>WFKH01011926.1:35678601-35688923 GCA_016163765.1 Magallana hongkongensis
GGGGGTTAAGTGTAAGTTTGTAATTTACACATTTATGTTTTATAATGGTTTATGTTACTCTGCTGGTAAATAAATAAGAAATACCTTTAATATATGATCAGGGTTACTTGTAATTATAATTAATATTTTTTGTAATGATTAAAGAAAGCAACAAAATTCAATCTTTATCTAGAATTTATTATAATAATCAACTTGGCAAATACAATGTACTATAGAGATTGCTTTTCTGTGACAAACTGTTCAAAAGACTAGTGTTTTCTGATTTTCAGTATTATTCAGTCATGATGTGGAATCTATGGCAATTGACCATATTCTTGCACACTAAATGTACTTCTCCTCTTGTCTTTTTGATGTACATTGTAAGGAGGCAGGGCAGTTGATAAGAAAACCAATGCCTGAAATGATGAATATTATTTTATCAATTTCAAATTTAATTTCAATAGATATCAATGAAAAATATTATGATAGGTTACAATATAGTAATATGATTTAAAAAAAAAAACCAGACCAAATACACATGAAGTTAATGGGTAAAAGAAATATTTATAGAGTACCTACTTTTTAATCAACACCCCAACAAAGTGTCTCCAGTGGACCATTCACTGCTTTAATAATCCTGAAATTGAATAATGTGTTATAATTAGCAAACTATTGTGCTGAAGATAACATGGAAATGGAAAATTACTTTATTAATGTGCATACTAATGGCAGTTATAATTTCATCAATATTATAACAGTCATAATCAAATGTTTATTCTTTACAATGTGTGGAAATTGAGTTCAACACTGAAATTTTGTTTATTCAAACATGTAATCTTCCTAAAAAAAAAAAGGCTAAATGAAATGACACATTTCGATTTACATTCACAACAATACAATTTTGTCTATATTCCATTCAGATTCTCACAGAAATCTTTGTAGTGCTAACCCAGTGTTTGGACTTTCCATTGTTTACGGAGGAAATGCGAGCTAATATTATCGCGATATAAGAGACCAGTAAAAAGCTACAATGAGCCTCAATACTCTTTATGATCAAAATTAGCGAATCGCAGAACATTTGCTTTACTTGATCGAGTCACCAAAATGATGTTTAAACACAATATTACATGAAAAACAAATGTCAACAACCCTAAACAAAATCGAAGCCGAGAAATCTCCCTTCGTTTCTGTTTCATCCTACAGTATTAGACAATATAAAACAATATATTGGGAAAGTACAGATAAATCCTACCTTGTTCAGTTGAATCCTCTACCGATTTCCGTCTAGGCTGGTTGTAAATGAGTTACATTCCCAGATATATCACTGAAGTCCACATGTTTATTCTGATCACAGCTGCAAGCGCCGATGTGACGTAGTCAACCTCGACACGTCATAAGACGACTTAGGAATTTCATAATTTCGCAAGATATAAAGAATAGTTGAAGTTTTTATTTCAGTACACCTTTCTTAATACAATCAAACCCAATAATTAATCATATTCATTTTGGTAAATGTTTGCTAATTACCGAAATACAATAATCTCGAAAAATCTCATGAATAAGGGGCGGGGCATATGCAAATTTTCCTAAATCACACGGGCTAGAATTCTGATACCTTCTTTAACATAGCTGAGTAGGAAAAATGTTTAAAAATCTTCTTCTCAAGAACCACTGTACCGGAAATGCCAATATTTATACACAAGCAAGTATATACAGTGAAGATTCCAAATTGTAAAAATCGTGACCCCTAGATCAAAACTGGAGCCCCAGGTGGGGTTCAAAGTTTAACATAGAAATACGTAGGAAAAATGTTTTAAAAATCTTCTTCTCAAGAACCACTGCACCAGAAATGCCAATATTTATACACAAGCAAGTATATATAGTGAAAATTCTAAATTATAAAAATCGTGACCCCTAAATCAAAACTGGGGCTCCAGGCGGGGTTCAAAGTTTAACATAGAAATACGTAGTAAAAATGATTAAAAACACTTCTTCTCAAGAAACACTGCACCAGAAATGCCAATATTTACACAAAAGCAAGTATATACAGTGAAATTTCTAAATTGTAAAAATCCTGACCCCCGGATCAAAACTGGGGCCCCAGGCGGGGTTCAAATTTTAACATAGAAATACGTAGTAAAAATGTTTTAAAAATCTTCTCAAGAACCACTGCACCAGAAATGCCAATATTTATACACAAGCAAGCAAATATAAAATTCTAAATTGTAAAAATCGTGACCCCTTAATCAAAAGTAGGGCCCCAGGCGGGGTTCAAAGTCTAACATAGAAATACGTATTAAAAATGTTTAAAAATCTTCTTCTCAAGAACCACTGCACCAGAAATGTCAATATTTATACAAAAGCTTGTATATATAGTGAAGATTCTTAATTGTAAAAATTGTGAACCCGGACCAAAACTGGGGCCCCAGGTGGGGTTCAAAGTTCAACATAAAAGTATATAGGGATCTTCTTCTCAAAACTACAATGTTACAGTTTATGAGATTACTATGCAAGGATTTTCAAATAGTGTAGATCCTAAATTGTAAAAATCGTGACCCCCGAACCAACACTGGGGCCACAAAAGGGGTTTAGAGTTTAACATAGAAGTATATAGGGAAAGTGTTTAAAAATCTTCTTAAGAGCTACAATGCTACAGTTTGTGAGATTATAATTCAAGCATCGTCAAATTGTGAAGATTCTAGATTGTGGAAGCCGTGACCCCCAGACTAATACTGGGGCACCAGGCGGGGTTCAAAGTTAACATAGAAATATATAGGGAGCATGTTTGAAAATCTTTTCTCAAGAACTACAGAGCAGCAGTTTGTGGGATTACTATGCAATCATTCGTGGCTATTTTAGATTCTAAATTGTAAGAGCCGTAACCCCCAAACTAATACTGGGGCCCCATGAGGGGTTCAAAGTTTAACATAGAAACATAGAGGGAAAATGTTTTAAAATATTCTTCTGGAGAACTACAATGCTACAGTTTGTGAGATTACTATGCATGCAACCTTGGCTAATGCAGATTAAATATTTTTAAAATAGTGACCCCTGGAATGATACTGGGTGCCAAAGACGGGTTCAAATTTTAATGTAGAAGTATATATGGAAAATGTTCAAAAATCTTCTTTTCGAGAACTACAATGCTTCAAATTTGTCAGATTGCTACGTAAGCATCCTAAAGTAGTGTAGATTCTAAATTATAAAAGCTGTGACCCTTGATCTAATACTGGGGCCCCAGAAGGGGTTCAAAGTTTAACATAGAAACATGGAGGGAAAATGTTTTAAAATCTTCTTCTGGAGAACTACAATGCTTCAATTTGTGAGATCATTTTGCAAGCGTCCTTAAATAATGTAGATTAATAATGTAATAATGTAGATTCTAAAATAAAGCTGTGACCACCGGACTAATACTGGGGCCCAAAGACAGAATTAAAGTTTAACATAGAAATATATATGGAAAATGTACTACAAAAAAAAAAGAACTACAATGCTACAGAATGTGAGATTACTGTGCAAGGATCCTCAAATAGTGTAGATTCTAAATTGTTAAAGCCAACCATAAACCACGGACCAATACTCGGGCCCCAGAAAGGGGTTCAAAGTTTAAAATAGAAATAGCATATGCTACGAAATAGAATGTTACAAGGAACTGTTGTTCAGGTGAGCGATGTGGCTCATGGGCCTCTTGTTTGATAGTCTCAGGGTTTTTTCATTACAGTAGTGTATTTTTCAACTGTTTATTTTTTCTCTTTATTCTTTTTTATTTATTACAAAATGACGAAGCTGTAGCTTTGAAATCAGTAATATGTTTCTTTTTTAGTTTCCTCCCTACTTTTACTTACTGTATGAAAAATCAGCTTGGATCGATATGAAAGTAAAGTATAAAACTTGCGTATATATATATCAAACTTCTATCTAAGCCCCCAAAAAACACAAAACAAAACAAAACAAAAAAAACAAATAATAATAAATAATCATCTGAGGGATTGCAATTAACACTGAAATAACGAGTACACGCAGTGCACATGTTAGATCCATCTTTAGATCACTGTGACGTCATACATAAAATTTCATTTGCTTTATTTACGTACATGTATCTCGAAACAAAACGAAGGAATGGAAGCGTGTAGAAAATTCTTTGGTTCTTACCAAAGTTTGTGCGATACTCAGAACGTGTCCTCAATCCCCAAGGAACAGTAAATTACGATTTAATTTCAGTTACTTTTGGTGTAGCACTACGGGAGCTAGAAGGCAATCCCATGTTGAGATGCTGCCAAAATTATTATCTTGATAAATCTGTAGGTTTAGCTCGTTCTTTTCCCTGCGTTTTTCCTGATTTTAAAGCTCGCAAAAAATACATTATATAATAAGATATACATGTTTTCAATGTGCATGTAAAAATTGGTGCTGGTGTAACGAATGCGCTAGTTTCTGTATTATAGTTCCAAAGGTATTATGATATAAAGATTAACTTTTACTACAGAGATACTAGCCCAATATTTATTATTTTGTGTCATCCGCACATGTCATAATATAAAAGCAGAGGCATAGAGTCGATGGGATATCGGATAACCTTAAGGCGTTCACATTACCGTTAGAAACACATGCATGTAGTCTACGAATAACAGCCCTTTTTTAAAGAACAACAGCTTGTCAAATAATAAATTTTGAATTTTAAATAAAAAATATTGTTGGCTTATTTTATAAAACTTAGAACACAAATTTATCAAAGCTATTATTCAGATGAAAATAAACATGAACTCGAATCTTTTTTTCAAGCGGTTGATAACCACTGATGTGGATTCAGAAAATAAAAGAAAATAGAAATCATGTGTTGTGGAGAATATTATGTGTCTAACTAGTACATGTACATGTATCTGAAACAGTGTTTTTTCATACATGTACTAGCACATGTACAATATACTGTGTATAAATCATTGGATTTCGTGGGACTCAATTTTCGTTCAGTTCGTGGGTACCTCTCACCACGAATTGACATCCTCCACGAATTAATAAATTAGGGTTATAAAGTAATATTTCCTTTTGTAGGTATAATAAAATACATGAAATTACGTCCCCACGAACCTATAAAATTTCAGCATTCCTCGAAAATTGGCCCCAGCGAATTGAAATGATTCCACAGTATATGGTTATTATTGAAAAATATATTGCATTAGTTGTGCACTGATGGCCTACATATCAGAAAATGTGTTATCATCGTGTAATCAAAAAAGCGATTTATACTAAGATATTTTTTTTTATAAAATTCTCATAGCAACCTAGATATGGGTGTTATACGGAAATGTTTGAAAATTGACATTTAAGTCACTTATTCATTTAACAGAAAACGAAAGTATGTACAGATCTTTCTTAAAATAATGTGTTATTTGCTTTTAAATAATTGAGATTTGATGTTTCAAAAAAATCCTAATCAACCTGTTCATTCGAAAAGGGAAACTGCAGAAACTAATATCATGGAAAAAATGTTAGTACTGATTTTGGTTTTCCTTTGTATTGTGCTTTATTTTTCTTTTAGTTTTCTCTTGCTTAGAAATTCACAGAAAATACCCATTCTTGAACAAAACCTTCATTCGTTACATATAAAAGCCATTCACAAAACAGTTTACCATTATCATACTATGTGAAAGGGGCAAAACTGTTGTGTGGAAGTATGTCTAGCCTTTTTTTCCGTTTCAGTATGTCAAATAGGATTCTATGGTGTTGCATGCAATAAAAGATGTGGAAACTGTCGCGATGTAAGTCAATGTCACCATATTAATGGAGCATGTGTGTCTGGGTGTGTTGCTGGCTATAAAGGGATTTTATGTAAAACACGTAAGTATAAATGTAATCAGGCATTGGTAAGCATATGTATATGTGTAGTAGTCTAACTTAACATGAATATACATATGTGGGCTGATTTAAAAATTACAAAAAACCTCATGAAATAATTTCGAGAAAACATTCAGCATATTTTCTTTTATTTCACCAGCTTGTCCAAATGGCTTATTCGGCCAAGATTGTTCTGAGAAATGCAACGACACATGTACCGGGTGTAATCATGTGAATGGTGTGTGTGACTCTGGATGTATCCCTGGCTGGATAGGCAACTACTGCAATCAGAGTATTGTTTATACTATTTCTTTAGATTATAATAATAACCAGATACATGGCCACACTTTATTTATGATATTTACAAGTCATGAAATGTTTATCAAGAAAAAAAACTGAGTGTTTTTCAAAACATATATGTTTGTCAACCGAATAAAATGTAACTGAAATAGATGTTTGATTTTAGTAACACTGAAATGACCTAGTAATAAAAAAAAATATTCTTTTGCATACATTTCTAAATGATCGCAAAAATAATGGATATTAAGATATAGAAATGCATTACATCTAACAATATAGATATAAACAATATCAATTCATTATGCTGTACACACTGCTTGCTGCTGAAAAGTCCATGGTGAGAAATATTGTTGCCAGAATAAAAATGTTCGTGTTGCAAATTTGACAACCCGTATACAATTTATATGCAAACTATGTAAAATTACTGTTATATATAAAATCATTGTAAAATCAATATTAGTTTTACAAAATCATTGGACAACAAGCACATTGTATTCGCTGTGATAAAATATTGGTTGGTAAATCTGAACCCATGAACACTGACTATTCAGGAAAAATGTTCCCCTTTAATATATTTAATGGGTATGTCATATTTATAATTAATCTAGTGTGCCCCTCAGGATCCTATGGAGCTGCATGTAATGCAACGTGTGGAAACTGTCGTGACGTAAACCAGTGTGACCATGTAAATGGAACATGTCTAACCGGATGTGGTGCTGGTTATATAGGGGGTTTATGTAAAAATCGTGAGTAGATATGTACATGTAACCAGATAATTTATTTTAAACCCCACTTTCTTGTATGCATGCATGTAAATGCATGTATACATGTACATAAACATTAGGATTTAAAAAAAAAAAGATCAGTATTCTCATATTGAATTACGTTTAAAAAATCTTTATAATTAATCACATAAAGAAACATGCAGTCTATTGGTTTCTTTTCAAAATCCAGCTTGTCATTTTGGGTTCTTTGGGCAAAACTGTTCGGAAAAATGCAAAGACACCTGTACAGGATGTAATAATGTACATGGTTTGTGTGACTCTGGATGTATCCCTGGTTGGACGGGTGACCTCTGCAATAAAGGTATTGCTCATTTTTAAGAATGGGAGTTGTTCAAACAGGCTACATATTCTTCAAAATCAACTTTTACCATTGCTCATTTATTTTTTTTATTATTTTTTTTTTTTGTATTTGTAAAGAACTGCATGTCATGAAGCATGATCATTTTATCAATATCAACATGTAATTGAGAAATACAATTAGAAAATATTCAAGCTTTACAAAAATATTGATATATTTGCAGTCGAAATTGGCAAGACAAGTAACATGTTTCTCTTCAATATAATCCATGTATTCTTTATCTTTATATTTATTTCAGTGTGTCCCTTAGGATCCTACGGTGCTGCATGCAATGCAACGTGTGGAAACTGTCGTGACGTAAACCAGTGTGACCATGTAAATGGAACATGCCTAACCGGATGTGGTGCTGGCTATATAGGGGATTTATGTAAAATACGTGAGTAGATATGTAACCAGATAGTTTTTAATCATACTTTCGTGTATATATGCATGTAAATGCATGTATACAAATAATAACATTTAAGTAAAATCAATATCCTAACAATGAATGCCTTTTTTTATAAAAAAAATCTGTATAATTAATTAGTTAAAGAAACATGCAGTCTATTGGTTTGGTTTCAAAATCCAGCTTGTTCACGTGGGTTTTTCGGGCAAGACTGTTCGGAGAAATGCATCGACACCTGTACAGGATGTAATATTGTACATGGTTTGTGTGACTCTGGATGTATCCCTGGTTGGACAGGAGACCTCTGCAATAAAGGTATTGCTCACTTTTAAGATTTGGAATTGTTAAAACAGGCTATTAGCTCTTCAGTTTCAACTTTTACCATTGCTCATTTTTTTTATATTTGTAAAGAACTGCATGTCATGCATCTTCGCTAGCCAAGGGTTTCTGATCCGCACCGCTCCCCACTAACCCTTGGCATATCGTGCTATCAAAAGTCGGGATTTTTTTTGGTCACGTGATCAGCCAGCCTATTTATAAATCAGCCAAATAATGAAAGATACCGTACTTTAAACGTCACTGGTGCAGTAATGGCAGCCTCCATAGACAATGATATTGACATGTTGAAAGAACCTTTTAATGCCTAGCGTATTCAATAAATGGGAATATTGTTAAATGTTACATATAGATCGGATTCATTCGAAGGTTGTAAGACTTGGAGCGGTAAATCCTTCATCTATGAGTGCATGCCTCTCTTGATACACAGATTAGGTGGTACCTGTTATTGCACCATTGCAAGGAATGCAAGCTACATGTATCATGAAGGCTCAAACAGAAAGACTCAGAAAAATACGGATTTTGAGCTATGCATGTTAGAGACACTCATGGATAAACAGTACGAAAACATTGTCGATTAAATCAGAGATGTTTTGCATCTTTTTGATTGGTCGACCGGTCTCAGTAAACCCCAATCAAAATCCAGGAAAAAAATCCCGACTTTTGATAGCACGATATGCCAAGGGTTCGTGAGAAGCAATGCGGATCAGAAACCCTTGGCTAGCGAAGATGCATGTCATGAAGCATGATCATTTTATCAATATTAACATGTAATTAAAAAAAAAACTAAGAAAATATTCAAGCTTTACAGAAATATTGATATTGATATAATTGTTCTTCATTATTTCGATAATATGTCATAAATTTAATTTTATTTTCAAATTTGCATATTCACCATATTTTGATAAATTACAAAATGTGTTTTCTATTATCTTTCCTTTTGCCGACTAGAAGTCAATGATATAAAAATATCAGATTGTGTATTTAGTATACTCATTTTCGAGAACATGCATTTCTGCTGATATTACTCATGGCAGCTTGTCTACGGGTTTCAATTTATTTAAAAAAAAAAATATGCACAGAATAATACTGTGTGTGCGTATTTTTTTATGTTATTTTTTTTCAAAAATGACTAAAATTTTATGATATTTATTTTACGAATTTTATTTGTTTTTTCTTTGGAACGTTTTTAGTAAACTACGTGTAATTAAATATTTAAAAGAGGTTGCTATTGCATTGTAAATAAAGTAGTGCAAGGCGCAATGCGTGAGCAAAAAGTAAAATTTGCCGAATGCCTCATATGGACACAACTGTGATCGGCCGAAGCTGATCACAACAGTGTTAATGCGCAGCACTGTTAAGGTTGCATATGCTTAAACTACTAAGAAATATGTCAGTAAAAACTACAATTATGATGGTCATATAAATCAAAACTCGCATACAACTTTTTCCAATATACTATTATTAAAACTCTAGTGACCTGAGTGTTACGACACACATGTGCATTTAGAATCATCACGTGACATCGATATTTATAAACATTTTACTAGGTCACATATATTTTTCAATAGTGCAAGGGTATACCCCCGTTTCACATTAAATCATTTAGCATGTATAATTTATGTGTGATCTCCTTCACCCAAAAATCACTGCTGCTTTTATTGAAATCGCGTTAATTTCAGCGGCATATCCAAACACACAGCCGAGAGTGGATCATTTAATGGAGTATCACGTCATTTTCGTAAACGAATAAGGCAAATCCGGAAAATAAAACAAAGCAGCAGCATTTTTTAATTACCTTAAAACCTTCTTGATCACTGTGTAAAATATCAAAAGTAGCCATGCAGGTTATGCCCTTGTAAAATTGCGTCAAAGATGATATACATGTTTTTTCCTTAACTCAACCCCTTTTCAAACGCAATGCCGATCTAGATTTTGGCGAAGGGAAATAACTCTATAGATTTAGTGTTGCGGGAAATTTGAATTACGTTACGAGCATTTTGCGATATTTTCCGTGGGTTGTTGTTCGAGGCAAAATTTTAACTTATGTATAAATAAGTTTTAAACATTTATGAATTTTAAGTGAAAGCGTGGGTCAGTAGTTCATCAATAGAGAAAATATGAGAGATAACTACGACATGCATTACCTCTTTGTATTCAGCGACAATCAACAAGCCCAAGTATTTTTCAATTAATTGTTTACCTGTTTTGCCAATTAAATAAATAAATGATGACTGAAATATATTTTCAACACATTCTCAACATTGCTGTGCATTTTTAAGAAAGTATTCCTCAACATTGCTGTTTATTTTTATAAGAAAGTACAATTACAAAATCCTGAGAT
>WFKH01011926.1:35689023-35699312 GCA_016163765.1 Magallana hongkongensis
TCATTTTTCAAGGGAAATACTTCATAGTTAAGAAACTGCCAACAAATAAATCATGGTTAACATAAATAAATAATTGCATATTTGGATTAATTTTGACTGTTTAAGTTTGAAATATCATTTATAATAAATAAAAAAACAAGAAAAACAAGAATTGCAAAATCTTTACCTCAGATTCAATGTATAAATATAAAGAATAGGTTGGTACATTTATAATAAAATTTAATACATTTAAGTATGTTATATTTCTGTTTTGAGGTTTTAAATGCACACATGCATAATTGCTTTTCTAATACAAAATCATGCTGATTGTCTCCATATAAGTAAAGCTGAGTAACAGGCAGATGAGGAACAGGGGGAGGTAGAGCCAGCCAATTCACCGATTCAGATGGTTTCACGCATTCGCCTACAAAGTTTAACATAACTTCAAGCACCTCATTTTACATTTTAGCACTTGCACTTACAACAGTATAAACTAAACAATGTCAAATGTTGCAAAATGAATTTTCACCCCAGGGAATCATAGACAACCCTGTTAAAAAATTATTAGCCTCTGATGTTTAATCAAAGTTCTTGTAAACAATACTGAACACAAAAGATACCAAGATGGACATAGAATTACAAAGAAGAATGGTTTGAAATGCCACTTACAATTACATATAAAAATAATTGGAAATGCCACTTGGGCATTTACATTTACATGTATTTTATGTTTTTTCTTCCTACATTTTGATTTCTTTATTTATCTTATATATTAACATTACAGATTTTCTTGCGGCAATTAACAAATGTACTCAATATCCTGAAGGAAATCGAGAGTCAACTTAATACTCCAAGATCGACTTGGGTATAAATGTTTGCAATAGCAGAAAGTAACAACCTCCCCCCCCCCCCCCCAAAAAAAAATACCATCAAGGGATATTTCTGAGTAATCAATGTTTGTGATATAGAGTATACTCTCACAGCACGTGTAATTACATTTCAAGTAGTCTAGAATGAAAACACACAAATACATGAAGGGTAGACAGCCACCCACAGAAAATATATGTATTAGGCACTGTATTTTTAAATCTTACCAAAAACATGTTGAGAACATTTGGATAAATTCAACTTAGGTGCTGAAGCAGTTGATTGTAATGAGTCACTGGTGCATACAGCACATTGAATCAGACACCATGACACAAGTAGACCGCCCCTTTCACCTCTTCTACACAACACAAACAGTATAGGAGTCTACAAATGAAGTACCTGTATAAGCTACGGCGTAAAAAAAAATCATCAAATTACCAGTTATATAGACTTGAACTCAATTTTTAAGCAACGACACAAGTAAAAGTTGATCAGTTTGCAGTCTTTGAGGCCGGCGATCAGTTAATAAAGGTGTGAAAGACAAAAATAGCACCACATATTTTGAAACCTCAAAGCTATCACTCTTTTAATTTCTAGATTATGTATTCCAATTTAAACAAATAAAGTCAAAATTTTACAGTGCACTATATAAAGGTTTGAATAAGCATAGCCGTGTTTACTCCAGATAAGTTTCAACGGAATGTTTTGACTGACCCTTGTCATTGACAGCAAGGTGTATTTGCATGATGCGAGTTGAATGAAGGTGATGACAATCTAGTTATACCTACATGTATTTCAAATATAATGCTACCTAACAAAGATATTTGTATTGCTTTGAAAAATATTTTGATTATCTGCAAGGACAGAAACTGACAAACAATTTCATTTAAAAATTGTTCTGATAAATTAAACATGTTATAAAAAAAAGATTATCATAATGATATAAAGACAGGCCAGTGAAATAGTACAAAATTAGAGATATTTATACATATTGTATCATCTTTTTTTATTCTAGACCATGATTTCATATATACTGGTAACATAACTAATTATGACACACTGTTATATTGAAATTAATTTAATTTTAAATAAATATTAAGACTCCTTAATTTCAATGTAAACAAGCTGAGAAGTGACATCTTTATTTGAAACCACATGGATCAGGAATCAGAAAAAAAGATACTTTATTGCATTTTGTCAGGAAAAAAAAAATTTCTTTTAATTTATTGGTATGACATTCAAATAACAAAACATTGATCATGTGTTGATGTTATTTATTTGTTTACATTTATATCTTGTACATGTATATACCAACACAGTCTTACACATTTGCACTACTTATCATCTACATTTGTTATATAAATGGTGTCGCTGAATAAATAATCAACGTGGAAAGTTGTGTATTCATGTTAAAGCTTATGTCTGATGGGTAAAAGCTGACAAATCGCCATCGTCATTATTTTGGTCCAAGACGTTTTCAACGAATAGGATTTATATTATATGCTTTTAAAATATTCTTTAATACACTATATTATATCCAAATAAAGCATTGACATATAATCTTTTGTGTACCGAAATGATAAGTAGGTGCGTTGGTTAAGTAAATAAAACTTCATAATTATTTACAACGTGGTCGTAGGAAAACACATATCGATCCGTACATCACTTTGTGATTACAGCACAAACTACTGCGTTTACATTCCTTATCATACTGTTTGCGTAAGTTTATGGAATAATTTGTCCAATACTTACCATATCTCCTGTATACTTCGACATCAACACGCATAGTATCACTCCACAACATCTCGGCGCACTTGTTTACATCCATGCTTGCCATTTTGCTAGCAGATACTTCAGAGCCCTCCGTTTAAGCGTAATGTGAGATTTACAGTCCTGACGAACTTTTTGTGAACAATAGTGTAATATACAATCATGTATATTTTATGTATATATCTTTTTTCTAAGTCATTTTTTTTCTTTTCTTTTCACCTTTTTCCTTATTATTTGATGTTTTCTGAGAATTCATAACTTATATGTATCTTCATTATCTCCTTAAGGAGGAAATAAAGTATAAATGAATGAATGAAAGTCGACGCGTCACGGATCGATACAAGCGTCGGAGCGGATCGGAACCAACGACAATTAATGTTTTCAATGAAAATAAGTAAATAATGATCATTATTACACAGTGAGGGGTTTGATATTTGATTTAACTCTCTTAAACAAGAAATCAAATCCAAAAAGTAATCAATTACCATTTATAGATGTTATTTAGGTTAACTAGCATATCTAATGAATATTCATGAGTTCAAAGTTTATCAAAATTAGCCCGGCCTCCAAATTCCAGCATTGACTGTGCTTCGTGATTAACCTAGAATCGCATTAAACGATCTTCACGATTAACCTGATAATGGCGGAATTTGATAAAGAGCACGTACGAATCAAGATTTACGCGGAATTTCTCGTTATTGACAAATGCCAAGTTGTTATACCTCACTGCATCATTTATAGAATATACAAAAATGACCGGTTAAAATGTATTATATTAAAAAGGTGTCTATAGAATAAAAGATAGGTGCTGTATTAACAAAAATAAAGATACAAAAAAGGAGAAGATTGGCTACGATCTGTAGAGAATTAAGATCGTTTACATTGTGTGACCGTCTTAGTATATCATTTTGTCTAAAGAACACTTTGGTTTCTTTTTTTTTTTTTGCTCATGCTTTTTAAAGCGCTAAGCATATCTCAGCGCTTTATTGTCGTTAGACTTCTACTTCCGATGCATCGAGTAACCGCTTCCTTTGCGCAGAAATATTCCTCTTCTAAAATGATAAGGGAACCAGTTTAATGGGTTTACGAAAACAATTGCACGAGCTTTTGTGAATCCAATGTGCGGGACTTACGTACATAAATGCAGGTGTTGCATACACAATGATGAAGAAATATAATGCGTATACAGAAGGTGAAATGTAAAAAAAAAGTTAGCGCTTTTCAGAACTATAAGTACTTTGTTTATATGATAAACAACTTTTTCAACGTATGAATTTGTCGCATGCTTTTACTCTAATGATCGCAAATTTCCATTTTATTGCCTCTTAGTATTTTGTTGATGCCTGCACGAGTCTTTTAAAAAGGAGGTGTATTTTAATTAATAATTAGACTTTCAATTCTTAATTTACTCCAAGTCAACTTTAAGGCTTCATTAAAGAATGTTTGATTGAAATCTAAATTAAAAGTATAACTTTTATAGAGGCTGCATCTTTTTTATTGTCATTCCTTGGAAATTTTATGTTTTTATCAGCCTTATTTTTCAATTTTACAATATATTTTTTTGCGAGATTTCATGTTTCCATCAAATAATAAGAATATATACTGTATAAAAATCGTTTCTCAGGTAAGCTATCGGTGGAAAAAAAAAACTATCTTTGTCAAGTCAACTAAACGCAAATTATGAGATATAAATGTATTCTGCAGGATATGTTTTTTAACCGTTCCAGAGTGTGTAAAAGGATCGTATGGTACTCGCTGTAATGAAACATGTGGACACTGTTTCGATTTAAACCAGTGTTCCAATTTTAATGGAACCTGTTTGACCGGATGTGATGCTGGTTTTGAAGGAAACTTATGTAAAACACGTAAGTATGCAATGTCAAAGTAAACGCTGAATTAGTTAAACAACATTTACTAGGTTAAATGCATGTGCGTGTTTTGACCTACGAATGTTATTTCTTGTACATGTATATTGTCATACGTTTTTCATCAATATCCATAAAACAATTAATTGATGTCATAAAACAGGATGTGACAGCGGCTTATACGGCGTCGAATGTACAGAAATTTGTGGAAACTGTCGTGATATTGACCAATGTTTTCATACAAATGGAAAATGTTTAACTGGATGCTCTGATGGTTATCAGGGAGACTTGTGTAAAACACGTGAGTAACAGTACATGTATACGTAAACCAATATGTAACCAAACACAGTGTTAAATTTATAATATGTAACGTGTTGAATTTATAGATGATAAAGCGTAACATTCACATAAAATAAGTAGGTGAACTATTCAGTGAACAATAATAGTTATGATCAGTTACTAGTTTGTTTGTTTTTTCCCCACACCAGCTTGCCCACTTGGGTATTTTGGAAAAGACTGCATGAAGAAATGCAAGGAAACGTGTCTAGGGTGTAATAATGTCAATGGTTCATGTTCTGCTGGATGTCTACCAGGCTGGATAGGAAACTTTTGCGATAGAGGTATATTTTGTGTATTTTCTAACTGTTGATTTCATTTTTCGCTGTCTTCAATATTTGTTTCGCTTAAGCTCAATACAATTATACATGTACAACACGTCCGTAAGCTGCATATTGTCGCTTGCTAAAATTAATTTAAGCAATAAGCTATTTAGTATTTTTTTATGTACATACTTTAAAAATAAAGGTTACTTAAAATATTATAAGTTTTTGATATTGATTTTTTTTTCTTAATCTATTATATTTGAAACATTTTAATACACTGTACAACACAAATCTAAATTCCGTATGCAAAAATGAGTTTTTTCCATTTTCTGACATAACTAATTTTTTCTAAGCAATCTACACCACTCGTTTCTATTCCCTACGCTTTTGAAAGTCATAAAGTAATCCTATTCTTTTTTTTTACAATTGCGGGTTTTTTGTTGCGTTTCTTTTTTTGACAATTAGCGACTGGTAGCTTTTATATGTGTCATATCTAAAAGATCTAGAAGAGTGTGTTTTAGGAAAAAAACATATGATGTTTCTGATGACATATCTAATATATGCAATACTTTGTTTTAGCTTTCATGTCGCGTTTAACTTGATCTACGTTGTATTGTTAGCAAAACATTTTTAAAAGACAAATCATTTAATGCGAAAAAGATTTTTTTTTCTTCATTGAATCGGGCATTACAATTTAAAGTGACAGGATGGCCTATTTAAAAAAAAAATGTCTATGTTATTGTGATATATGTAGACCTACGCACATTTAAAAACAAATTTAAATTTGAGGATTTTGACTCATCATCTCATTTCATCCTCAAAAATGCGTCACGTCTTTGTGTTCTCTACATCATTATTGTTGCATTGACACAGTAAAAAGACTAATATATTGTGTTGGAGGAATTTTGGCAAGAAGCAAACATTCCTAGTAACTATCGATTGATGACATGTGTCGAAATTTAGTTTTGAGTAAAATGTATTGCCAAAACATGAACATATTGAAGTGATTTCAGCAGACTTCAAAAGACAGACGACAAAAGTGGAGATAAAATTTATATATTAAAAATGCATACTGACAAATATTCCTCGGGCAATAGAAATTTGTACCTCCCACGACCAATTCATATATTTGTGGATTTTTTTTTTGTATGCTGATTTTAATTTTTTTTCTTTGTTGCAATGTGTTTTGATTTTTAGTTAAGTTACTTTTTCCTTGATTAAAATTGATTATAAATTTACAAAAAACGAATTTAAAAACAATTTTTTAATTCGTTATTTATGCAAACCGTTCAACGAACTTATAAACAATTTAAAAAAAAAAGTTTTTACATTAACCATTCATGTAAATTTTAGAACGTTTTACTCATTTCAGAGTGTCGTACAGGATTTTATGGTGTATCATGCAAAAAGACATGTGGAAACTGTCGTGATGTAAACCAATGTGACCACACTAATGGTACATGTTTAACTGGATGTTTGGCTGGTTATATGGGGGATTTGTGTCAAACACGTGAGTACAAATATATCCATAAGTCCATCATATATATCAATGTGTAAATGGACAAGTAAAATAAAAAAAGGATACATTCACAGATCAAATATAATGAGTATGTAATTATTTCGACAAACATATGGGTTTTTATTCGTTTTCCTCAGGTTGCCAATCCGGATTTTTTGGACAAGACTGTTCTGAGAAATGCATCGACACATGCAATGGATGCAATGATGTCAGTGGTCTGTGTGACTACGGTTGCATACCTGGCTGGATAGGATATTTCTGTAATAGAGGTATTGCTGAAAATAATACATACCGTAGGGCAATTCTCTGAAGCAGGTGCTAAGTGCAATCACAATTTGGAATAAAAAAAATCAACCTCTAATACAATGGTGCTATAGTGAAAATTGACAAAACAATCCTATCATATCTTATATTCTATACCCTTCATCATATTCAGCAAATAAGCTCTCTCCTATCCCATGTCATCCATATTTAGGAATAAAAGTTAAAAAGAAGAATTCAAGAATATAATAACTCTGTCAACGAACTATCGAAAAATCTAATATTCAAAATATCTAATTAAAACATATAACCGAAAATCTTTAGAACGTTGTAACTTAGTTACATACATCTGCATCGGAAATATTAAATTGTTCGCGGAGTGTTCTTAATAGTGTTAACGTTAAAGAGGTAAGCGATTGTATTTTTGTTTTTATAAGATATACGTATTATACGATGGCTGCCATAGGACATGTAGTTGAGATTTTTTTTTTAATTTGTGGCCACGAAATAAAAGTCGTTCCCACGAAATAAAAGTTGTTCCCACAAAATGAAAGTTGTGTTCACGAAATAAGATTTTTATATCAAAACGAGGATGGAGATGCAGTCCATCGTAACTCTAATATAAATTTATTTCTTTTAGTTAAATTTCACAATAATATTTTTAACTGTCCAAAATATTCTTTCTATATATAAAGATAAGATAAATGCCTCCCCCTCTTTCTGTATTTGAAGTGCAAATTAATGTTCATTTATTTTAATGCTTTACTTTGAAATATTCAAAACTTCTGTACATATGAAAGCAAAGGTGTTTTTGGTTAAATGTGGTTGCAAAAAATAGCGTAGAGTGTCATTGAGCATTTAATTCGATTTATCATAGCAAAGCATGACAATTTCATAGCAACGCATAAAATTACCATAACACGTCATTAACATTGCAAGCATTACATAATATTAAACTCAGGATACTGTTTGTGCGTCTTCATGCATGGTGCAATCAATATTACCATATATTTGTTATATTTTTTTTTACCGTTTAAGAATGTGACAAAGGATCCTATGGAATTCAATGTAATGAAACATGTGGACACTGTCGTGATGTAAACCAATGCTCCAATGTCAATGGAACTTGCTTAACCGGGTGTGGTGTTAGTTTTAAAGGGAAATTATGTAAAACACGTGAGTAGATAACCACCAAAGTACATCTTTAGCTAGCAGCTTATTATTATATTAAGATATTATATAAAAATTTATAATGGAGCGAGCTTATTGTAAAAGAAAGGTTACAGCACATTGATTTTTTTTAAACTACGCGATGTGATTAGTAGTAATAACAACAGATTAACGATAATCTTGCGGCAAACATACATAGTCGTAGCGTAAGTCAGTACTTCCATAGAAATGAAACATGCTTATCTGGATGTGATAAAGGTTATCAAGGAGGATTGTGCAGGATACGTGAGTACACGAATCATCTTTAAAAATATGTATAAATACATACGTAGATAGATAGATCGATATATCGATAGATCGAAAGATAAATAGATAGATAAATAGATTGTTCATATGTTTTTGCATCGCATTGTTAGAAATGATATAAATTTGAAATAGTCGATAAAAAACGAAGAAAGGACTAAGAAATCAAGGTAAGTCAAATAAAACGGAAATTTACAAGATATTTATAGAACATGTATTTTTTTCCAGGTAATCTGCCTTTATGAAAGTCATTAAAACAAAATAAAATCACACAACGTAAGCTACACACAATTTTAAATCGATTTTTGATTATAACGACTTATATTGAGTGTTGACTTTTTAATATTTAATTATACCTCTGTGAATGTTTTCTATGTAAAATTACGAGGAATAAAACTGCTATTCGATCTAATCGTGAAATAGTTCCATGCTCTCTGACCATGGTGTATATTTATCGAAACTATTCACCCACAGCATTTGATTTCTCTTGATTTTAATCTAGGAATACGTCTGGTGTAATCCAGGTTGCTTAATTAAATTCAAAGTTTTAAAGCTCTTATTTGTTAAACATAAAATAGAAACATGAATCGCCGATAAAGAAGTTTTCTTCAGTATAAAAAACTATATATTTACTATCTTTTCGGACAATAGCAAGTTTATGCCCACAACCCCGCTCCCGGATAGCGACTATTTCCCTTGGCTTCGCCTCGCAAAATAGTTGTTGTATCAGGGAACAATAAAATCGCTATCATCCTCATATCGAGTAAATATGTACATAATATGTACACATGTTTACAGTCTTTAATCCAGTTTTATCACTACCGCTGATATACGATTCAACTTAACTTACGATATTCAATATTTTAAGATGTTTTGGCAAACTGTACTATATATTTCGTGCACAATTAAAAAGTAAAAAAAAAGAAGACCTGGAATGGAACATGTAATGCGCAACATTTTACAACGGTTTAGCTGCACTCATTGTAATGGTGACAGCCTTGGGAAATGTATGGTAAGAAATTTTTTTAATCTTGGTATGATCTGATTCAAAGTGATATTTGTGAAACAAAGACAATATATTTTGATGATTAAAAAAGTAATATGAAGGATGCACGTATAAAACATCATTTTGAGCACTGTGTGGTCTACTGCTAAATCGTAATTTGTCAAAAGTAACGGAACGAAACCAAAGTTGATATGTTTTGTACTTAATGGACACAGTTTGGATACTTATACAATGTGATATCAAATGTGACTTGTTGATGTTTAAGGATGTCTATCTTTTACGTTGATATCATTCTGCTTTTACTTTAATGTATTAATACTTGTTACAATGGCTTAAATGATATAAATAAGCCTTGAAGTTTAGTCGAAGTAAACTTTTAAAGAATAATTAAATCAAATTTAGATAAAGAAGTTTCTAAGAAAACAAACATATTAAGTTTATGTATGAATTTGCATGGGTATCTTCCAAAGAACCGTATTGATTTCTGTAATATTTATGATTGAATAGAACTACATTGTTTTTGCAAACGGAATAGTATTCAAAATATTGTAACTAGTATCATTTTTTTTTCTCCGATGACTTTTCTGCAGTAATAGGTATTTAAATGATTTATTGTAAAAGTAGTACACAGCTTGGAATATTTATTTTTTTACTTATTTTTTTTTATTTTTTTTTTAAGGTTTGGTATTTGTCTTGAAAAAAAATGTATATGAGTACTCAAAAGGCCTGGGTGAGCTGAACATGAGGAAAGTATATACACTTACTAGATTATATCCCGGGCAAGCGCAGGACTTAACCTTTAACACATTAAAATGACAAAATGCTTAATATGTTGAACCATATTTCGGGTTCATTTTTGTATATACTGTGTCCGAATTTCTTCTTAACCTATTTTAAACAACTGAAATAAAAACCAACCAATTTAGGAGAGAAGGCAAGAACTAAAC
>WFKH01011926.1:35743440-35760802 GCA_016163765.1 Magallana hongkongensis
CTTACTTTCGGCATAACATAAACTCATTTCAAGATGCTGAAAGTTGATATCACATGTTGAACTTTTTTTTAAGGAAAAGTCTGTTTCTGTACAGTAACCGTAAACTTTACATTCTCCCCGCTTTTGAACTATAACATAATTGCATGAAATCCCGATCCTGATTCAGATAAACGTGTGGTAGCCTGGTTCCCTAGCCCACAATAATAATTCCCAGGAATCAGTCTAGCCCATACAAGCTGAATTTTCCCCCATGTATCCGGTTTTACATCCCTTATATATTTTCCACGCAAAAAACGTGTAAAATTATTTATAGCGGGAACGTTGGATATGAAGGTCCCCATATCTTTAATGTGAACCGACTTGAAAGATAACCTGATGAAATGTACAGCTATTAAAGGGTAGTAAGAATCATTTCGTGTTACGTGTTTCTCGGAAATTTAAAGTTTGCTTTGCAATGAAAGAAACATCGCACCTAACGGTCTTTATGAGAAATATATAAGTACTTAATGTAAAAAAAAAATAAACATAGAATATCAGACATTAAGAGTAATTCTCTGTAAGCAGTAAAATTTGTAGGAAAGCAATGGTTATCATTTTTTATAAAAAATGTTATAAAACTTTGCAAAAATATAACCTACTATTGGCTTAATCTATTGGTGTATGTAAACTATATAGGTTTGGATGTTTTCAGGGAGAGCTGTAAATATTTGTTTTGTCTGATCTACTATATACTGTCTTTATAACTTATGAGGATATATCTTTTAAACGCAGTCAAAATGTCTATTTGTCCTTCCTAATATAAAGTTCTTTGTATAACATGTTTACATTCCCAAAATAAGAATTGTGTTATTTTAATTTTAAAAAAATATTTGCAGGAAAAAAACCTTGAATTCCAAGAGAAAACACCTAAATTTCATTAAGATTTATTGCCCTTCCAGTAACTCTTTTGTATTGAAGAACAGAAAACATTATGTAAACAACTAGCAGAAGATAGCAACAATGATCTGTCATTTTATTTTTCCTGAAAGTTCTATATTTTAATTGATTTAAACACGGCTGATATCAACAATAGAAATATTATTCTCAGTGAATGAGGTCTATTACCAAAACTTGTTCATAATGTTGATATTTGTTCAAGTCATTTCACTTTCTTGTTAAAACAAAATTGTCTCATGAATCGCATACATCATCACCAATCACCGAAAAGCAAAAGTCTAGCAGGTCCCTTACTTTCAGTGACATCTTAAAAATACACAGAGGATATGGACCAGTTCTACCAATTGGAACCCGTGTGTATAAACTATATATGATACAAAAATGCACAATGATCTATAATGGAAATTGATATGCATTTATACAAACTTTCTTAAATGATATAAGATTGATAATGATTTAAAGGTATGATAATTACATAGATTTTGAAATATTTGATTATAATGATTATAATCATTTATTTATTAATTAAACATTCAGTCACAGTGTAAAAGTACTCATAATAAGTATTATCTGTTTAATATGACTAGGCCTTTTAGGTTGAATTGAGAAATAATTGTTTTAGCTATATGTACCAGCTGCCTAGTAAAGTTAGGTGCCCCAAGTCTAAGTGCCCCAAGTTTTGACGAAGATGTGATGACAAATTATATAACTACTAAGACTTCATGCTAAGATAATCCTTAGAAGTATTTTGGTGGTTTTGTTTTTAATTGTTTGGATATTATAAAATATTTTAAATCAGATTAACTTTACCTCGAGATGAGATTTAATAATACATAATTAAGTTACCCCTAATTTGCATTTCAAAACTGATTTTTTTTTTGTAAAGAATGTACAAACATTTTAAAAAAAATGTTAATTACATGTATGCGTGATGATTTTTTTTCTCCCTGATTTATTTTCAGTCTCTGTAAATGTAATTTTATTTTTTGTGATTGTCAACTTAATTTTATTGGTGTATGCGTCTATTTAATCTTATAAAGATTATAAGTTAACATTTAATACTGAGCTGAAATTATAACGTATTATTTGCTATGATGTGTTTTGCTCTGCTATATGTATGACGATTAAAAGTCCAACGATATGCGATGAGATTACAATGCAACCTACTTAGATTACACATTATATTGTTACATGTTTGTTATGTGATTTATGTTTAATGTTGTAAAATATTTGCTTCAATTGGATGTATATATGAAACAAAGTAAAAGGATATTAGAACCCCCCCCCCCCAAAAAAAAAAAAAAAAAAAATAAATAATAATAATAATAAAAATAAAAATAAGTTGTTCACATTTGTTTTCTGTTGCACGAATATATAAAAAAATTACCATTGACAGCATTGTATTGATCCGGATAAAAGTATAACTATCTATATAATGCAACAGCAAGAAGCCCGTGTAAAGAAGCAGGACTGCGTTTTATTAAAGAACCTACGACAAAGTTGTAAATATCTACGGTCTCATAGAATGGTCTTTAATTAACACAATTTTTGAAAAAAATATTTACAATTAAAGAGGTTCGCTCCTTAGGTTTTGGGTAGCCATTTTGGGTCACCTCTAGTCTGAAAATTCTGCATCACATATTAATTCTAGTAGTATATTTATATTTTTCAATGCCAAATAAACTATATTGAATAAAATTGTTTTTAAAAAAATTACATTTTTACAGAGTTTAGTAAGGGACTATATTTTGTGGTGGAAGGTTTTCAAGAAGGAAATGAACAATTTTCATAACTCACTAGTTTTAGAGTACTGTTACTTTAGCTTCCTAATTTTCAGCGCAGACCAAACTTTTAAATAGTTTGTGTATTACGATATATTCATGATATTCTGAAAAACATATTTAAACAATATTTTGATATTTCTATCGATATATTTTGGCATATTTAGCTTATATTTCATAAAAGTTAAGAAAAAATTAACTCCAATTTTGGCCTAAAATTAGCTTATTTTATGCTATATCTCAAATTTTTGAAATGTGACCCCTACTTGTTTTACTTTTAAATGAGACATTAAATATATGTCTATTTGTATGCAAAGTTTTGGAAAGAAGACATTACTATAATTTTTTTTATTTGCGTTATAGTTTGATTACTCCAAAATTTTGTAACATCTGTTGTTCTGTTCATTGTGTACTGACCTTTGAAGCTACTAGTAAAGCAAGAATTTTTAAACTTTGACTTAGATTTTACTTTTATAGTCACTACCTGTGTTCAACTTCATGCTGTATTAAAATCATAATTATATAATTGTTCAAACTATAAATATTTGTTTGATTTCTTCCAATTATCAATTTCTATGTAAAATTTTAGCAAAAATTTCAGGAAAATTATCATTTCTGTTTGAGGCCCTATATTTCCAAAAAATGGTATGTGGCATGGGTCACAAATAAAATAAATGTACATTTTAGGTCCCCATCTTTATATCTAAGTGGTTTTCGGATGATTGACATTACTATTATTTCAGGAGCCAACCTCCTTAACTTGATTTCCATAATTATATTTTAACAGCCAATAGAATAAAACATTGATTAGTTCGTGATTGATAATCATTCATTAATGTGGTCTTAAGTCTTAAGTTCTTTTGTAAAACGCAGCCCTGGTTTCTTTGTAAGCGTCCTGTTATTATATCTTATTAGATGTACATCTACCAAATAAGTCCTTCTGAAAGCAGTCATAGAAATACAAAAAAATCTTCTTTTTTAAAACTATATACATCCTATTGTATTGTTAGAACAGCTATCACGATCACATCTACACGATACATGTTTAAATGTAGAAAAAAAGTCTTACACATTTAGGACAATATTTGATGTACAGGTACTTTCGGTGGTTTAGTAAATTAAGACCAAGTACATCACCACTTATACATATAAAGATTATGATTTAGTGATGTTTTGGGAGTGTCATCACATCATAAAGGGTTTTTTTTAAAGTTTTACGGAAAAAACCAATACTTTCACACTCATGTCGTTATTTTTTTTTTTATAAGAATTCAATAGTTAAATTAAACTGAACTATGTTTGGTTTAAGTATTGTGGTACTTAATTACATATATTTTACGAGAATCGTATTTTTAATATCCTAACATTATCATTTTTTTAAGTGAAATACTTACAATTTGTAGATTAGATGCAATGAATTGGTTACAATGTACATGTCTACATACGTGTTTTACACAAATTTCCCATATAACTAGCAACACATCCAGTTAAACATGTAACATTTATTCTGTGGCACTGGTTTACCTCACGACATTGTCCACATTTCTCATTGATATCAACATCAAAAACAACCTGTATTACATGCCTCTAATTATCAGAAATATATGGCGTTTTGAATACACTGTGTAGAGGATATTGTTGTAGCGTAGTAGAGTATATACTTCAACGTTAAGCACTAAATGGCTAACTTTTACGTCAATATCCTTATGGGAATATTTTAACACAATCTGCCTTTTAGCGCTCAATACACACCGTCGATCTGTTAGCGTTTTATAAACGACATTGAGATGAAATTAGTAAAAAACACTAAGACTATCAAAATTATTGTTTATGCGTTGCCAACTCCCTTAACAATTTCATAAAATTTACATTTAACTTATCTAATTCCAACAACAATATACAATATAGGATACGTAATAAATCCTGAGATATGACGATATATTGCCTCCATAAAAATCAACTTTTTTTCATATCTTATACCTTAAATCGTTTAGCTGTCACACTTTTCATTCTTTAACATTTTAAAGATAAACTACCAGAAATTGAAAAATATGTTTCTCTTGTGAAATATTTGCAGAGAAGCGCTAAGATTTAACATCTCGTCTGTGATTTCTATAATCAGGGATATCCAACCATATTTTCAAATTTCAATTGATGAAAGAGCTACGAAACACGGGACATCGCTTTTTAATATAAAGAAAAAGTAATGTGTAGGGTTTCGCTTATTGCAACATAGTGCAAGCACACCTCTATATGAACATAATAACTAGACCCGTTTTTGGTCAGAACGACAAGATAATGTTGCACAGAAAAATGCGTATAATTCATAAGCTGTATCATTTGTTATAAACAATACGTTTAAAAACAGATGACCTTTTCAGAAAAAAAACCCATCACTACAATCCAAACTTAATGACAAAAAACTAAGAAAAAAAAAGAAAAAAAAAACACCTAATAGAGCTTGTGCGGACTACATAGTTCTTTATATAAGAAGAAATATTGTTTTTATTTCATTAAAACTGTTTTTGATTAGAATAATTAGACTATTGTGTTTTGAAATTTCAAACAAATACAAGTTTTAACCTTTTTGCCGCAATAATTTGTGCATGATACTTGTATTTCATGTATGGAAGTGACTACTGGCTCACTGTTCAGAATCTCATTAAATACACCCAAAAGTATAAAAGAGAGAGCTTAATATCTTTTATAAAAACGTACGCACTGAATAAACAATTCAGAATTAAATTCATTTACTGATACATCAAAACTTGCTCTAGGCTATAGCCGTAATTTGTTATTTGTCAACAGCAAATTCTTCTAAGAAATCGTATAGCAAATTTGTTCTTAAAACAGTCAGCTAGCAGTATATCAAACTGCTGTACGCTTTATAATTGATATGGCCATCAGTTACAAAATTATAAAATACCTGTTTACTTCTTTACATTTTTTCATAATCTGGATTTTAATGCTTGATATGTAACAATAAAGTTCACTTGTAAAACAAGGAATTGGGCTTTTATTTATCATTCATAACGGTGCTTCATACTACAACATGGAACCAAATACACATCTGGCAAATAAAAATTAAGATCAATAGCATATATTTAGATGTAAATTCTCGAACAGTTTCTTTTATTTTGGCAGTCCTTTAGCGAGAACATATTGATAATGACAATTATCGAGTTATTATTGTAAACATCCCTCAAATTAAATGTAGTTTACCGTGGGAAACTATGAATAAGACTCAAAACTCAATCAGTCTTTTTTTTCTTGTAAGACCGTGAGCACTCCATTGAATAAACACCGTAGCATTCAACAGGATTTTCTTAATTTCAAGTATCTGTAATGAAATTTACAAAAATTTAAAAATTGCGTTGAAATTCCATCAGCGAGGTCTTACAATTACTTAGTTACAGTCGTAAATTCGGTATAGCCGTGTTCGTAATAAGGGACTATTTTTTTTATGTTTATGCAATTAAAAAGACTTTACTGTGACAGAAATAAAAATTATCTATATCCGTAAATTTGCCATAGCCTATTTCTTGTATTCGCCTTTTGCTGTATAAAAAATGCACACTAATAATACTTCTGAAACTCTAAAACTACATACACGAACTAATCAGTAAAGCAAATTATTTTATTTGGAATCGAATGGGTTCTAAAATAAACTATTTCAATGTTTTTGATTTTTTTTAATCACAAGAACACACATGTATATGATCTTTTATTATACACATGTAACGAATCAATGCATGCTTTTACATGTTTCGTATGACTGCTTCAGGATGAAAACAAATATCCCCAAGTTTGATAAGTTCTACCGATGCTTTGTAATTGTAGCCAATAGCCTGTACACGTATAGTTAATAATGTTTGTCTATTGAATTCATTCCTTACCTAGTTCACAATGATGACCTTGGTAGCCAGGTTTACATCCCTGGCAAGTGCCCGTCTCTAAGTGGCAGTACTGACAGTTTACATCAGAGCAGGGAATGGAGCAGTTAGATCCGTAAAACTCTGTTGCCGGACATCCTGTACATTAAAAGTTATTTATTACATATTTTTTTTTTGTTTTGATTATATCTAATCTATTCTAAATGAAATAAGATGCAAGAGGCGTTCATTTACGTGACTGTGTAAATTGGCATGCACGAAAGTTCATGAAGAGAATTTCCAATTCAACCAGAAACATATTGCAACATGTAGAACAAAAGAATAAGGCCCGCAAAACCCTGTTACTGGACAACTTTTAAAGAAATGCTATATAATTTAAGTAATATCTCTTGCAATGGTCGTAAATTTTAACCGAGTCTCATGCATTTTGTTTACATCAACAGTAAGTATAGGAGTATATCTTTGAATTTGTAAGGGAACTTGTAAGGAAACTTTAGGTGACTTTGTGACTTGTGAGAAAACAAGAGGAGGTCAATGGGTTTAACTGTGATTTTTGTATTTGTTGGTGAATTAACCCTGTGAAATATCCATTTAATGGATAATGTTTCCATTTATTGACAATAATGAATTGATTATTGAAAATATGCGTAGGTAGTAATCATATGGGAATAAATTACATGATCAAGACCATAGTAAAAGTTCAAACGTTCAACACGATGCATTTCATTAGGTTAAAGCAATTGGAAATTATAAAAAAAACAACAACCCCAAAACATTTTTATCAGTAGTGTACGGTAAACATATGTTAAAGGACAAGGGTTCGGACAACTGTTTAACAAAAAGCATTCCCATGTACTTGACAACATTGGGTACGGTTAACTATACGTTTACATAATGACATAAAAAAACATGTAACTTCAGAATAATTAAGAATGAGTTAAAATTATATCGCAGCAATGTTTTCATTTTCTTGGCTAGCTAGTAGTATAGCAGATTAAAAAACCCAGACACACTGGTGATGTATGTGTGATAGCCCAGTTAAGAGCTCCACCCTCATCAAGCCATTGTGGACCGAAAACCCTTGGCTAGCGAAGATGTCATCAACCTAAAAAGGTTTTTTATGTAATTGGAAATCATGACAAGATGTACAGAGATTCCGATAATGCATTGATGCTAAAACAAATCAATGCATATCCACTACATGACTAACATACAACTCCGTCTCTCATACTAAAGATATCTGACCTCAGAGTCATGAAGTTTATAATATGACATAGACACTATCGTCCACCATGCATTAAACTATTCAAACCATTTATTTGCATTTCTATTTTAAGTAACAAACCAGAGGGTTTTTAGGGATAGAATACACACATCAAATAATCCAACCTAACACCTACGGAAGTATTAAAAAAATCAACAACACCAAATAACAAACTTCAATGTATATGCGATCTGTTCAGTTATACTATCTCGCCACTTTAACCCCGCCCTAACATACATGTAACACCCATGACCCTTACATGAAGAGGATTTGTCATTCAGTTAAATTGATGCTAAATGAAATGTTTGGAATGATACAATCCTATCATTCAGTCACCTTTATATTGATTAAAAAACAAAAAAAGTTTCTATGTGCCTAGTTTTAATATTCACATCGATTTTATAATTGATAATCATAACAACTTACCACTTGTTTGGTTTTGTTTATTTTTTTAGGGGTGGGGGTGGGAATTCAGAAGTAAAACAAACAATTTTATTGACTGAATAAAGTTTGATAGCTTTAATTAAATCAACAACACTTTGTCACATGGCTGATTTAATACCGCTGGTCTTCATACTGTTTTAAATGTTCTATAATTTGACAACAAAGGTAGACAAGTGACCAAATATAAAAAAAAAAAAAAACAACATATTTTAAAGGTTATTGAAATTATAAAAAACACTTACCATACACCTCTACTTCACAGAGGTCAACATTTACATAAGTATTATAACCGTCAGGGTAGACAACTCCTGGTAGTACCTCGTTGAAGTATATGACATACTGTCCATGAACAAAACAGGTTGTTGTGAAGACAGAAGGTAATGTGTTTCTTGTGAAGTTGTTGTCCTTGAAACACAACGTTCCCTGTGATCTATCCGTGGTATTGGAGACATACACAGAGAATCCAAGAACAAGGCTTGTTATGTACCGCCGATACCAGGCATCTGTACAAGACGTTATAGATCCAAAGTTTATATGATTTTATTTTTTACAATATTACATGTAACTGAAAAATTGCTGAATATCAACTGCATTATATGCGATACATTCTTCATGCACCTATCGATTAAGATATCTAAAGGGTTTAACACAAGCTTATATGGAAAATATATGCAAGTTTCATATATTTGTCGTTTAAGATAATAACACCACCATAATTTATCATAATATCAAATACAATCGTGGATGCTAAATCCTGAGAATTGTCTGAGAAAATAAAAAAACAAGTCACCTATTATTAAACCATTTCAATATACAGTCGCACCTGTTTTAAGAGGCCACTTGTGGGACAATGACAAACTGGCCGCTTCAGACAGGTGACCTCTTATTCCAGGTTTCAAATTAATGAAGAAAAAGCACCGAGTATATTCATTTTGGCTCTATTGCACAGATTTATTAATAACAACTGTAATGGCGGCGTACACTGAGATGGTGTATGCACAGCTCAGGTTGCTGAATAAACAGTTTATACTTATTTTAAATGGCCCTTTTAATTCAATTTACCTATCAACGGATTTAGAGCAAAATATTGTCTGCTAATAACGCCCGAATAATTATCTTTAATTGTCTAAATGCGGTAAACAAACAGAAGTAGCATTTCCGTACAAAGGCTATGTACTGAACTACTATAGCCAATGTTTTACCTGTTAAAAAATGTGCCAAAATTCCATCGGGGTGTATAATACGCACTTTGTTCTCACAAGGAAATTTTTTTTTTAAAAAGGTGAGTCTATATTCGGCAAATTGCGGTACATGTTAAGCATGTTATGATACCGTATTTTGACCATTTTAACGAATTTTTTGGACAACACTGGTTGTATTCCATTGTGAATTAAAAGTACTGGACAAAGATTTTATATAAAGCGTAATATAAAATGTTCAGCAGCTATCGTATATGATTGTCGTTAACAAGAAATGTCGGTAAAAAAATATACATGTAATATTTAAATAATTAGAACTTCCTTGTTTAAAACTATATACTTTTTATGTCATAGCGATACGACCGTGCTATCTAATTGGAATTCAGTCAGTGTCATATATTGCATGAGAGAGTGTGTGGCGAAAAGGGCGGTCTAAGCCCTCTCTTTAAAAACTAAGCACGTTTAATCCAAACAGTAAAGAACCTAAAAAAAGGCACCTAACACCCTCTTGTTAAACAAAATATGACTTGAACCCCAATAAAAAAACCTTAAGGAAAACCAGTGAAGATAATACCGGTATTATTGACAACCGTAGTGGGTAGATAACATGTAACATTTCTCAAGTTAATCTAAAAATTTTAATCCATTTAATATCTGACCCTGAAAAAAACTTCATATGATTTCGAGGAGCTATACATACGAAGATTTCTTTATCGTGCTAGCGCCTTCTTTAACACAATATCTTATATTGGAAATCATTGGTTTGTTTTAATACGTACCAGGAGATTTGTGCCATATATATCATTTTTAAGAATAACATATACCTAATTGTCGCTCATAATTTAAAAACAAATGTTATTTACAGGAGGTAAAACCCAAATCTGACAATTCAAGTGTCACTCTAAAACACGCCAAGACGTATATCGTGATTGTAAGAATCATATCTTTACATATAGTAATTTTAGCTTGTCGCCATGTTAGGCATGAATAGATCTTGGGGATTGTTTGTGATAATCTGCATTTAGGGGGTTTAGGTAAACTTAAAGTGCAAATATGTGGTCTACCTGTTATAATTTGATAAATTGCAGTTTTAGATGAGAGACAAGTCTGCTTTGTTATAACTTTCGCGAGCTGTTGTCTTATAATTTTGATAGCATTGAACATTTTCGTTATTACACAATCTTTATTTATGAAAAACACCATACCGTTCATACCGTTACTTTTTTAACCGTAGGTCATGCGTTGATGTATTGGCATAAAAAGAAGATTGATAAACTCGTCAATTGAGATTCAGAACCGTTAGGTCAGATTTGCGGCATGCAGTTTTAAGGTATTGTACCAAAGCTACATACCATTTTGTTCACTATACTTAAGTCTGTTATTAACTTTAAATGATTTTGTTGGACGCGTTTTATAACTACAGAAGGACAAAGTGCATGATTTCAAACTGTCGTTTTAAGGAAAAATAAAAAAAAACTTCGTGAAAAATATGTACATTTTGTATGTGGCTATTATAAGGGTTATTGATACCTAAAATGTTCGAAAATAATGTCATTAGTTATGTCATGATTCATTTCTATTAATTGCTAATGAACTATTTAAAAATAACATGCAGCAATAGGAAAAAAATGGACGACTATAATGTAACGAAAACACCTTTATCAAAACCTTTTAAAATCCACAGATTTCAGGAAAAACTTATCTTATGCTCCAGTCACACAATTACGGATTAAATGCCGGATTAGCTACTGAAGCGATCCGGCATCACTCGTGGCGATATGTATTGACCCGTGGCTTTTCCGTCTGTTATCGTATCCAAATGTAGCAATACTTGTATAGCTGCGACAATTTTTGAACAAGTTAAAAATTCCACTACGGATGAAACCACCGTAGTACTTCCTTATTAAAACTTACTAAACCGTTTTAGAACGTAGAAGTCCGTTTTAACTCCGTATAGATCCGTAGTAATTCGTATGTATCAATTTGTATCCATTCCGTAGTGCATCCGTACTAACTCCGTATCAATTAACGATCATTAGATTTTCCGGTGTCAACCGTGGACAATATTCAGTAGTAGAACCTTGGAGATGATCCGTGAATGTGTGACTGAGGCATTAACGATAATTAGCTTTTCCGGTGTCAACCGTGGAAAATATTCCGTAGTAGAACCGTGGAGTTGATCCGTGAATGTGTAACTGGGACATTAGTATATGTGTAAGCTGGTGTTTCTAAAATACTATTTTAAACCATATACTGCGGACTTCGTTTCTGTTAAAATTAATAAAATGCTTGTGGCCTGTTACTTTTTTTCATTGTAAACTACATATACCCGCAAAATTAATCTTTGCTAGCCGAGCGTTTCTGATCCGCACCGCTCCTCACGAACCCTTGGCATATCATGCTATCAAAAGTCGGGATGTTTTTCGTAACGTGATCTCCTATCCTATTTTTAAAGTAGTGAAAGATGCCGTACTTTAAAGTACCTGGTGCAGTAATGGCAATCTCTATAGACATTGGTATTGACAAGTTGGAAGACCGTTTTAATGCCCAGACAGTGAATTCAATAAATAGGAATAATGTGAAATTTTACATGTAGATCTAATTCATTCGAAGGATGTAAGACCTCAGTCTACGAGTACATGTTTCCGTTGATACACAATCAGTTGTACTTATTATGATACATGCATCATGAAGCCTCAAACAGATAGACTAGAAAAATAAGGGTTTTGAGCTATTCGTGTTAGAGACACTAGTTTATAAACAGTACGAAAACATTGTCGATTAAATCAGATATGTTTTGCATTTTTTGATTGGTCGAACGTTTTTGGTAAACCCCAATCAAAATCTAGGAAAAAAATCCCGACTTTTGATAGCACGATATGCCAAGGGTTCATGAGGAGTGGCGCAGATCAGAAACTTTGGGAAGCGAAGATGCACTTAATTAAGAATAAAACTGAAATCAATTATTACGTCATATAAATCTTGACGTCATATCTAACATAAGAGGTAGTTGGTGTTACATCACAATGAAAATATGTGAGTAATCTCCCTGTAACGGCAAACCTTACCTCAAAAGACTCCTGGCAACATCTCTAAAGTGAATTTAGCAAACTCTTGAATTCTATATCTTGTTTTCTATTGAATTTGTAAATTTAATTCAAAAATTATAAATGTGTTTGATCATTTGTTTCAGTTAATGTTAATGTTTATGTTTATTACAGCCATTGAAACAGTTTAATTTTCTCCAGTTTCTATTACACTAAAACCAACAACATTTTTGTTCGGTATTGCATCTTCCAAACTAACAGGGGAAATCATATGAAGATTTAATAATCTGATAAAAACCAAATTGTTATCATGTAAATAATAAGGGTATATGCGTGATGACAGTTTATACCACAGAGGCTATCATTTCTAAGATACATAATGACTGTGAATATACCGTCATTGTCCGTCCTGAAGTAGATAGTGATGTGATGAATACTGTGGATGCTGATCAGGTTCACCCACCAGGTGGCCGTTTGTCTGCCATATGACACAGCACATTGACCACCGCCAAAGCTCAGGTCAGATTTACGTCCGTCCACAGCGTTACTGGCGTCATACGTGTCGTCACCTGGTCTGAATGGGTACTGCTGGTATGTTGGTTTATTGAGGGCAACGTTAACTGTCCAATTGCACACAACCCCATATAAACAACATTATTTACATTCACAAAATTGAGTGGGTTCATTTAAACTAACATTTACTTATGAACGATCTTCAGAAACAAAACCAATTAAAGTGGGGCGCCTGTAAAGTGCAAAACGAAATCGAAACAAAAGGAAACGAAACCGAACGAAACGAAACCAATCGAAACGAAACCAAACCAAACCAAACGAAACCAAATATCGAAACGAAACGAAACGGAATTTAACAAAACTAAAAATCAATTATGACTACATAAAGGTAAAAATAAATTCACTGAAATAAAATGTTTAACCATAAATACATGTAAAACAACCTGTATGAAAAAATGACAATAACAAACCGTCAACCATTTCAAAAATCCATAAAACGAAATACAAATTCAAAGCAGAGCAACACGGACCTCAAAAAAAGATAGAGGGAGGATCAGGTGCCATGGAGGAGTGAGCATCCTCTGCTGACCGGTCACACCCGCCGTGTGCTCTTTGTCGTAATCGGGAATAAAAACGGAAAAGTCCGTAGACAATTAGGTGATTAATTATGGTCTAACAATTAGTATGGAAAACGTCAGTCAGCATGCGTCAATGTATTTGTCAAATTGCCGTTGTAAATTCTTAAGCCGAATACCCGTAATTTGTTAAAAAAAATACATAATACAATAAAAAACTGAGTTACATTCTTATATCTTTTACGAGTTTAATTTTTTCATGAGAGAGAGAGAGAGAGACAGAGAGAGAGAGAGAGAGAGAGAGAGAGAGAGAGAAATGTACTTTTATGTTTTTATGTTCATGTGGCTACATGTACCTGTATGATATGCCTTAAAAACTTATCCGCGACATATCAAAGTATATACGCACTCAAGTTTGGAGATAGAGAAAGAGAGAGAGAGAGGATGATTATGATTATAAACGTATTAAATAACTGGCTTTAGTCCTTTGGCTATGTATTCTATTTAGCGTTTTTGGCGGAAACGGCGTCTGCAAATCAAGTACATCGCCAAATGTAAATTATATAAGTAGATAAAAAGGTACATCAGAAATGCGCTAAATCAAATTCATGCTAACTTGTTGAAAAACCATATTCCCCCAAATATCGGACACGCTAAATATAGTACGTTTACAGTATTTAAGGAGACATTCCAACCACACGATTTTTTTATATTGATATGAAATATTCTAAAAATGAATCAAATACAATGTGCATGCGTGTGAAATGGAGGTAAAGAGAGGATTATGTTTAATTTAAGGTAATACACAGGTAAAAAAAAAAAAACCTCTTTATAATGCAAGTTAATTTTGCCAAAATACGACGACCAAATTCATGCTATACATATTAAAACAATTCTTATTATATGTTGGAAACTGGTAACCAACCAGTATGCTCTAAATCACATTGTATTCGATCGTTTCATTTTTACAATACTTCAAATCTATAGAAAGATAATTGTGGTTAGCATGTCTCCGTAAGTATCATCATCATCATATCCCTCCTCTCTCTCTCTCTCTTTCTCTCTCTCTCTCTTTCTCTCACTCTAAACGTCTGAATATCCTTTAATGAAACCAATTAGAAATATAAAAAGGTATAAGAATGTACATCAGTTATTTACATAATGATATAATTTTTGCAAATACCGGATAATCGGCGTAAAAATTTACAACGGCAATCTGAAACATACAGGTAGTTATATTTATGGTTCAAAATTTTATTTCAATGAATTTATTTTCACTTTTATGTAGTCAAAATTGATAATAGTTTTGTTTAAATTCCGTTTCGTTTCGTTTCGTTGGTTTCGCTTCGATTTTTGGTTTCGTTTCGTTTCGTTTCGTTTCGTTTCGATTGGTTTCGTTTCGTTTCGTTCGGGTTCGTTCCGTTTCGTTTCGATTTCGTTTCGCACTTTACAGGCGCCCATTAAAGTGGGACTTTATTTGATTTGTCGTAATTTCATGTTATAAAAAGTCCTATCTTATGATTTTTTAAAATAAAAATCTGAATGCATCAGAAACATTATTTTATATGAATAACTCTACCACACCATAAATAATGATGTTATTTTTTATCCTAATATATTTATCTAAAATAGTTTTTTAAAGCATTATATTTCGGTAATAAAATGTAAATATGGTTTGTGAAAATACCAAACAAACAGTATTTAGGAAATAAGTGAATTAATAATGCTTTTTATATAATATACTAGTGATGAACAATACAGGTAGATAATCGCCTCAATTAGAATGTAATTTAATATGTAAAAGGGAATATTACATCATATACTACCTTTTTAATTAAATTTCAAATGACGATTACATTATATGCATGTAAACTCACCATAAGCCTGTGAAATCGCAAACACTATTATCAATAAAAACATGGTCAACATATCTAGAGGTAAATACATCTAATGAAGTTTAATAATACGCTACAACGTATACGATTATACCGGAAAATATTTCACAGTTACTCTTTTATGCGGAAAATAATGAAAACAATTACCGGATACAAAAACTTCAGATAATATCTAATTAGTTTATAAAAGAATTGGCTAGGGAACATGAATGTTTGAAGAGATTGGACAAGTCACCACTTTTCTCCGATGACTTAAATTTAAACGTTATATACAAGCACCCTTGAATATGAAAACAGTATACTTGCGACGCTTGTTTGCCAAAAAACGTTCATAGAATCTCTCAAAACCTTATTTGGATGTGATGTTTTGTAAGTTTTGATTTACGTTCTGTAAAAACAATAAAGGTTCACAGCCGTCATTCCTAGCACACGATTAATGACTATCGATAAACAAAAGCTGTGTAATCAGTGACCCAGTTAAAATGTAGGTCGATATAAAACAAGACAAAACTGACAAACAATAATCAACCACAAACGAGCACGATTTGTCCTAAGTGAAAGCTATATTTAAAGGAAAAGATGGGACTCAATGATTTACGGTCATGCATGTCAATCATCACAAAATTATCGAGTCTAGCTCATAAGATTTTCTGGAAACAAACATTAGGAAAATGTTGTTACATTCAAAGTATGATTTGTATCACTGTTCTTATATATTCAGTGTCCTTCCTTTTTAGGACAGTACATGCATGCAAAATATCTAAAGAGCGTACTTACACTCTTTTCTTTTTTTTACTTAAGTGCACCCTAAGTTGTTTCGTCAATGAACAAAAATGCACATATTTGTTTAAAATGTGCTTAATGTTAGTTTGTTTGTCTTAAGTGCACGCCAAGTTGTTTCGTTAATAAAAAAAAAATGCACGTGTTTGTTTAAGTAAGCTTTAAGCTTTATGCTAGTTTGCTTTTCATTATATATTCTGAACCTATCTACTATGCATAGCTTACAAATAACTTATCGTAATCTGGCTACGTCGAAATCGATCTTAATACCGTGATGTCGTTATCTAATGCACAACCTTTTCCTCTTAATCAGACTTATTTATTAACATATTTATTTATTTATTTCCGAGAGAAACAACGAGATAGACAAAGGCAGAGACAAAGAGTTCTTTGTCCATACTGAAGTGTCATTTGAAGAAGAGTGCACAATAAAAAAAAAATTGGACCGGTATGACGATTGTTGGATTTTATCGTTCTAATACCTTCCTGACTTGGGATCTCAAACTGTGGGAACTAGTAAATCCCTCAGCGAGAAAAAGTGTGATTTAATTTTGAATAGAAACAGCCTCATTTGCTGTCACGCTGTATTTTGATTTCATTGAATTATTAAAGAGAGAGAGAGAGAGAGAGAGAGAGAGAGAGAGAGAGAGAGAGAGAGAGAGAGAGAGAGAGAGAAATTTAAGTCAATACCGCCTTATTGAAAATGAACTTAATCACTTCTCGATATTTTCATGAAATCACCTATTCTGGAGAGAGAAAGATAATATAGTATTTTATTATGGCTGACTTAAACCAAATTCAGGAGATTGTATGTTATTATTTGTGTTTGAAGTTTACAAGTTTTAAATTCATTTTTAAGAAGTTGTCCGAACGCAGTGTGGAGTCATAGAGACATACATTTAGCTAAAGGTCAAACAGGTCATAGTCAAAAGATCTGTGTCACCCCTCAACTAATAAATAAAAGGAGAAAGGGAGATATTTTGTCTGTTGAAAAGAAGTTCACAGGCACGTACAATCGGAGGGGGGGGGGGGGCA
>WFKH01011926.1:35787176-35804789 GCA_016163765.1 Magallana hongkongensis
TTTGAGATGGCCCCCACTAAAAACCAGACGGTAGAATTTTGTGTTTTTTACATATAAGGTAGGAAATGATATTACTAATCATATATAACAATTTGAGAAAAAAGCTATTGTAGTATTTTTTTTAAACTGCTTTGATGTGCGGAAAATGACAGTTTCCTATATATTCCTATAGTAAATGTACCTCTATTTTGAGATGGTCCCTAAAAAGAACCAGCCGGTCGATTTTCATGAACCTTCGCAAATAAACTAGAGTTGGTTTAAATTACATATGGTTAAAAAATAAAGAGTTTTGCTATTGTAGATTTTCCGCAAAAAAACCCAAATCGGCCTCCTTAAATGAAAATATAAGGAGTGATAGGTGTGAAAAAAGAGTTGAAAAAATGCAGAAAATTCAGGTATTTTCCTTTTTAGTTTTCTGCCTGATAATTATTTGCAACAAGATGTATTTTAAAAGTCGTAGGTCTTACCGAGACCTTTCATTCGTATGAAGAAAAAGGGGCTGGTCCCTATTATTAGAGATACTTCAAACGTTATTTGACAATAACTTGTACAGGAAGATTTTTTTTAATGCATTATTGAAGCAAAGTTGTTGAGAAATTAACTCTGATTCCATCCGTAGTATTGAATTGGATTTTCTTGAAATATTTAGTCAGTTTTTGCAGAAACAGTTTTAGCCGGATCAGCCCATTTTCCGTGGGGGTGTGCACGTGCAAGAAGTTATGAAAGGGGTTCTTGTTATGCATTAACTGATGCATGCAGCGTGTATAGATGATTCAACATAATGTCCCAAATTCCCAAATGTTGTTATTGACATGTACATCCTTATTTCATAAAAAAATGAACTTCTTTGACTTTATTTTAGCTGTTTGTTTCAAAAACGGTGCCCCTCTCTTTATTAAGATGCATTCCGAGACTCAGGTAACTGATTGATAGCAGAGTATAAGCCGTCGCCCTGACGACAGTGCCTGTGCTTGTAGAGCTAAACGTACACACGTTTAAACGCCCCGCTGTTTTACTGTAACGAAGACATCTTGAATTGATTGGAAGATGTGTTAATAAAATGGTTCCAATACATGGTTATTAAACTAATTTTTTCTACAATACACGGCCGTTCTATAAAATATATGATAATGTGTATTGCTGACATACAAATGTACGCTGGCAATTTAAACGAACACGGGATTGATTCCGATAGAACAAGAAAATAATATCATTGTGGAGATGATTTCTAAAAAATGAACTTAGTATTCGTCAATCTTACAATTTGAATCCAAAGCCGTTAAGGTATATTAATTTTGCATTTTTTAACTATTTGCAAAATATCAACAAACGAAATATTAAACGGTCTTTATCAGTAAATTATAAATTATCTACATACAACATTTTAAAGAGGGTATGAAATAATTATGCTCCGTGGAGGAAATGTGCATGGTAAAACGCTTTTCAATGTTTATCAATTACGCTGTGGCATTAGCAATTGAATGAAATTAACAAACTGAATATTAATTGATAGATTGACAAATTAACAAACTTTAAGACCTGCATTTTTTTTTTCAAATTCTATAAAAACAAGACCCAATGACTGCATTCTTACGCGTGTATACGTACTATGCATGAAATGTGTATATAAATGTACATAAATAGCCATATAAATAAACAGTTTAAGAGTTGAATTTTCAAAAGTGTTTGTGTTCATGCAAAGCAATGCTAGCTATTACAGTTGAACAATGATGAGGTGGTGAGGGCCGAACTGATACATGTACCGACTCTGCTTGTTCTACAAATAGCGAATGTGCAGACGAAGTATAGGGAGGTTATATTTAAACAATAGTTTTCCTAAAAGCTTCAGCCTTGCATGACTAATAAATTTATTTCATTGGAAGCATATATGTAGCTCTCGGTCGGAAGAAAAAAATTCAGATTGACAACCATCCTATTTTTTCAGACCGGGGGAAAGGGGGGGGGGGCTACAGATTTTCAGATCTCTATAATTACCTTAAAGACACTTTTAAAATTTGCCTCTGTTCAAGTAGTAGTAAGTCGTTTCAAAATAGGATTTAAAACGTCCATTTATATTATTTTAAATAATTTTTTTTCATTATTTCAAGCTTATCATCGAAATGAAAACATTTTTACATGTTATTTGACGGAATAAGGAGTCATTATTTTAGTATTACAAGGTGTGCGAGGCGTGATCAAATCCAATAAAGCCCGAAGGTCTCTCTGCCAGATTTGATCACGCCCCCACCGAAATTATCACCTCATAATATCTAAAGAATGATTCCTTATTACTTATATTTATATAATTTTCAGCAGTTGTACGATTAAAATTAGAATATTAAGTATACAAACCCCGCTTGCGCCGCAACAAAACGTCATTTGAATTTATTTGACTGGTACAAAAACGATTCGTATTGTTCCATGTATCACAGACAAAGACACTGGAAAATGTAAATATTATGACATAAATATAGCAATATTCAAGGCATTTCCGTCAATTTCAAGCAAATGACTCTAAAAACAAGAAAATAAACGCAAAGTAAACTGCATGCATGGTACATGTTTGCTCCAGAATATTTACAATGCATGGTGTGTCTCTCATTTTGGACTCGTCCACTATAACGGTGCGTAAAAATTAATGAATAAGACATTCTGGTGCGGAGGCCTGTGTTACCTTTCCTATCACTTTCAATTGGTTAGAATTGATTATTCCATGGGGTGGGGGTTTTAAATCAATTTAATCGTTCAAGTTTTGAATTTGTTAACAACGATATAAAAAAGATCAAATGTTTAAGAAACAATTTATAAATTTAACATATACAGTCGATAACTTTTTTAAAAATCCGCTGAAGTGTTAGAGTGTAGATTTAGTAAGACAACTTACCCTATTCAAGACGAATGAAATCGTCCAGCAGATAAAGAAAATGTGGCTTCTGAAACAAAACTCCTGGCACTCTTCCCGTTGACTCTCCAGACTGTATGTCAATCTAAGCTTATGATTTTGTTTATTAATAATAAATCAACATCAGTTATTAATTAACAGTACACATTCTATCACAGTACACAATCTTGTTGTAATGACATCCTCCCCGGACATGATATCTATTTTTAATCAGGATTACACACGTGCTTGAATGTGGCAGAAGACAAGCTGGAACTCAAAGTCAACTATCAATTGACGATATAAACTCTTTGGAAATAAATTTATCTTTTCATAAGTAGTAACTGATAATTGTGCAAACCATAGAGGAATGCGTGATCTGCGTATAAGAAATGCTTCATACAATATTTATCATTTCCATCATCCCTTTTCAATAAACAAATCAAACCAATAAACACAATTTATTCCGATTAATATTATTTAAATATACCTCCAAAACAAACTACACATTCATCTTACACCCGCTATATTGCCTTTTCGATTTTGGTAATCGTTGTAGACTCATAATTTTGATTTTGTCATGATAAGAATATCTTAATGGTATTTGGTAAGTCATCTCAATTATTGCTGAAACTTCAATACATGCATGAATACGGCAGACTTTTGCATATTTAGTCTTGCCCGGCAACTTGCCGTATGTGTTGTTTGAGCATTTTGAATTAATCACGAGAGAGAGAGAGAGAGAGAGAGAGAGAGAGAGAGAGAGAGAGAGAGGGAGGGAGGGAGAGAGATTTTGCCCCCCCCCCCCCTCCCCATACACACACAGAGGTTCCACCACCATATACATTCCTTTCTGTATCTCAACTGCTAAAATCGGACGGAAGACCTCCTCGCTGCTCGCAACCAGATCGTGTCTAGTTTTTATTATCATTTCTTTAAATTTTGCCTTGGTGTTTTTTTGTTATTAGATTAAACCAAAAATAAATAAATAAATAAATAAATAAATAAAACTTTATAAAATTGGTGATCAACAGTTATTGTACCAACTGACCCTTTGTCTTAAAACTCCCAGAACTTAAAGAGTAATTGCCCTTTGAGTAGAAGATAGAGAATTGAAACTTTTACCAATGTCTTTAGTACACTTAGAGGGTTCTTCAATCTATTCATACCAAAAAGGACCTTAGGCCCCCTTCTAGCAGTTATTGCCCCTGGAAGTATTTTAATTTCCATAAAACCACTTCCGTCTTTTTTTACTATCTATCATAGAGACTTCGGACCGCTTAGAATGAGAGCATCTACCTTTGCAAAACAAAATGGCATAAAGGTCAAATGTAAAGATCATTTGAAAATATGTTCATAATTAATTTTCATATCTCTTTTAAATTACAGAATTCTTGTCAAGTTTTCAAAAGCTTGCTGAATTGCTCATAATTTTATACAATTTTTTCAGCCAGGTATCACGTCAAGATCCTGTGGTTACTCAAGTGCAAATTGTTTATACAATCAACCCATTCATATTGTACAAAGACAGCTTTCTTCTAAAGCACTCTCTTTTATTGCTAGGTTTTCTATTTATAGTTTTGTGTAAATAATATTCATCTGGACATCACATCATTTTTTATCAGAATAAGTTGAGAAATGATTCAGATAAGTAATTCAATAGACATTTACGATAAACAACAGGGAATTTTTAAAGCATTGGCTTGGAATTTGAAAAAAAAAAATCTCTTAAAAATACCATTAATGGATTCGTGTTTTTTTTTTTTCAATTTCTAGTACAACATACATCACTAGTATAATAGTGTCGTTAACTGTAACTGTTTAATTAGTTCAACAATAGCAACAATAAGTGTTTAATAAAATATGGTGAAAAGTATAACAACAAGTGCAAATGTTTACTAAATATTGCTCACTTTATTGATATCATACCTGAGAAATCACATGACCAAAATTCAGAGCTAAATGCCATACCTGACTGACCAAATTGAATACACTATTCAGCAATCTAATAAGTTATTAGGTATTCTGTTCCTTACAGTTTAGTAAACATAAAAAAGAAGGTGGAAATACATTTAATTGTTCGGGAACAATAGTGTACTAGGTGAACTTATTACTTGTAATATGATGTCCACGCAAAAATATACAAGTATATGCGAGGTGAAACTGGATACGATAGGGAAAATGCAGCGTACGCATGAGCTTAGTTCCTGCGCAGGATTATAGGTAGGTCAGGGAACCAGAATAGCACACGTTTATTAGAATCGGAATCAAATTCACATGCCATGAGCACATGTTAAAGTTCAAAGAAGCTTCAAAAGACATAAGTGTATTTCTAAACGCAAAACTGCATGCTATTGAGTGTACACAGTATCATTCATAGACAGCAAACTCTAATATAACCATTTATTTCAGTTCATTCCTATTTTGGAACACGTGAAAAAATCCCTAAAAGGAATGGTTTGCTTCGATCATGATGATGTAATTTTCCTGTTAAATAAATGGGACACTTTCCTAGATGACGACGAAAAAGAGATGTTTTTTCAAACTACAAAGGACCATTTAAGTAACATATGGGAAGGCGTGAAAACCGACCGCATTCTGAAGCTTTCTATGAACAAGGTATTTGCAGGCAGTTAACATATGTGTTGCTTTTTTGCTGTATGCTTGATACTGTTAGCTAGTTGTCATGAACTAGTTATGTTTTAAAACCTTTAAAGAAAGTGGAATATTTATGGTGATTTTAAAAACGATTTGTTTAAGAATATATATATCAGCATATTTTAAGAAACGTTGGTTGTGTTTGAGCAAACCAATTAGCATTGTATGATTTATAAAATTGTTTCATGTAGGGATACGGAGACTATAAATCCTTATTGAGATGCTTCAAAGATCAGCTAGAGGACGTCATTGAAAAAAATAAGGAAAAGAGATTTAAAGTACACTTGAGGTATTCTCCAATATGTCAACTTTTTTGTAATTTCGTTAGAATCAAGCAGTTAGTTACGCTTCAGAATTGGTAAATTTGTTTGTTAGTACATGTAGCATACAAAAATGAAATGACGAATTGGCTGAAAACATTGTAAAATGCACGTTTCCTATATGGCCAATATCAAAATTAATGACTCATTTAAGTACATGTGTCCAAATCAAAACTGACACTCTTGAGAATAAAAACCAAAGACCACCGGTTCTTTTTTTTTAAGTGTCCTACTATAAACTGATGTTTATTGCTTATCAAAGATCTTTTTTTTTCTTTTTTCGGTTTTTTTTTATTTTACTGTCTACACCTTTAGACAAAATTCTATATAAACACTTTCAAGACGAAAATTAAAACTCTGTCAAATAATTTAAATACTACTATTATAAGTGTCATTAAGCTTTATTTACCTGTCAGCTTTTATATACAGTACCGATCAGACCCAACCTAAACCAGAGCAGACTCCAACTAAACCCCAGGTTTACTTTCGAGGTTTACTTGGCCTTTACCCTGGGTCTGGTTTTTGAAAATATGCATCCACTCGGGGTTTACTTTGGATTCACTCGGGGTTTACTTCGGGTTTGCTTTTGGGGTCCACTGTACGCACTGAAGTATGAAGAAGACCCGCCTTTTATTTTATCATCTTACTGCCTGTAATTCCCGCCCCTTGCATATTCCAAATACACATGTAGCGTCTTGCTTTCAGGGGTATACTTCTGATCGGGATTTACTCTCTGTGTCCACTCTGGGCATACTTTGGGTTTACTCTGGATCCACTCTAGTAAACAAAGAGTAATCCCTCGAAGTAAATCTAGGGCTTAGTTGTGGTTTACTTTCTGTCAGGTTGGGTCTGATCGGAAATGTACTAATGACATACGTTTTTATGCGGTTAATGTTTGACCATTCAACAGTTTAAGTCAGTTTTGAGCATTACTTATTTGTTATATAATAAAATATTGATACACAAACATTTACTATCAATTTTAATGTCATATTTTCTTAACGCCTTAAAAATTACACTTGACTTTTTATTTATCCCCGCTTTTGAAAGGCCGATTTTTTGTTTCACTAGTAATCATTTTTAAAGTCATCTTTGTTATTTCTAGTTAATCTCTTTTATATTTTGTTTTCATTTGAGGGTAGGTTAAGGAGGCATATGGACAATATAGCGTTTTATTTTGACGGTTCTATATAAAATCGTAAAATTCATGACTGTTTTGAAGCGGAACAAAATAATATTATTTTCCGATTAAATAGATGTCACTGCAATAAAATCGGGTAGTACATTAGTTCCACCTCGGTACATTATTACGTAATAACTATAAATAGCTTGCATATATTCCTTATTATAAAATGAAATAGCACAACACTACCCCGCGGTTTCCACTAAACAATAATCATATCAAGTAAAGGCGAAACATCTCAAATTCATAAAAAGTACTGCATGAATCCTATATTTTCCTCGATTAAATAGTTATTCGCCAATTTCTATAAAAACTTTCTCAACTTTGATTCAGTATGCACAGAAAACGGCATGCTTCAACAAACCAACACATAACACGGGGTTCTAGCAGCACTTTTCAAGTTAGGCATTACGCAGCTAGGTTAAGGACGCCCATGGATTACCATATGAAATAAATGCACTAAAAACGGGGTTGATAAAGTTTATACATCATTATGTTACTACCGATTTCCCCTACATTTTTCACCGGAACACAGTCACCGCATCAGCTGTTTATCACGTGATACGCTAAAAAAAGAGCAGCTACATATGACTTCATTTATTGCAAAAGTTCAACGATATACGAATGAAATATTAAATTGTTGTTTATATCACTTAAAAGAAAATTAGTTTCTTAATCTAAAAAGTGCTGGGAGCAACTATAGCAGTACCAGGAACATGCTTTACTTTAGCATTGATCGTTCAAGTTTTAGAAATTTTGTCAATAACTGAGTCAATTCACGTGTCAAAAAATGTTTCCTTTCAAGCTACAACTTGCTCCTAGCACTTTTTACAATCACTGGTATTTGATGAATATAAAAAAGTTAAACACATTCCTTAAAATTGACGGGATATCGTTAAACTTTTGCAATTTAAGACAGATGTATATGATTTTATGCAAATTAGCCGATTTTCAAACGCACTGATGATCAGGATCAAGGGCAGATAATCTGGCCTTGTGAAGCGCGGAAAATTTAAAGATTTACATTATTAATCGTTGTTTATACCTTATCTGCACATTTAATTAACCTTTTGAACCTTTCAATTCGTAAAATTCACAGGAATATTACCAATCTATTATTTTTTGTTCAGTTTAAACAGAATGGAGTGATGAATTCCTCAATGCACCAGAACAGAATCAGAAAACCACATGCGCGGATCTAAGGTCTGGGTGGGGGCTGGTTTTCTATACAGCAAAAGTCGTTTATAGCGAATTTCAAAGGACTATAGAAAAAACTTCGTTATAGCCGTAATTCGTTATACGTTTATAGCGAATTCGTAAGAAATCTTATAGCGAATTCGTTATAGAATAATTAACTGACAATTCTTCAGAATATCGTAAATAATATTAATGTCATTTACAAAAAATGTCAAAATTATGTCTAATAAATGAATTTTAGTATTTTTATATGCATCTTAATGTTTCATGAATCTTCAATGAAATTTGTAATGGAAAATATTCGTTATATGAATGATAAAATGCATTCAAATTGTGTCAGCGGGGTCTGAAAATTACTTCGTTATAGCCGTAAATTCGTTATAACCGTGTTCGTTATATTCTGCAATATTTTTATAGGTTTATATAAGAACTTTGCCGGCCCATGAAAAATAATTCGTTATAGCCGACTACTTTAATCCACCCCTGCTTATTTAATATGTAATTTGATATTGTTATGAAGTGTCCATGCGCGGATCTAAAGGAGGGGTCAGATGGTCGCAACCCCCCTGGAAAATGAAAATTTATTAAATTTACATAGTAAAATCATCACAAATATGCCTCGGATCCCCCTTCCGGCAATCACAATCATCCTTCGGAACCCCCCCCCCCCCCCTCCCACCCCCTAGAAAATTTTCTGGATCCGTGCATGGTGTCTCTGCCTCGATCAATATAAAGTAATCTTGCTTATAACTATAAGAGTATCTCTACCATAAAGTCAGAATATATTTTTCATCATATTAAGATACACAATTGTTTTAAAGACACACTGAACCTCATATTTGTCTAGATTTTCATAAATAATTGAATAAAATTATCATAAAATTGTGCATACGATATCAAATGAATACAAAATAAAGAAAACAATATATACTTTTATTGAAAAACAAATTTCCAAAACTCACAATTTTTATTCTTTTAAACAGCTTTAATTTTGTTTTTAATAATGTCTTAACACATTCAAAATACACCAAAGCATGATGATGAGCACTTTTTTATCCATCATGTTTATGCATTATCAGATCTATTTTTTATTAAATAGTCTGTAGGACACAGTGAATATATGGGTAGGGATGACAGGGTAACCTCAAGAGTTGAAACCACAAGAATCGACCCGCAAAACCCATGTCGCCAGGTGTTAAAATTAGCAGAAGTCCATGTTGGGCTGAAATTAAAATTTGAAAAATCAATTAGCTGTGGGAAGATATGCATAGCAAATACATTAATATTTGTTAAAAAAAAATACACTGACCATGCAGTATAACAACATGCAACATGCGCGGATCTAGAAGGGGTAAGTTTTACGACACCCCCCCCCCCCCCCTCTGAAAAAATTTCTGGATCTGTGTATGTGACAAGATAGCAGTACAAAAACCAAACCAAATATCTTGGGTATAAACTATTAACACATATCAAATTGAGAAAGAGAGATAGTGAGGGAGAGTCTGCTTTACTCAAAGTGTGATAGTAAATATTTAATTTCTTTTGATATACCGTATATCTCTTCTTGAAATAATCTTTGACTAAATTATAATTCCATTAGCTTCATATTTTTCTATCAATGATTGTCCATAATGTCACACATAAGCTGATGTGTCTGAGTACAGTAACAATTAATCCAACACACATATAACATGTATTAATATTTGTTATCTCAAAATTGTTTGTATACAATGTACATGTACACGTGCTATGCATCGAAACTTTACCTAGAAATGAATCAATATGTATTTACATAAAGATAAACCATAACTCAAAACAAATTAAACTGATTCTGTTAAAAAAATTAAATCCTAAAAAGACTCTATTATGAATATCAGGGAACATATAAATACCCTAAAATTCTGACCATATAATGTAATAGCGTGCGCAGCGAGCGGCGCGAAGCGCCGCTCGCGTAGCGAGCTCTAAGAACCAGTGTGCGCGGGAAAAAGAACGAGCTAAACCTACAGATTCATCAAACAAAATTTTTTGTCTCGGTTCCATAATGCTCTCTAATATTTTTACCCGTGGTGCTATGCCAAAAATGGCTGACATTTAACTCGTAATTTACGGTGCCTTGAGGTTTGAAGACACGTTTTGAGTACCACACAAGCTTTGGTGAGACCCAAGAGATTTTTTACATGCTTCCATTCCATCGTATTGAGTTGAGATACGTAAACAAATGATTATGGAATTTAACGTATGACGTCACAGTGATCTCGGGCTTAATTTCCCGCGATAAATTTAGAGGTGGATCAAACATATGTAGCGCTTGCACTAGCTATTTCAGTATAGACTGCGATACCTGCCTCATTGACATATGATTTGTTTTTAATTTTTTTTTGATAGAGAGATTATATATATACTAGCAAGAGCCACACTTTACTGTCATATCGATCCAATTTTAAGCTAATTTTGCATGCATGTACAGTAAGTATGAGTAGGGAGGAAATAAAAAAAAAATAGGACATTTTGAACTAAATAAAAAAAAAAAATAAAGAGAAAAAATAAACACTTAAAAAAATTATGCAGATATTGCATATAGTCAAACCATTAAATTAGAAAATGGGAAATTACACACTTACAAACATGGACCGGGGGCACGGATAACGTATGTAATTAGAATGCAAAAATAAAGGAATTTTTAAAAAAAAATATGAACAGGGAAAAAAGGGAACAAAAAAAAAATACTGTATTTATCGTTAACACTTTTGACCAAATTAAACAAAAATTATATTTTACAGACGGATCAATTCTCTCCAAAAGTAAAGAACGTTTTTTGGGAAGCAAGTCTATGTATTTTGTAAGAATTTATTTAAACTTAGAAATATTATATAATAATCTCTCTCTCTCTCTTTTTTCTCAAAAAATTATTTAACGCTCGTTGATAACTAAATAACACTAAGACGACAATGATGCAAGGTATGTGTAATTCTTGCTGCGCTCGCCACAACGGTAGCACCGTAAAACATATTATGAAGTTCTTTCCAATTTTAAAATTAAAATCCTCTTTTTAGAAAATATTTAAATAAATTGTAGAATAGCATATAAGTTTTACATTGGTTTATTAAAAAAATAATCTGCTATTGAGGAAATGTATATGTTATTGTAAGTAAATAACAATAACAAACCAGGTCAGTTTCAAGCTTGTGCCCCTTGAATATTAATTTTCTAACCACTATGCAGTCTGGTCTAAAGCAGCCGAGTCTGACCACCACATATGTTGGATTTTACTGGTTGGGGTTTATTATCAGATTATTATGAAGCATTACTGCACATATTTAACACATCAAATATATTAATCATATAATTTTAATGCAGCACATACAAATATGTACAAATCTTTCTGAATTTTTGAATTTATAAACAAAGCCATGGAAGACAATATGATACAATATTGTTTTATTAAAATTAAGTAAAGAAATCCTGATGCATACATGCACATGATGATTACATCATTCTTCACTTGTGTACCATGGGACCCCCATGTTTACAGTGTATATCCTATTATGTTGTGTATAAAATAGTTCAATACAAAGTAATTAAGACACACATATACATATATGGCAAAATAACAAATAAGAATTCAAAACAGTGTTATAGATATCTACTGTAACCACAGATCCAGCAAAATGAATTATATCATCTAAGATCCAAAATTTTACTGAAGTGCAAAACATGTGTAATCATAATGCAAACATGCATGCACTTTGTACAACATTCTACAATTTTGTACCCTGGGAACCCCACCTATTTCAAGTGCAATGTTTACAGTGTCTGGTGTGTAGTTCAATACACAAATGAAATAAATGTATAGCCTAATTAGAAATAAGAATTCGAAACAGCGAAGATGTGCAAAACAACACGTGTGTAGGTACACTGCATGGACTGAAAAGAGCAAATGTTTTGAAAAGAAAAGGTCAATACGACATATCCTGTATTAAAACATACCTTTATTATCTCTTAAACGATGGTTGAGCTGCATTGTCCACTCTCGGCGTCTTGCAGGCCATGCATCTTATGAAAATGTTGACACACCGCTGTCAGCTGTTCGCAACCAAAACAGTGGGAGTGAAAGCGCTGTGTTGACGCGGATGGTAAGCAAACGACAATCTAAGAAATAAACGCCTTTAGTCACATATTTTCTATTCAATATTGTTTAAAATAAAATTTAAAATGATTATTTAAAGCAATCAATCGATAGATTTTAACAGCGATCGCTTTACTATATCGAAAGTAGGAAAAAGATGAAAACATGAATAATGGGCGGAGCTAACGTCATGAAATGTCACGTGATATTCATGAAGTGAAATCTATGGGAGGCCTTAACCTAGCTGCGTTACGTTTTAAATGTGAACTTCAAAATACACGGGGTAGTGGTGTTTTAGTCGGATGTTTATATCGTAAACAACGACAGAAGAAAGCTTGGCCGAGAAATAATAGCATAAATACATACATTTTAGCGATTTTTTTTATGAAGTTAACATATATATCCCAATGTTTCCATATTCAATTATCAACAAATCACACCAAAATACTTTATAAAAGTTCTTTTATTATTTATATTTTGAATCAGTTTTCAATGCTTTTCGATCAAATTTACACGACATTCCACTTTCAGTCATTATGTCATCAGTGTTTAAAACTACGTAATACAGTTTAATTTATGGGGGGAAAACCTGGTCGACGTTGTGATTTTTTAATATTTATATAAGTAATTAATAACTAAGATTGTTTTATTTCGCGGAATTAAATATGCATCTTCGATTCCATATGCTTCCTCAACACCCCTGCTTTCTGTTAAAACACTCTGCAGGACTTGAAGCTAAGATTGACATAACATATCGTGTTTCACTTTTTGCAGATTTTTAAGAGAGTTTATATCTGAGTGTGACGAGATTCTCTCTCCAAAACTTGAGCTCGCCAAAGAGAATGCAAAGACAAGCCAAAGCAAATTCGAAGAAGCGTTGTCAAAGGTTTCCGATCTGCAGAAAATTTGGCAAGAGGTACAAACATAATACAATTATATAGTGAAGTGCCGAGAAATTCGCTTTTAACTTGTTTTTTTCTTTGCATCTGACAAAATATCATCAAAAATAGAACCACTGAGTTCAAAATACATACAGTAAATAATCAGTCAGACAACCGTGTTGCTCTAGAAAATGAGCGATGCACCATTGCATACTGTCTGTCAGACTGTCTGTATAGTTCTGATCCAAATCCATCCAAGTTTCCATGATTGTAACTTTTCAGTTTGTGAGATATTTTTGGGTAAATTTTTGCCTCACGATCTTTTATGATCTGCCAAACATTGTCTTACGGATTTAAATCCGGTAAATCGGCAGTCCATTCCATTACGGTAAATTGTTTCTGGATTACCTTTTAACACTTATAGGCAGAAACGAAATAAAATAAACCCTCAATAATAGTTCTATTGTGTCTCCTTTACTCAAGCATATCAAACTTTTGGATAGTATATTCAAACTGATTGCTGCAGCATATTTATTGGATTACACAATTAATATACAAATACGCCATCTACTTTACTTTTTTTATTCAGCCAATCAAATGTCTTCATTCTTTTCACTATTTGTCAATGTACTGTTATCTAAAGGCATGATATGACAGTTATCCTTTTTTTTCGGTAGGAAAGCTTGAGACTTGATGAAAATGTGCTCTGTTTTATTGATGCAGTAACGGACCAATTGTATGAATATATTCATCAACCCGACTTTAAAAAAAATATTTTAGAGAAAGTGGCAACATCATGGAGACTTCAAGTAGATTTCGATGTAAAGGCTCAAATTGAGACAGAAACAAAGCAATGGGAAGAAACTCATATGCAACAAATTTATGAGGACATTTTTGTCAAAAAACTTAACATGAAGTTAAAAATCATCTGCGGTTCATTAGCTAAAAATCTATTGAAAGGATTTAAAATGCCATACGATCCAGATAACAAGATACTAAAAGGAATTTTTTTCAGCGCAGTTTCCATTGTTGGTGGTTTTGTAGCTAGAGCATTATTAGTTGAACCACCTGTAGCTGTTGGTGTTGCTACTTTCGGAATTGTTTTTACTGGTTTATTAAATTTTGGGTACATCAGCGACTTTAAAACTGTTTGCGAACAAGCAGTAAATGCGGGGATAGAAACATTGTCAAAAGAACGAATTAAACAAAAACTGAAAAAGAGATATGAAGAAGCTCTGAACAAGAACGTGGAGGAAGCTTTGAAAACAATGAAAGTTGAAATAGAAAAACTCACAGAGGAACAAAAGGAGAGAGAAACAGAAAATACTATTAACAATTCCACGATGCGTATTTTTATTTCATTAGATGATATGGTATTCAAATGCAAACAGCGTTTGCTGAAGATTGAAAATATGTGTGCATACCCCCAGAATAGATAAATAAGTTACAAAACATTAATCTGGCTTTTTGACGTTTAGTGGTGTGTGACATCTCGATAACAACTAGCACTCCCCTCTCCCCTTCAAAAAATGCGTTTAAGTGCATTTGTGTCCTGAAACTTGATTAACGTAAGTTCAGAATTCACAACGGGTCTGTCACAACGGGGTCTGTCTGTGGGCCTAAAATGTTTAATTATTTACATGTGCTACTTTTCATTGCATCGAAACACCAAATTTGTATATCTACTTTTGTTTCTGCGTCCTTTGATGTAGTATATTTTTAAATATATGGTATAGATGTGAAAATATATATAGTTCTAATCTACCTACGCAAATATAAATGTAAAACGTTTTTATACAACTTGAAAATTTCAATGCTCTTATGTAAAATACACAAGTTGACATAGCAATATTTATTTAGTACTTTTTAGGTAATACATAAATTATGTTCATGGAATTGACAAAACTGTTTATGTCTGTAGAATTGTAAGAATAATAGTTAATTTAAGTAATGTGTTTGTTAAGTTTTAAAAACGTGTTTAATTCATGCACCCTTTATATATTTGTTTGTAATTTACTTTAGTTGTCTTAACATCACGTAATACTGTATCAGTTTAGGCTGCATAATGTTATGTTATACATTGATTCTTTGTAAAATGATCATTATAAATTTGAGAATAAAAAAAAAGTTGAAGAGTAAAAATGTTGGAAGGATAACAGTAAATAGCCAACAATTATATGTCAACATTACCATGTTTTAGATTATATTGTGAGGGGAAAAAAATCAAATTTGTTTCATTTAATAAAGAAACGTTGTGTGTAATTTATTAAAAAGTAAACATTAATATATTTTGTTAAAGCGTGTCCATTGACTATTTGTTTTTTGAAATTTTTATGGAAGAAACTTTTATGTCATGTTCATATGTTAACAGCACAGTGGACAAAAAGCCAAAAAACATCAAGGATTAACATGTGTGATAAATAAAAGGAATGAAATTAAAAGGAGCATAAAATAAAAGTTTCAATGCATAACTTATATAACTTTGGAACAGAGGTCAAACAATGTAATATTTAAAAAAAAAATTAAAAAAAACAAAACATATCAATAAGTATCTATAAGTACTTAAACGTACAACTCACGTTTCATCTTGTTGAAATATTGTTTTAAAAAAAGTAACGTTGCGGGCCATTGTTGTAGTTTCATCTAAAACAGACATGAATTTTTAAAAAGAAAATGTCTTTTATCATTTCGAGACTTGAATTGTTTTTTTTTTTTGTTAATAAATAAGTTAGTTTGACTACAAAACAATTATAATTAAATTACATATTATTTTATCATGACAAAATCTATTTAAACTGGTTAATTTAATTGTATTAACCTTTTTGTGTTGTACATAATTTTGTATATCAAACTTATATGATCAAAACCATCTTCAGATATGTATACTTTATTGCAAATTTAATGTGTTTGATTTGGTTTTAAAAATATATTTATGAATTTTAAGATTGAATGACAATGTGGTCGTTGAATTAATCAATATACTTACCTTTTTTTATACAAATCTACCTTCTTTATGAATCAAACTGAACACCTCTTAAGATTCCGAGAAAAAAGTGTACCGTAGACGAAGAGTTGATAAGACGTTTTATTTAAAAAAAAACGTGGCGGTTTTCTGGGCACGGCTGTAAGAATTTAGTACAAATACAAATAAAAACTAAGTCAAATTTGATATCAATATGAAAAAATGGCCAGCTAAACAGAGGACATGCTCCAAAACATACGCATTTACAAAATTACACATACAATCAAAATCAAAGGTAAAATTTAAAACATCATACGATTTAAAAGATCGTGTTTGGAACACAACAATTCCAAGCATTATTTCACTGAGAGCATTGACCCTGAGGTCACAGAGGTCAAAACGTTGTTATACATACAACTATATTGTCGTGAAAACTGAAAATGAATTTCTTTACAATGTACGTCTCACACAGGGAAGTTTGCAATAAACTTGGTCAACAATGATTGTCCATGTATTGTGGTGATAAGTATTTAGGTATATTTTCGTAATTTCAAAACAATCACACACAAATTACAAAGATTAATTAAAAAACTAACAATAAGAAAAATTACTAGTTAAACAAATTTACATGTATATAAAGTAAGTATTAATGGTTTCAGTCTAATAAAAAAACATACCTTTTTCGTTCGATTACGATTTTTTAAGTTACTATTATTTCGATAAGCATACGTTTCTTTGATGTCAGATTCAAAATTAATTAATGCATTAAATGCATGGAATTATTTAACCAGCGTGTTAATGGCAACCATACATTTTCTTAGTAAACACTTAAATAACATATATTTCAAGCTTGATTACATTAAAAAGCTTTTCAATAAATAATGTAATATTTTTTTTTTGTTTCTACATAAATGGTCATTTGCTTTTATTTCCAAGTTACCAGTTAAACATTTTATAGCAACAATATGAATATAGATGGATCTGCAAATGTGTAAGGTTTGTTGTGCTTAAGATAGTATTAACGTCAGTTCTCGACACCTTAGAGAATTTTCTGGGTAACACTGCATAAATGAAATCAGGTATTTTTTCTACATACATGTGTATTGAAATGTGCATGTTTCGTAACTAGCAGCTATATGATTTTGCATATATTAAAAAAAAGTGTTAAATTGTTCTATTCAAAAAGATGATATTGAGTCAAGATATGATTGAAACATATGAATATTATGGTCTCTATTTGTAATAAAAAAATATTTATTTTGAAGTACATTGATAAAAGTAGCATAACATAGTTATTTATACAATCCAACTATTGACCAGTACCAACATATATGAAACAGAATATATATGTTTACAGAGAGAGAGAGAGAGAGAGAGAGAGAGAGAGAGAGAGAGAGAGAGA
>WFKH01011926.1:35831445-35833945 GCA_016163765.1 Magallana hongkongensis
TCTAGAACTGGAAATAATAAAGTATTTTATCTTATTCATATGTAGTAAGTGTTTGACCCATGTAATTCCTAGCCTAATAATGAACCTGCTTTGTTTAGGAGACTTTACAATTGCCCCTAATACATATATAACATTTTGTTTATCTTAAAAGTTAAAAAGCAATTTCCAAAATTTTAATGAGCATCTAGAGAAAAATACCAATCAAAAAATGATTTATAATTCGCTACTGTACACATGTATGAATGTAAGAAGACCCTGAATCTTTAGAACCTGAGGTTTGATTTGGGGGGGGGGGGGTTGGATGTGGAGGATAAACTTTTCATTTTAATCATTTATTGTTATTAATTTTAACTTTGATATTAGTTATGGATCCCCAGGTAGAAAATAAGAAATATCAATAGATCATTTGACAATTATGCAAGGTGTAATGTGATTTTTTTAAAAACATTTTTTAACAGTTTATAAAATCTTATAAGACCCCAAATTATATTTTGAATTTAATAGATCACTCGACAATTAAATCAAATAAATGCAAGGTTTTTATCTGATCACCTGTTGTCCGTATGTCCGTCTGTCGGTCTAGCTGTACATCTGTAAACTTTTCACATTTTTGACTTCTTCTCAAAAACCACTGGGCCAATTTCATCCAAACTTGGTACAAAGCATTCTTATAGGAAGGGGATTCGTAATTGTTAAAATAAAGGCTAAACCTTTTTTAAAAGGGAGATAATTGCGAAACAGTGAGTATAGGTGTGTGTCTTTAAAAATCTTCTTCTCACCACTGCACCAGAAATGCCAATATTTACACAAAAGCTTGTATATATAGTGAAGTTTATAAATTATAAAAATCATGACCCCCGGACCAAAACTGGGACCCCAGGCGGGGTTTAAAATTTAACATAGAAATGCGTAGGAAAAATGTTTAAAAGTCTTCTCAAGAACCACTGCACCAGAAATGCCAATATTTAAAAAAAGCTTGTATATATAGTGAAGAATCTAAATTGCAAAAATCATGATCCCCGGACCAAGACTGGGGCCCCAGGCAGGGCTCAAAGTTTAACATATATAGAAAAATGTTTAAAAATCTTCTCAAGAACTACAATGCAACGGTATGGGATATTACTATAGCTATGAATACATCATTAAGTATTGTGGATTCTAAATTGTTAAAATCGTTACCACTGATTTTATACTGGGGCACCAAGAGAGGTTCAAAGTTTAACATAGAAATGTTTAGGAAACTTGTTTAAAAATCTTCTTTTCGAGATCAACTACAATGTTACAGTTTGTGAGATTACAAGGATCCTCAAATAGTGAAAATTCTAGATTGTAAGGCCGTGACCCCGGACCAACACTGGGGTCCTAGAAGGGGTTAAAAGTTTAACATAGAAGTATATTGGGAAAATGTTTAAAAATCTTCTTCTCAAGAACTACATTGCTACAGTTTGTGAGATTACTACGCAAACATCCTCAACTAGTGTAGATTCTAAAGAGAGAGATTCAAAGTTTAAAATAGAAATAGCATATATGCTATGAGATAGAATTTACAACGAACTGTTGTTCAGGTGATCGATGTGGCCCATTGGCCTCTTGTTTTATTTAAAGAAAAAAAAGTCATTTTATTTACAGTGTAAGGAGGGATACATGCCCAGATCCAGAGATTTTTTCTGGGGAAGGGGGGGGGGTTGACAGTTATTCGAGTTTGCAGGGAGGGTGGTGGTTTAAATTTTAAAGAAATTTGATTTTTGGAGGGGGGATCTGGAACGCCTCCCCCCTTTGACCCCATCTCTAGATCCGCACATGGGATAATGTTAATTTTCTGCTACTATTTGACTTCCTGGATGAAATTTAAAATTTTTAAAAGCTTATTGCACATCTATAGGACAGCCCCTATTATATCCCAAGATGTGACATGTCTATTCATTAAATCAATAGAGGGGTTCTGGGATCTAGGGTTTTTTTTGGAGTGATAAACGTCAATTTTCTGCTATTATTTGACTCCCTGGATGAAATTTAAAATTTTTAAAAGCTTATTGCACATCTAAAGGACAGCCCCTATCATATCACAAGATATGATGTGTCTATTCATTAAATCATAAGAGGAGTTCTGGGATGTAGTTTTTTTTTTTGAGTGATAAACGTCAATTTTTTGCCATTATTTGACTTCCTGGATGAAATTTAAATTTTTAAAACCTTATTGCACATCTATAGGACAGCCCCTATCATATCCCAAGATATGATGTGTCTATTGATTAAATCATAAGAGGAGTTCTGGGATCTAGGTTTTTTTTAGGAGTATTAAACGTCAATTTTCTGCTACTATTTGACTCCCTGGATGAAATTTAAATTTTTAAAACCTTATTGCACATCTATAGGACAGCCCCTATCATATCCCAAGATATGATGTGTCTATTGATTAAATCATAAGAGGAGTTCTGGGATCTAGGTTTTTTTTAGGAGTATTAAACGTCAATTTTCTGCTACTATTTGACTCCCTGGA
>WFKH01011926.1:35836445-35855527 GCA_016163765.1 Magallana hongkongensis
CGTTTAATTAGGAATCTACAGTAATCATTGATTGAGTCAACAAAAATAAAAACAACACGTCGTCCCCAATGAAAACTGTAACTTCAATCAACAAGTTGTTACATGTAATGATGTGTGTTCAAGTTCCTTAATCATTTGACCCTGTGTAGCTTTTGGTAGTTTAAGACAATTTGCTTTAATTATATCTTATAAATAAAATTAAAATGATAATAGAATTGATTGCGCATATTAACATTTTCGTAAATTAATTCTTGGATTAAAAACCAATACATCCATAATTGATTTTCAATTGGAGTTAAAACGTAAGTAGTCCGTACAGGTTAAGAAAGTGGCTTACATGGGGGTCACAGGGACTAACAAGGGGTAATGAGGGTTTACAGGTAATGTGCACAGTGGATGACATGGAATTTAATGTTGTACACGGGATGTGTACGTCGTGCGTCCTACGTTAACAATTTTGCAGTTTTAACTTCTTCGAAACTACAAGGCAATTTATTACCATTTTTTGGTGTGAAACATCTCTAGGATAATAGAAATCTGAATTATAGAATTTACGACCCTATCAATTTTAAGGCCTTCTGAGCGGGGCAAAATATGCAAAAGCAGGTCGATCTTTCAGAAATATCCTTCTCTACTCCAAAACATGTTGAGAAACCCTGAAATGCATAGTAAAACTGTCCAGGAAGCCCTCTACAAAAATTGTGACATTCATGGCCTCTTGGTCTGGGGTTCAGATCCTCGGGAGGGGCCAATTTTACCATATATTAAAACGTATTAAATCTTAAAAAATCGTCTCTCCTCCCATATATGTTTAAGAAAAACTAATTGCGTGATTTAATGTTAGTCCCACATTTAGTTGTTTGGTTTGTCTGGGCGGTACACGGAGCACAACCATACTGCGGGTGGCTACACGTTAGATTCCTGCTCTTCAGACCTTCACAGGTTGCACTGCATCGACTCCAGGATTCCTATTCACTAAGTTGCCATTCAACTATGTTAATAAATGTTTAGTTAATTGGTACCTTTAATTACAAGAGAGGAAATGGTTGACTGTATTCTTTCTTTATCCTTTTTTATAGAATCCGGGTTGTCGAACAGCATTTGCATCAAGTTTTTCTAAACTATGACATATAGTGCATTAAAATTATCAGAAAACTTATTTTTTAGTGATTTTTGTGATGCTTCAAAAGAATCTGTTTACTATGCAAAACGAAAGCATATTTGTAGCAATCAGGTCTTATCATAAAATTACCTTTTTAGCTATAATTTACTTGGTTTCCTCATAGTCTTAAAACGTATTATAAATTTAAAAGATATGACATATAATGTTAATAACCAGTGTGGTCGGACTCAAAAAACAAAATATATGGCATCGTCATGAATGGTGCTTTTCTCAAATTCCGTTTTGTAGCTAATATAACCAATGGAGAGTTGCTTCCCTTGTCTGTGAAAATTTTTTTTAAAAATAGAGTGAAACCCCTGTAATTTTTTTTGTTCGGGTTTTTTTTTTTTTGGTTTTGTTTCCGTTGTTTTTATTTTTTTTTGCCTTTTATTTTTTTTTATTAGCTCAAGTTGGCTATTCTGATCACATTTGTCTGTCGTCTTCTGTTTTTATGTCCATAAACTTTTCACATTTTCGACATCTTCTCAAAAATTACTTGGATAATTTCAACCAAACGGGAGTTCAAATTGGGGAACTTTTTTCAAGGGGAGTTAATTAGGAATTATTCAAAATTTTTGAGGAATTCTCAAAAATCTTCTACTCCAGAACCATTTGGTCAGGAAAACAAAAACTTGTGTGGGAGCATCCTCAGGTAGTGTAGATTCAAAGTTGTTTAAATCATGACCCTCAAAGGTACAGTGGGGCCACAATGGGGGGGGGGGGGGGTCAAATTTCTACATTTGGAATATAAAGAGTAAATCTTAAAAAATCTTCTTCTCAGAAACTAATCAGCCGGATGATTCTTTAAAATTGTTTTTACTTTGGTCCCTGGACGATTCTTGGGCTTTACAAGGTTCAGAGTTTGATGTAGGTTTTATATCTTATGAATGAACAATTCTTTAGGATCTTTTTGAGAACTGCAATGCTCAACATATATTATGACTATAAAATCACCCTGTTAAAAAAGGGACTAGTGATAATAAAAATAAGAATAACCTGGGGGTAAAACGGATTTTTATTTATACAGGATCTACATGTATTATACTACATTGTTCAGATAGTTTTTTATTACGACTCCATGAAGCTGATTTTATCATACCTATTGTTCCTCAGGTGACCCATGGGCCTCTTGTTTTTTTGGGAAGGGGGTGACACATATAGCGGTTTGGTATCTAATTTCCTGTGCATTGTATGCTTGTTAAAATGAGCTGTAAGCATGCTGTGTGCATTATACATGAATTTGAACACAGGGTATTATAAACGATTGACGAAGTTCTGCAAGTCCCTGTTTAAGAAAAGTTTACAATTTCTGCTAGAATATAGACAATTTAAGAATCCTCCAACTCTCGAACCCCTCCCCACCCCCTTTTTTGTGAATATTATACAATTGTTCACCCTTCATGAGGTCAACATGATGAAATGATGACCTGTGACCTGACCCATGAGGTGACCTGTCTTGATCGAAGTCAATTAGGACATGTTGCTTCATTTCACCATGTTCACCTCACGAAAGGTGAGGAATTGTGTTATTATACCAACAATAATTAATAAATTTCAACACATGAATTACCTTTTTATTTCAACAGAATAATTCATATTCTGAATCAACCAGTTTTAGCAACAATGACGTTTAAATTGAATGTTCAATTAAAAAAGGAAAAATAAAAACATATCTTAGGATAATCTGTAGACTCCAATAAAGAAATCTACAGTATCTTCTTTACTTTTGTTGTTTTTTTCTCGTGTAATAGGGAATGTGCACTTGGCCGTTTTTTTTAAATACTGGGACACATGAGTTTTGAAGCGTTTGGTCAACTTTTACATTCTCCTTTTCATCTGGAACATTTGCAAACTATTGTTTGGTATTGACAGTCTCAAATTCACAGTTATCTAAATTGACTTTCTGAGTAATTGTTACACGAATTTGTTGACTGGGTTTTTCGGCCTTAGCTAGAGCGATGGGTAAACAACAACATCAAATATTTGTTGATTATTGGTTTCTTTTACACATCTGTATTGACGTTTCGGACTTAATTGTGTCCACTGATAGACATGTTGTGTTGAGCTTCTATCCCACGCTAGTCCAAACTAGTAATACACGTAGAACGTATGCAGTGGTTTGTATACAAAGTCGAGAGTTCGACTTTCATACATATTGTTTTCATAAATGTTCCCTATTTATTATGACCGACTTGAGAACTATCATACCAAACAGCACCTGAATCGTTAGTATTACGCTTTGGTCTCTGCCAAAAACGTTTACACAATTTGGATTCAGTTTTCTGGGGTTATTGAGACTAGACACAGGACACTTCTCATCACTTGCATCAACAAATTTATTTGGAAATCGTAAATGTGTTGGATTTATCAAAAAAATTGTCACATGGACAAATAAATACTAGATGCTGTCATTAGACAGTAATACCCGCACCAAGTGTTTGCCCCTAAATAACACTGTTTTGTACCAGTTTTAGTAAAAATGAAGGCCACATGCAATTTTCGGTAATTTTTAAAAACCTTTATGTACAATTTTGGGTTGAACCGTTTGCATGTGAATTTTATCGGGTACTTGGTTTACCCAGATCTTCAGTTACATGGGTTTCACGTGGTGTACATGCCGGTATGTGTTTTCCGTATGCAGAATAGGATTAATTAGCATGCATAAACGTTTCTTTTGTGATGATCAACTAAGCGAATCATATTGTGCTCTAATTAGATTATCATTATGATGTTGACCAATATAGGTAAGCATAATACATGAAGTAGCACAATATTATGAGACACCGGTATACATAAGTATCATTGTCTTTTTCTAAATAAGTGATCTCCCTTTGCCAGCATACTGTATCATCATCTTTTAGTATTTCAGGAGGCCGATTTTGGGGTTTTTTGCGGAAAAACTACAATAGCAAAACTCTTTTTAACCATATGCAGTTTACACAAACTCTAGTGTATTTGCGAAGTTTCAAGAAAATAGACCGTCTTGTTCTTTTTAGGGTCCATCTCAAAATACAGGTACATTTACTATAGGAATATATAGGAAATTGCCATTTTCCGCAATTCGAAGCAGATTTAAAAAATACTACAACAGCTCTTTTTTCTAATATCGTAATATGTGATTACTAATATCATTTTCTACCTTATATGTAAAAACATACTAAATTCTACCGTCTAGTTTTTCATAGGGGCCATCTCAAAATATTAAAATGCACCAAATTTTGCTATATATTTGTAGTAAAGTAAAATACGCTTGTAACGAAGTGCCAGGGACGGGCGATTTTACTTCGTTATAAACATAATTCGTTATATCCGTCAAGTTTACAAAATGTTATAAAGTCACGAAGAATGAAAATCACTTCGCTGTAAGCGTCAATTCATTATAAGCGTGTTCGCTATAACCGTGTTTTACTGTATTACAAATGTAATTGGTATAATGGATTCATTCAAAAATTTACGAGGATAGCATTATTCTGTGTTTAGATTTTCAACGGCTTATGATTTATAATTTTTCTTTTGTATTATTTCTTATAACGCACTCCTACAAAGCTTCATTTTATCATAACGTTATAAAAGCACAATGGCAACGCTTACCTACCTTACAACGGAAAAATCGTTTAAAGAATAAAATTTTCCTTAAAATATCTAAATATTTTTATCTGTATTTTGTTTATTGTGTTCAATTTTATAAATGATATCGAAAAATTATCATAAAAAGTATAAATACACTTTAAATTTTACTAGAATGCGCAAAAACATGCGCAATGAAAACTAAAGTCGGCCTCCTTAAATAAGCTTATTATCGTTACCTATCCTATCGCATTTGTACAGTTTCTGTCAGTTTAATTGCAAAAGTTATTTTTTTCATTTGTCAGACTTACACTATTGAGTTGACCCCATATTGACCCTGTGACATTGTGTATACTATTAAATTTGTGTATTACATGTATATAATTAAACCATATTCTTGTTTCTAATGTCATTGTTATGCATCAAATGCTGTAAAATACATGACGCCCAGGAGTTGTCTTTGAACCCCCCCCCCCCCCTCACATCCCCTCAGAAATAGGAAATAATGATATATTTTGATAGCTTTTGAGATCACCATCCCTAAACTATATTTATTCTTGCTCTTTGTGTCATTGCGCATCAAATGATATACAAGTTATGCCCCCTTGGAGACACCCTGACTTTCCAGAACTGGAAATAATAAAATATTTTATCTTATTCATATGTAGTGTTTGACCCATATGGGTAATTCCTTGCCTAATGATGAATCTGCTTTGGTTACGAAACTTTAAAATTGCTCCGAATATATATAACATTTTGTTTATCTTAAAAATTAAAAAGCAATTTCCAAAATCTGAATGTGAATCTGGAGAAAAACACCAATCAAGAAATGATTTAAAATTTGCTGCTGTACACATGTAAGGATTTAAGAAGACTCTGAATCTTTAGAACCAGGTTTGATGGGGGTGTGTGTGTGTGTGTGGGGGGGGGGGGGTGTGGAGGATAAACATTTAATTTTAATCATTTATTGTTATTCATTTTAACTTGAATATCAGTTATTGATCTACAGGTAGAAAAAAAGACTTCTGATCATATCTCAATAGATCATTTGTTAATTATGCAAGGTGTAATGTGATTTTTTTAAAGAAAAAGATTTTTTACCAGTTTATAAAACTTTTTAGACCACAAATTATATTTTATTTTTAGTAGATCATTCTACAATTATAAAGGGTGTTAATGTAAGGGGTTTTTTTTATTTTAGGCAAAAATAAAGGTAAGTTTTTTTTTTTTTTTTTTTAAATCGTCAATTTATTTACAGTTTTAGGATAGGTACATGCGCTGATCCAGAATTTTTTCCAGGGTGAAGGGTGGGAGGGGCACAGTTATTTGAGTTTGCCGGAGGGGGGGGGTGTTCCGAGGCATATTTTTGGCAATTTATAATGTAATTTAAAGAAATTTGACTACCGAATTAAAATTTATTTTTCGAAACCTTATTGCACATGTAAAGGACAGTCCTTATCATATCCCAATATATGATGTGCCTATTCATAAAAGCATAAAATGAGTTCTGGGATCTAGGGTTTTTTTTTTAGTGATAAACGTCGATTTTCTGCTACTATTTGACTCCCTGGATTAATTAATTTTTTAAAACCCTAATGCACATCTATAGGACAGCCCCTATCATATTCAGAGATATGATGCGTCTATTCTTAGTCATAAGAGGGATTTTGGGATCTAGGGTTTTTTTTTAGTGATGAACGTCAAGTTTCTGCTATTATTTTACTCCCTGGATGATATTTAAATTTTTGAAACCTTATTGCACATCTATAGGACAGCCCCAATCAAATCCCAAGATATGTTTTGTCTATTCATTAAATCATTAGAGGAGTTATGGGATCTAGTTTTTTATAGGAGTGTTAAACGTCAATTTTCTGGTACTATTTGACTTCCTGGATGAAATTTAAATTTTTCAAACCGTATTGCACATCTACAGGACAGCCCAAATCATATCCCAAGAGATGACGTAGCTACTCCAACATTTGTAAGAGGAGTTCTGGGAACTTTACTTTTTTGGCACAAAAAACGTCAATTTATTTTGCCCACTGATCCCCATAAAAAAAAAAAATCTGAAACCTGATCACACTTCAAAATAACACCCACAAGCATATAGTAGAAGATCACTGGGCTACTGCTAAAAATGTTCACGTTTTCGAAACCAGATTTTTTGTTAAAAAAGACGTCATTTTTCAGCCGCCAAATGACCCCAGGACAAAATTGAAATTTCTGAAACCTTATTGTGCATCTTTAGGATACCCCTAAACATATTCCAAAAGATGATTTGTATATTGTTGAAAATATAGGAGGAGTTCGAGGAAGACGGTTGTTTGTGAAAAAACATCATTTTTTTTACCAATTATTTGAACCCAAGGACTACCAGAGAATATTTGAAACCTTTTTACAAAACAACATGACACCCCAAATCAAACTCCAAAAGTTCAGTTTGCTGGTTTATAAGATGTAAGAGGAGTTTGAGCAAGTATAACGTGACAGACGGACGGACGGAACAGGGTAACAACAATACAACCGAACTTTCTTTAGAAAGTGTGAGTATAACTAGGATATAGATATAAACTCAGTCAATACTTACGTTTGGATTATTTTTATCTTGCATGTGTTTCAAGAAGTATTTTACTTGGTTTATCATATATTCTTGCTGTAGATGCATTATAGTCATTTATATCACGTACTGTGTGATTTTTGATTTTATCGTGAGAGGCAATTTGATAATATCTCCTTCCTTGGCCATCTGTTCTAAAAACAAAATCTGTTTTCTTCATATTTCTCAGATTTTCGCTTTCTCTATTACATGTAGATTGTTTCTGTGTAAAACGCCACTGCGGTAAAAAGTTTCAAAGTCAGCATCGCTGATAACTTGTGCTGAGTGGTACCCTTTCCAGTTCGTTTGATAATTGTCAAAACTGCCTTTAACGTTTCGATCGTTGGGTAGACGAAAATCTGGGTCATTGATAATGTTACACTTAATTTTTTGAAAACATATCTGCAAACCAAACTTGATGCTGATCATGGAATATCTGCAATACAATTCACCATCTTTTCTTCTGAGTTCACCGTAAAAGTTAATCAGAGTTTTAGCAATTTCATTTTTTGTTTTTTGCAGTATGTTGTCTACAATCACTTTTCAGTGCAGTATATAACTAGACAACTTTGAGATGGTGACCAAAGGGTCCCGCTTAAAAAATGTACAATAGGAAGAAAAGAATTTCAAAGAATTTTACTTTGACTAGGGCTGTGCGGTGCAACGGGAAGTGCAACGAAAAGTTCGGTGTACCGCGGTTTATTACTGTCGATTCGGTGTTCCGATCCGAAATTCCGGATTTCTGTTCGGTTCGGTTAAAACTTTACCTAACATGTATCAACAAAAATGGCCGCAAGCAGATGCGCAGAGTGTGGGAACATTTTAATTCCTATCAGTTGATGGAAAGGAGGATAAATCAAGAACTGCATGTACATTGTGTGCATCACAATAATTCAAGGACCAACCCAGTGGGCGACATGGGCGAAATACTCGCTTTTTGATCGGTAACTTCGCCGGAATTTCCTCAGAAAGAGATGTTGAAGTCGCCCTATATTCTGAGTTCGCAATTATGTAAATTAAACCCAAAGGCAAAAAATGATAGATATTAATTTCAAAAGACGTTTTCACAGCCTTAGTTAACCCCTATTTGTAATGAAAACTTGCGCCTGTCTTATCATTAGATATAGGTTAAATACGGGTAATGCAACAACATACTGTGCATTGAAAATTACAACCGGTGTTTACATGTTTTAGTGTTTATATTTTAATTAGTTGGTAACTTGTACTTGGTTAATAACACTACCAAATCAATGCTGAAATAATCAAACAACAGTTTGTTTACAGTTACATGTACCTTTAAAAATAAAAGATCCTCTGCATAACGGTTGTAATTGTTTCAAACGGTTGGACTAATACCTCCAAAATACACCAAATGACAAAGACTGATTTTATTTGTCATTTAGCTAACACAATTGCAAAACATTTCATCCATAAAATGTATAAATAAATCAAATAAATTAAATTTTACAAATTGGATTTTTTTTTTTTAATTTTTAGAAATTGTTTAAGTTTCTGTTGACTTGCTTCTAATCCATTCTAAATCAGTAAAGACTATTCTTTGTATATCATCATAAGTGTTAAGCTATTGTCAAGGAATGGAAGTCTCCCTAATTTCTCAACCTTTCTTCCTATTTTTCTGTTAGGGAGAATTGAAGTCTCCCTAAAGTTAGGCTGGTCCCTAAATTGAATTTAAATGGAATCTACAAGTTGAAAATAATTATTTTTATTTAAAATGAAAAATGTTAAGACTGACCTTTGTTTTATTGAATCGAATCGAAACAAACCGAACCGTAGCATTTTGAATCAAAACCGAACCGAATCGAATAAACCCTGAATCGTCCAAGCCCTAATCTTAATCTATAGCTTTGAAATTTTAAAGCTGGCATAGGACTTCTTTACCCCTTACATACAGACATTTTTATTTAATCTGAGCAAGATTAAGCAAGTGGGAAATAATCTACGGTCTAAAACTGATTATAAAGAGATTTGCTATGACCTTTACATTGACTTGGTTCAAGGTCACTGCACGCCATTAACCAAAAAGCTCTGTTTAAGTAAAGTATTAGCCAATATGGCTAAGTGGAAAGTATATACAGTGTATATGCTCCTTAAAACAAGGATATTTGTGTGATCCGATATGACCTAGACAATTGAGTTACAAACATCATTCAAGGTCACTGCATACCCTTTGATCAAAGGCACCATGTGGGTGAAGTATGAGTCGGACGGAAGGAGAGAAAGAATGACGGACGGACGGACAGACAAAATGATCACGATAGGGCGCCTGCATAGCGGGGTTCTAAGAAACACCGGTTTTACTGATTCTATGCAATGTTTTGTGTTGGAACTATCGCGGTTTTCTAATATTGCTTGTAGTTCCTCACTTGCCAGGATTGCGAACATCGACTCGCCAGCCATCATTTTGTAAACAGACGACAAATGACACATCGGAAATGACGTAGTACACAAACTAATAGTCTATTTCATACATATCAAATATAACTTACATATATAGCATTTATCTTAAAACGGCACAGTAAACGCAAACGTATCGATCATTTGTTTCGATATTTTTTTATTTGCACAGGCAAGGATTAGCGGTTTATAGACCCCTTCACGATAACTACGGTACTACTCTTTTGCAGGGCAAAATGACATAGTTTGGTGAAATATGACGTAACGTAAATTGTTTAATTTATGTCATTTAATTATCTACTTACTAAAACTTCGGCAAAGTATATCAGTTTGCCCTACAAGAAAGCAGTACCACAGTTACATGAATGGGGTATATGATATAAATCACCAGTCAATACCTCAAACACATGCAACAATTATGTCATTAATGGTCATGAGACACACAAACGGGTCATAAGCTAATGTTCATGTTTTCTCATCAACAAATTATACCCTTTCATTCTAATTGGAGGTATAATAAAATTCAATGTTGTTCAGAAAAAAATAAGCAGTAACAGTCAGATATCTCATATACGGATTTAAGCCTCAAAATGAAGGTAACAATGCAAGCAGGAAACTCTTAGACATGTCAATCTAAGGGCCATTATACTCAGGTAACCGTCAAGGCATGTGGGTCTCTCGTTTAAGGTGCATTCAAACGGAAGACCTCTCAAAGATCGTAACCAGATAGCGTCTAGTTTGTAACAAAACAACAATAACCAAATTTAAAACTTGAGGGTTTTAACGTCCGACATTCTGTATTCTGGCCAGGTACTGATACTTTTAAAGATTAAGGTTAGCTTTAGATAATTGCATCAAGAATAAAAAAAAACCCAGGGGAAACCAACCATTTTGTATCTTGTTCTTTAAAATTACGTATTTTAGGGTTTTTTTTAATGTAGTGTCTGTTTACCAAAATATGCGTTCTTATTGATCAGCGCTAGAGTGCAAATAACAAATCATATACGATGTATATGTAAAATTTTAAAAGAATTGTGAATTTGTTCTTCTACTTAAGGTGTATTCTAATTGATTACAAAGTGCAAATTTTTCATCAATTTAAATAGGCCGTCAAATCAAACATTCCAGGTAAAAACGAAGCATATCGATTTTTTTTTCTGAATAAGCATCGATCTTTGTAATCGTTTCCACCATAAATGTTTATTTAATGCATACTTGCCTATTCATGCGTAAAATATCTAGAACCTAAGTAAACATATTACATGAAACTAAATATTTTGCAATGTTAGCTGTATTTGACACGCTGAATAAATAGAATTACAGCATTGTTTCTATACATACGCCATTTTTTTAAATTTATTTTTATTTTTTTTTTTAGATATATCTGTATACTTTTTCCTTCGTTATTTTTCTGTTATAAAAGTCACTAATTGGTGGTAAGTTTAATTTTTGACAGCATACAATTAAATGGTTTGCATCTTCTTTTTTTTTTTTAATTTTACTGGAAGCTAACATAGATAGACTCCTGTAAACAATAGTTTAGAGATAAAATTATGTTATGCAAACGCAATGAACCTTTTGTTAACATAGGGCCGTCTTATATAAAGAAAGAATGATTTGATCGTAAGCATTGTCTGTAAATCTCTAGAGAAATAAAGTAAGCAGTGAAGATTTAAACGCAACAAAATCATGTCCTTACAATACTAAAAAATCGATATTTTTATTTAAAAGTTGCTTAAAAATCCATACATAGTATGTTGATGATTTCATTTAAATTGCATAATAGTAAAAGAACGCACGGGATGAACTTGTATTTCACGTTGATCGCAGCAACCCTTTAATAAAGGGTTTTATTTAATAGGAATGAAACAAATGTTGTCAATGTTTAAAAAAAAATTCTTATAGCACCTATAACTTACAAAAATAAGTTAATATATCAAAGAATTTACCTTTTAGGTTCAACTTCCTGAAACCCGAAGGTAGGTTCCAAACAGTTTTTCAACTTTCGATTTAAAAAATCCGGGTATTTTAGTGTCCAAGGCACTGTCATGTATGGCTGCCCATTTCTTTGTTTAAACGTTAAGTGTATAGTAGGAATGAAAATTTCTAACCGGTTACTCGCTCAGAACATTGGTAATCCGTTACAAAACCAGTAATCGGTTCATCGATTAAGATATAAGGAGTTATATATTTTAAGGCGTTTTTATTACATATTTAATTTCAAGTATTTTTCCAGACATTGGTATTTGACCATGTTAAATTGAGAATAATCAGTTCCGTCTAGCTAAGATTGGGAATTGTGATAATTGGTATATATTTTTTGAGGTTAAAAGCATTTAATTGAACAGGCACAGAAAACAATGTATGGTAATATTAGAAATTTTTTTTTTAATAATTTACACATAGAACAACAGTTTCATAGAACAGCAGTCCCTGTAATAATAATTAAAACAATATAAAACAAAACATAACCTAAATGTTCCATTTTAAGGTGATAAAGTATATGATTTAATAGATTTATAACTACAACAATGGTTGATTAGAATTGATGACTGGTCTAAAATAATTGAAACATAAATAAACATTTCCTTTTTTATGGATTTTAAATAAATATATCTAGCAAAAATAGATACATTTTTAATACAAGTAGCTCGATAACCTTTGGTATGTATGTAAAACTCACGCCTGTCATTTAATCTTTGGATAGACTCGCGTTTTATGATCAGCATGACTGTCACAAGACATTAACAATTAAGCACAGATGCTTCATCCAAAATAGTTTACCATGTTATCAGCTTTCAAATTTCAAAGACCTAACAATCTTATCAACAGTTTTTTTTTGTTTTTTTTAGTGAAGTGGAGTGAATGTCAGTATTGAATATCGTTAAACATAGTAACCAAATTCAAAGCTTGTTTTTTTTAATTATGGTGATGGAATTTAATGTTTTAACAGATCCTACTTAAACAATACAAAGACGTGCACATTTAATCATTGATAAAGACAATCATGGATAAAACAGATAGTGATCTTAAAGAGACAATGTTTGATAAAAGTCAGCTAATTGTCTTTATCAGAGATAGAAAAGTGTGTTTGTAAATATATATCAGAATTGCAATGCTTGATAAGAAATATGAAGATAGTGCATTTAAATGTGATATTAACCTCGAGAAAATGATACTCCAAAATGTTACACAAGAGATTGAATTACCATACAAGCTGGAAACATGAAATTAGAGACAAGCATGATGCAAATTCTATAATAGATAGCCAAACCTAAGCTTGAAGTGGAAACATCTTGACATATATCGAAAATAGCACATATTTGACCGTGATTAAAGTAAGAGTTAAGTTTGATTGAATTGATATAAACAGCGGTTACTTACTTATTTGTCTATATGTGGAAATCTTCCGATGTATAAAGATCCAGAGATTCTTTCTCAAAAAAAAGACGAACGTATAAGGTAGGAATATGGTATCTATATTCTCTTAATCCTTTTTATTTCAAAATACGTTTATCTATATATTCATATGTATTTAAATTGACATAATTACAAAAGGAAACTTATTCAAAGCTGTATAATATACACAAGACGTATTTCTTTTTATCAAATTCACCCAATGATGTGATAGATTAAACAAATTCAGAATAAATTGTGTATATGCCATGTGATCATGACAGTAACTGACCCGGTTGAAAACAGTGTTTGGGCTTTATTTTAACAATTCAAATATTGGCCGTGTACTCTAGGTTATAAATGTAATATAGACACGATTTTAAAATTTTTAGAATAAACTGCTAGCTTATTTGCAAGTACAATTATGTTTTGTTTTCATTTTTTAAGCTGATTGCTAAATGTATATAGTTTGTGTATGCAAATATAGTTTTGAAAATTTCTGTTTCTTATACGATAAGATTTGAGTTAAATAAACCTGAGAGGCTATTACTTAAAACCCAAATCTGGCGTTTCAAGTTTTTCAGATTGGTCATATTCGTACATGTACAATGCATGCAAGGTTATTATTACGATGATACTGCATTCGTTATTTTTTTTCTTTTTCTTTTTTGTTGTTGTTTGTTTGTTTGTTTGTTTTGTTGTTTGTGTCTGTGTTTTCGTTTTTTAGTTTTTTTGGGGATTTTCTTTGGGGTGGGGGTGTTTTTGTTTTACACATCGCAAAACTGACTATAAACTGAATGCCAGTACTGTATACTTTTAAATTTTCTTCTTTTTTTTTCATTTCGCCAATTGAATGTCACACAAGAACGTACATGTGTTACATGTATCATCATATATTATTCAAAAAATTCAATAAAGATAAGAAATAGCTTACATACATCCTCTCCTGAAAAAAAAAATCGACACACCGAAAAAAAACGAGCAGAGAAAAGTATAGAAATGCAATGATGATCTACTTCAATGATAATTGATCAAATGGTGACATTTGAATACTTTAAAGATTTAGACACATGGTGTGTATTCAGTTAGCATCAGTGTTGCTCATGTCCACAATCGCATTGAGTGACACTTGTATCGTTCTTAGCTCTAGAGAGATTAAGAACTTCGTACATGTAAAAAGAATTATGCATATATTTCAGATAACGAAAAGAAAACAGACTAAGTTGACATTATTTTTTTCAGATGAAGTACATGGTTCTACTGTTTGTCTGTGTACTATGCGGTACAATGATGTTGGGTACCTGCGAGATAAAAGTAGTGGACATTTGGAGTGGTGGAGACAATGAGGTGATATAAGTTAAGAGTTATAAAAAGTAATTCAAAATTGTTTAATAATCAATATTCTATGTAGTCCATAAACGGATACACCAAGGTGTAAACAACAAAGACACTTAAACCTGTTGCTGGAGTAGTTGTTGTCATGTAAACCGTAACTAAAGATTGAAATAAAATCATTGATAAGGATGTATTTCATTAATTGCAGTCTAAACATGAAGTGTTTATCAATGAATATTCAAAATATATAGTGGTTTCAGGCTGTTCCATTTGTGGTATCTTGAAACATGTCGATGCATACGGTAAATCGTTCATAAAGAAAAAATAAGATATACAATCGGTATCAGATATTTCAATCTACACAATACAGGATGAATTTTAGCCATTCAGTCAACTATTTGTTTACTGAATAGCCTCAAAATGCGACTAAATTACACATTTGTTCATTTAATAACCTTTTAGTTATAAATAATGTATTATTTCATTTAAACCTTACGTTGAACTGTGGTTTAAACTGTATTGACAGATATTTTCACAGTTATGTATTAGTATATTACAATTATTTCACAATCATGTTTTTCTCAACTCTTTTCTTTATTTTTTTTTAGTAGTGTATATCCAAATTATACCTGTACATAACTGTATGATATGCACACTTTATTGAGTACACGATTTTTGCAGTCACCTAATTACATTTTTTAGATATTTTGATATCGATATGTCGAGATAAATCAAAATACATTATTTTCTAATAGTATAACAGAGCGTAGTTCTAATAGAGCCTAAGGAAAGATTCCTCTCAAATGAACATCGTCATTTTACTGTAATTGTTTGTTTTATTTGTACATATATATACATTTGAAGTTTTTTCATAATTTTTATTTTGATTTAAGAGCCCACAATTTTAGAAAAAAATGACATTATAAACTACCTTTTTCCGCCATTTTCGCATATCGCATAATGCGGCTTGTTTTCAATCAGTTTTTCTTTAAAAAAAAACATTGAGCGATTGCTTGAACAAACATAATATTTTCAACAAAGACATCTTTGCTAGCCAAGGGTTTCTGATCAGCACCGCTTCTCACTAACCCTTGGCATATCGTGCCATCAAAAGTCGGGATTTTTTTTCGTCACGTGATCTGCCAGCCTATTTATAAATCAGCCAAATAATGAAAGATGCCGTACTTTAAACGTCACTGGTGCAGTAATGGCAGCCTCCATAGACATTAATGTTGACATGTTGTAGTTACCTTTTAATGTGTATGCAATAAATAGGAATATTGTTAAATGTCACATATAGACCGAATTCATTCGAAGGTTGTAAGGCTTGGAGCGGTAAATCCATCGTCTATGAGTGCATGCCTCTCTTGATACACAGATTAGGTGGTACTTGTTAATGCACCATTGCAAGGAATGCAAGCTACATGTATTATGAAGGCTCAAACAGAAAGACTGAGAAAAATACGGGTTTTGAGCTATGCGTGTTAGAGACACTCGTGAATAAACAATACGAAAACATCAGAGATTGTTTTGCATCTTTTTGATTGGTCGACCGGTTTCAGTAAACCCCAATCAAAATCCAGGAAAAAAATCCCGAATTTTGATAGCACGATATGCCAAGGGTTCGTGAGAAGCGGTGCGGATCAGAAACCCTTGGCTAGCGAAGATGCAACAAATATGAATCTCTCCAGTACTTATAAGTGAAAAAAAAAGTCCGTTCTTGTTTAAAGCTCCTTGGTCCGATTTTTTGGTTTGTACAGTATCAAATAATTTTCCATGCAAACCAATTATCTTAGAAAGTTTTGCAAATTCTCCTATTTACACCAGCAGAATCGGTCTCCTTTCAAAGTTAGAAATATTCAAAGTAAATAAAAATAATTTCTTTTTAGACAAACGAAAAAACAAACCAAAATGCATCATGGGAATGTTTAGAAAAGGGAACCGTTTGGTTTCGTCCCCCGAATGATTGGGTTTATTTAACCACATGTTATGCATCGATTGTTAACAAAGCAAACTTAAGAAATATTAGTGAACAAAATCTACACAGGTTTATTTTTGATTTGCCTGAACATTATGACCTTTATTTATAGCGATGTCAAAGTCGTAATACAACCATACCGGTCTCGACGTCTGGGGCGAATTTTAACATGAGGCGAAACAACGCGATACCCTTTTATGTCGTTTGTTTTGTTAACAAATTTTGTACATAATTTTTTTTCATTGAAATTTGGCTTCATTGACTGGGAAAACTACTGCAATGTCTATTATTATACACATACTTAGCATAACCATCGTTTAATATCGTACACAAAATTTGATATAAAATCGGACCAATCAGCTTTAAAGAGTTGCTCTACATTTCGCATTCGAAAAGAATAAGAAAAATTTCGATTTTTGACTGATTTTGATTGAATTCTAAATATATTATCACGTCTGACGACGTCATATACCGCAGGTGGGTGCATATACATAAAATAAATAGGTCAAAAACATAGTTTATGTCAACTCTTCAAAAAATAACATGACAAATTAATGTACCTGAAACACTTTGAAAAATGGCGAATTATGGGGGCAAAATTTGACTAATATCATATAAAGTGCTTTGGCTCTCTTGATTCTAATTCCTTGTGATTTGTTGCAAAACATTTGAACTGCGGGATAAAGTACTGGCGTAAGCTCAACGATCTAAAGTTGTGATCATTATCATTAAAAAAAAGGATCAATATAGTTTTGCATATTTCTTGCGTATTGAAAATTGTGATAAAACTTAACTAATATTTGATTTTCAGTTCTCCAGTGGCATGCCATCACGACCTCAACCAGTCGAAAAAAGAGCCGATGAGATGTGCGTCCTAAAAGGCGTAAGATATCACTTTATGGTTGCATGTATGTTTTATAGTTTACATTTACCTGCATATCGGTCATTTTAGTAATTGTTTATATTGTTTTTTTAACATTCAAAATAGCAATATGCATTGTATACTATTCATTTTTTTTCTGTTGGTGCTAAAAAAAACAATCTTTGTCATTTTCTTTTTTAAACAGATGTGTTGATTAAGAAGTGGAAACGTCATTTTGTTCAACACGCAACATGAATCGACATCCATCAACTTTGAAAATCTATTAAAGAAATAAAAAAACATAATTTTCATTTCTTTTTTTATGGAATTGAATGACCGATTCAAAATAATCATAAACATAACAAACAAGTTTAGGGATTTATGGATTTATATTATTAAAAAACTATTTTTATCGAAAATTCCTAAAGTTAGTAGTTCAGGTATATTTGGCATGCAGGTAAGACACACTTGAATCAATCAATTGATGAATATGACATGACATCAGCAATTCAGCACAGATAATACATCCCAAACAATCCTGATCCACGCTGAAATCATTTTTTTAGATTCATGGCTATTAAAAAACTTGACTCTGCAATCGTTTATAAAAAGCTATGTAAACTGTAGCAATCAGTAGAAATAAAGAAAGAAATTAATTGCGAAAACAGTGTCATACGATGTTTGAAAAATCAAACGTGATTTATTAACAAATTCACAATTAAAACTTTGCAATTTTTACGTACAAATTTACCATCAATATTCTTCATAATTTGAATACTCATTATTTATGTTAGGCTGATTTTGTCTATGTATCGAAACAAGCAAGGGAGAAACAATAGTATACTGTTTTTATCTGTGTTATTTGAAATATCAGAACCATCCTCTCATTGTTGCAGGTACATGTAAAAATGGACACAGACCCAGAATTTACCAGGGTAATAATCGTGGTAATATGTGGTAATTCTAATGTATTTTCAGATTTTATGAAATTCTATTTCATAAATCTAGTCCATTAATTTTATATTAATATAAACCACAACTGATTTACAATGTAGCTGTAATGCTTAAATCTGAAGTAGCAGATATCACAAGGTTTTACCGGACCCGCATTGCCTGTAATGTACACTCAGTATAAGTAAGTAACAACAACAAGCAGCAGGACTAAAGGAAAATCACACCGTCGCGGTGTCATCACGGTCAAAACCGCGATAAAAAACCGCGATGGTGTATCGCGGGAAGGATAAAAACACCGTGGCGTTAACGCTGGCCAATACGGGATCCGCGTTGTCTGTACTGTAAAAAAGGAGAAAGTTTATGCATATATTCACCAAACGATTTGTGTGAATTTTAAAGTTACTTTTTACAATATCTTAATAAGACGCGTTATTCAAATACTTCAATGTAAAATTCAAGGTGCAATTAATTGGACAATAATCACAATTTAAAAAATTCCTTTGGTGAAGGATCTTTATTTGATGACAACTTCAAAATGTTATTATGGTAAAGAATATGGGACCATTCACTTATTAGATATGGATGTTTTTCCAAAATCATTCCCAAAAACGCCATATAAGCAATAATTAGGAACATAATTACATCAAGGACAATAACCCATGATGTTTCCGAAATTAAAAAAAAAAGTGGATACAAGTCTTTCAGTGGACATATATAGGCAACACACATTTAAATCTGATCAATTACAACAAAACAATAACTGATAACGACTTTTCTACAGGAACCTGCTAATGTATTTATTTTTCGCATTTTGATT
>WFKH01011926.1:35856656-35881351 GCA_016163765.1 Magallana hongkongensis
AATAAAGTTTAATTTTAAGAAATATTTAAGGGGTTTGAACTTCACATGAAATACATGTAGTTTGTTATTCTTCGTCATTTTTTCACTTAGCGGACACATTCGCAACTTAAGATTCAAAATTCGTAGATACAGTGTATACCTCGAATTTGAACGCAACTTGGACAGCGCCCTCTATCATGATAAGTAAACAAATGGGTTCTTTGACTCATGGTGGTTACCTAAAATATCTCCGCGGTGAAATATAGTTCTCAAAAAGAGGTGTGAAATATTTTCATTTTGTTGTTTAACTTTGTTTTTTTTTTATTATTTTAAAATTTAAATGTAAGAAATTAATCATTTATTACTCAATTACTGATATGTTTGATTTATAAATGATGAGGTCAAACGCGAAGAATAATACAACAATGTTGTCTAATGAGGACTGTGAACTTTGATTTTGAATAACTAATATTGACACTGTAGAACTTTTCTTGAAACCTTGTTTAGATGATTTTAAAAAGGTTTATTTGTTTTGAATTTTGATTTCAAAGAATATAAGATTTTTTTAGCTGGTCGATCAACAGTGGTGTATTAGTTTTTTTTTGAATTAGAAATTGATAATGATATAGAGATTTATATGTCAATTTTCTTAAACATTTGGCTAAATTAGTCTATTTTTTTAATGTAATGACAACTTAATCTATTATTTTAAAAAATATAACTGCAGGAGGTTATATGAAGTGTAATTTTATAATTGACGTAAAATATTTGCCTGCCTGATATTCTGCTGAATCAAGTTCCCTTCGTAGTCATGCCAAATTAATCTGATACCGTTCCAAGTTATACTCTACAGATCAGGATTTATTCTCTTATTTTGTGTCTATTTATTTATTAATTGGATAATTTTTGAATATCCTTTGATAGTTCACAGTTAAAGTATTGGAAAAGAAAATGGCTTCAAGTTATTCTCCAAAAAGAGTAATTCAAGCTAATTTCAGTCAAGGGGATGTTTATTTCTCTAATGAATCAAGGGGTAAACAGTGTATGACAAACTGTGTTGTCTTCATAATGTATTGTTGTTTGAAAAGCTTTGAAGATTTTGACAGAAACGATTTGAATTTTACATTAGTGAAAGGTGATATTTTGTATAAGAAAATGGGTAAATATGGTTTTCTTCGACCAAATCAAGAACTTTTACAGTTTTCAGATTTACCCAAGTTTGTCAATTTCAAATGTTTTAGTTTCTCCATAGAAACTTTATCAACTTTTTATGGAAACATGTCAGTCAATGGTTGTGTTGATGGTGTTGGGAAGAAACTAGAAACAAGTTTGAATTCATTGTTGTCATCATCTTGTTCCAAGCAGTTTGCCATTCTAATTTTTCATTCATCTGCAGTTGCAATCACTTTTAATGAAAAAAATGGCACTTATGGAGTATTTGACTCTCATAGCCGAGGATTAAATGGTTTGTGTGATCCAAATAGATCAGGTGTATGAGTACTTTAGCATCATTCCAAGATCTGTGTTCATTTCTGAGAAAACTGTGTATTTCATTGTCTCCAATGTCAACTTTACAAGAAGTTCAGTATGAGATTTGTCGAGTCAAAATTGGAGTTTCAAAAAAGCGCAAGAAAGCTTCCTTAGATTCGGATACAGATGTAGATGATGACCTGAACATTACTTACTCAGTAAGTGGCAAACGATGTGAACATGCATTTGATATTGTATATAGCCAATCATCAATGAATACAGAAGAAGCCGAAAATGATTTCTCTTTAAAAGATGTTACTGATGCAACAATAGACAAAGTTGTTCAACACTTTCAAAAGAAAGTTTGTCATGGACCCTGTTATATATGTAGTCGTTGTACACAAACATGGTTTAGGGAAAATGTTCATAAGGCCACTTCCCTCATTGGTTCATCAGATTTATTGCAAAACTGCTTACTTGGAATTAGAAGTGTGAAAAATACAGAATGGGTATGAAATACTTGCTATAGAAACCTAAAATCTCAAAAAATTCCAGCCTGTTCTGTTTTCAATGGAATGGGGTTCCCAGAGAAACCCCCTGAGCTTGACATTACTGAACTTGAAGAAAGATTAATAAGTCCAAGAATACCATTTATGCAAGTCGTAGAGAAACCTCGTGGTGGTCAGAAAAGTTTGAGAGGAAATGTTGTCAATGTACCATCAGATGTAAATTCTACAGTTACAACTTTACCAAGAACTTTGTCAGATTCTGAAACAGTTCAAGTTAAGCTTAAAAGAAAAATGAATTTCAAGCACTGTGTATTGCATGAAGCAATCAGACCAAACAAATGCTTGAAAGCTTTAAAATGGCTTTTGAAAAACAGCTCATTATTTCAGACAGAAGGGATTAAAGTGAATGAAAATTGGGACATAGAATCAGAAATTCATGAATGGCTTGGGTATGATGTGGGTAATAGTGAAAGTGATTCACATACTGAAACATTATCAAACGAAACGGAACTGACTTATCAAAATGCTAATCATGATGATGACTCTGATGAGTGGACAGAGAATCCAAATTTTGAAAACAGGCTAACTGGTAGCATAGATACATTGCTTCATACTGTTGATGCAAGATCCTTGTGTAAAACCTTTTCATTTTCCCCTGGAGAAGGTCAGGTGCCACTTGGTCTTTATCAAGACAAGAATGCAGAATATTTAGCATTTCCAAGTATTTACTGTGGTCAGAAACGTCCTGAGAACAAAGATAGGCAAACTCCAGTGCATTATAGCACTATCTGCAAATGGGAATTGAGAAGTAATGACAGACGTGCAGCTTGTTCAGTTCCAAACATTTTCTTTAAACTGAAAAAACTGCAAATCAAGCAAATTCAAGATCGAGTTAATTTGGCAATGAGGAAGTGTCAACTGAATGGGCAAAAAGTTACAGTAGGACAAGTTCTGAATCAATCAACTTTCGATAATATTGTGAGACTTGATGAGGGTTATCGTGTATTACGGCAGTTGCGTGGATCTCCAGCTTACTGGGAAAGTGCGAAAAGGGATGTTTTTGCAATGATAAGGCAGCTAGGTGTACCTTCCTGGTTTTGTTCTTTATCAGCTGCTGAAACCAGATGGCCATCTCATCTCAAAATTCTTGGACAACAAGTTAAACATGTTGAATACACTGATGAAGAAATTGCCAGTTTAACATGGAAAGAGAAGTGTGAGCTTGTACAAAGTGATCCTGTGACATGTACAAGATTTTTCAATCACAGAGTGCAAGTTTTCATTAGTGATGTTTTGAAATCACAGAATTTTCCATTGGGAAGGGTTGTGGACCATTTCCATAGGGTTGAATTCCAACAACGAGGATCCCCTCACATTCACATGCTTGTATGGATTGAAAATGCACCCCTGTATGGAAAATCTGACAAACAAGATTTGAAGAATTTCATTGACACCCATTCCACATGTCAAAAGAAAAACGATATCCCAGATCTCATCAATTACCAAACTCATAGACATGCTCGTACATGTAGAAAGAAGGGAAAAAATATTTGCCGGTTTAATTTCCCTCTACCTCCTATGTCAAGAACACAAATTCTTGAACCATTACAGGATGCTGAAAAGGAAAAGTATCCAAAAATTGTTGATGAATATGAAAGAATTGCTTCTCTTTTGAATGAAATGAAAACTGGCTTTGAGATGTCTTTCTCAGAATTTCTGTGTAAACTTGAAATTTCAGAGGAAATGTACATAATGGCTCTGAGATCTTCATTGAAATCACCAAAGGTTTTCCTAAAAAGAGATGTATCTGAAATCAGAGTGAATTCTTACAATGAAATGATATTGAAATGTTGGCAAGCAAACATTGATGTTCAGTTTATTCTTGACGCATATGCTTGTGCTGCTTACATTGTTTCATATATTTCAAAATCACAAAGAGGAATGTCGAACTTGATGTACGAAGCTTGTAAAGAAGCAAGGCAAGGAAATAAAACTTTGAAGCAGCAAGTGAGACATATAGGGAACAAATTGTTGACTCATGTAGAAGTATCAGCTCAGGAGGCAGCATATTTGATATTGCAGTTACCACTGCGTGTCAGTACTAGGTCATTCGCATTTATTAACACCAATCAGGATGAAAACAGAACATTCCTTTTAAAACCATTGGATGTTCTGTCAGAATTGCCCGAGAGTTCAACAGATATACAGTCAGATAATGCATGGAAACGTTACCAGAGACGACCGAATGCTTTAAAAAATATCTGTTTGGCTGATTTTGTGTCACAATTTGATGTTATTTCAGAGAAAAAAAATGAAGGTAATCAGAGCAAAGATGGTAATTTACCAGAGGATGAAAGAAATGAAGAAGACGAGGATTTGCTTGAACAAAAGAACAGGATGAAACTGTAGATTCATTGCAAATGGAGTATCACATGAGAAATGGAACAATTCTTAGGAAACGCAAGACAAATAAAATAATTCGATATGTAAGATTTAACAAAGACCAAGATCCTGAAAACTTTTATAGAGAACAACTTATGTTGTTTTACCCTTGGAGAAATGAGACAAAGGATTTGCAAGGAAACTATGGAACATATGAAGAACACTACAAAAGAAAAGTTGAAATCATAAATGCCAATAAACTGAAATATGAGGTAGATGAAGGCATTATTGACATTATCGAAAAGAATATGACAGATTGTGATGAATAATTTCACGTGATTGCAGCAGAAGTGCAGCACAATGAAGAAGTTGACCAATATGAAAAAACAGATGATGAAAACATATTTCATGGGTGTTTCAACCCAAAAGATATGGGTCACGACTATGACATTGGCCTTGATTTAGGCATAACAAGGAAACAAATTAGCATTTGTGATATACCTGTGAACTCACTTAGTCATAATGATTATATGAATTTGGTCAGAACTTTGAATGAAAAACAGAAGATATTTTTCTATCATGTTTTACATAAAATGAAGATGAATGAAGGACCAATTTACTGTTTCTTGACTGGTGGAGCAGGTGTTGGAAAAAGCGTTGTAACTACTGCTATTTACCAGGCTGTGACAAGGTATTTCGCCAAAAAAATCCATGAAAATCAAGATGATGTGAAAACTCTTTTGTGTGCCCCAACAGGAAAGGCAGCTTACAATATAGGTGGGCAAACGATTCATTCTCTTTTCTGTATTCCTGCAAATCAATCTTTGAAGTACAAACCATTAGATATGAAACAGTTAGATTCCTTTAGAGTCAAATTCCGTAGTTTGAAAGTTATTTTCATTGATGAAATATCTATGGTTGGTAACAAACTTTTCAATTACATAAATCTAAGACTTCAAGAAATATTTGCAACAGAGAAACCATTTGGTGGAGTAAGCATTATTGCAATTGGAGATTTGTTTCAGTTGAAGCCGGTATTTGATGGATGGATCTTTCAGAATTTGGTAGATGATTATGGACCTTTGGCAGCTAATCTTTGGCAAGACCATTTCAGGGTCTTTGAATTGACAGATATCATGCGTCAAAAGGATGATAAAAGTTTTGCAGAACTACTCAAAAGAATGCGCAAGGGATTGCATTCTTCTGCTGATGTTGCCACTCTGAAAACAAGGTTAAAGTCACCTGATTCCATCCCATCTTCTTTGCCTTACTTGTATACTATTAATGCACAAGTAGATGAGCATAACATGCTAGCATACACAAATGCTGAAACCCATAAAAAATGTACAATTTCAGCCATAGATACTGTTAGTGGAGATGTAACTGAAGACATGAAACAGAAAATTTTGTCAAAAGTTTCTGATGATCCATCAAAAACAATGGGGTTATTCAAAAACTTGCTAATAGTTGAAGATATGCCGGCTGAAATTTGTATCAATATTGATGTTGAGGACGGTCTAACGAATGGAACAACATGTTTGGTAAAAAAATTGGACTTTCGGGTGGAAAATTCACAGAGGTGCAGTATTATTTGGGTTGCATTTGAAAATGAAGCTGTTGGATCAAAAGCACGTACAAAGTATGCTCACCTTTTTGCTCCGCATTGCAGTAAATCGTGGACTCCTGTCTTAGAAATTACAAGAAATTTTAATGTAGGCATGTTTCGCTCTGCATATGTGATCAGAAGACAGTTTCCTTTGCGTTTAGCATGTGCTAAAACTATTCACAAATCTCAGGGATCAACCATGAATAAAGCTGTTTTGCATTTTGGAAAAAGGAAGCAAGAACACATGCATTATGTAGGTTTAAGCCGAGTTAGAAAATTAGAAGATGTGTTTTTATTAGAACTAAATGAAAATAAGATATCTGTATCAAAGAGTGTTGGTGATGAAATGGATCGTTTGTACTCAGAAGCTACTCTACACTCATGTTTGCCACTTTTACAAAATCTAAACGAGGATTTTAAACTTCTGTATCATAATTGCAGATCACTGCATTTGCATATCAATGATATAAAGTTAGAGAAAAACTTGATATCGGCTGATATCATTGCTATATCAGAAAGCAGACTAAAACCATCAGATGATGCTGAATGTTATGAATTACAAGGATTTAGCACCTATAGATTTGATGATGAGAAGTACACAAGTGGTAGGCCATATCACGGAATAGTTATTTATTCAAAGATCCCTTTCCAGAATATAAGAAGACTCCATATTATGGCAACTGAAACAGTACTTTGTCATATAATTCACAGAGACAAAATTTTGCAACTTGTCTTCTTTTATTGCTCTCCTCAAAAGGCTTCACAGGGTATTTATGTCAGTATCTTCAGAATTTGTTTGAATTGCTTGGAACAGAACAGCATTTTGTCATTATGGGAGATGCAAATGTTGACTTTTTTGCACAAAGTTGTTTATCAGAATTTCTCATGGACCATAGAGTTAGCCAAATTGTTCACTCTGTTACAAGTGGTTATGACTCATGTTTGGACCACATTTATACCAATATGATGTGTCCTTCTCAAATATCAAGTGCAACATTGGAGTCATATTACTCTGACCACAAGCCTATTGTGGCTTATTTGCCATAGTATGATGATCATACTGATGAACTTGAATAAAAAAAAAACCTTGAAGTAATCAAGATGATATTTAAGCATTTTTCAATTGTCAATATCACATAAACAAGAAAGGTCAAAGTAATCTCCTCTTGGGGTTAAGAATTATTTTTCATTCCAGAATCAAACTTATTAATAAGCTTGACATGTGGTAAAAACATAAATTTAAATTTCAATCATTCCGATAATATGAAAATCTGAGTTACAATCGAGTGTATAATTACTTAATTCGCAAAAATATACATATAAAAAAGAAGCATTTCATTCCTTGTCAATTTTGTGAGATAAACTGTATTATCAATATATTATTTTGTGCCATCAAAAGCTATTCTCTCTCTTCTGACTTCATTTGTTTTAAAGTTGAACAGTAACAATATGTATTATTATTCCTTTGTAGAATGCCATTCAAAAGCATTCTTGACCTCAAGGAGGAAAGAATCTCTAGTTCTACACCATATTCAGATGGTATAACCGTCAAAGTGGTAAAAAGAGGACACATCGCCACATTCTTAGATTTCAATGGCCAATAAGTAGAGCTGTTAAATTTATAGATGATTCTACCGGTGTGATGTTGGCAACCTTGTCCGACAAGACAAAATAAGCTCATAAGAAATTTCATGCTTAAACGAGTAAAAATGTCACACAAACAACAATGATGGGGAAGCCAAGAATAGATGTACCAAATGCCATATAGGAATCTGCAGTTCAAATGATCATGCCACCATTTCCAAGTAAGAAGGTTGCCAAAGCAAAGACTTCTCCATTGAGATCCATTTTCTCTGTTACAGGACAAATAATCGAAGTAAGACTTCAGTAAAATCTCAATCTTTGACATTGAATATGATAGTAAAAAAACATACATGTACAACATGTTGGTATTGTATTCATGTATATCTCAATTTCTCTATTCGTATATTTTAGAATGAAGCCACAAAAACTGTTTAAGTCGGCGAGAATAACACACTGATCAGAACAATTACTCCTCAAGAAGATACCGCAAACATTCAATGACGTCACTCTTTGGACAGAACTTGTAGATCACAGATGACAGAACTTGTAGAACACAGATAGGGGAATTGAAATCAAAATCCCCCATTGTCTATTGGATGAGTTACAAGGGTGTAGAACCCTTAATTCAACTAGGAACACTACTGTTTAGGTCAATTATTTGTTTATTGACTACATATATATATATATTGCAAACTACAACATTATTATACCAGTAACTGTTACTTCTAAAATTAAAATTGTTTTTGTCACACTTGACATATAACTACCGTATTTTTAAAAGATACTGATAAAAAAGTCAGACTTGCCAGGTACATTATTTTTATATTTATTTGCAAATTTTTTCTTTGCAGAAAATACATCCACTTGAAGTTCAAATAAGTGGACACATGGAAGCACTTACGATTACAAATGCAATAGTGGAACTGGCCATTAAAGAACAATCATCAAATTCAAACTACAGGGACATTACAGTTCAACTGCCAGTAATGAAACAACCAGTATCAGAAAGTGACAACAATGCCTCCAATCTCACCTCCAATGAACTGGAAGATTATCTCTTGAATAAAATCCCATTTAACATTATCACATAACAAGGATCTGAAATCTTCAGTCTAAACATTACATTCACTAAGAACAACAACATCAACCCAAATGAGGAGATGGATTTCATACTGTAATTTCAGCTCCTTGATCAACCTACAAATTTTGTGTACATCTGAAAATTACTTATTCCCAATAGTGATGTAAAATTCTGGGGGAAAAAAATTGGTTTTCTAAGTATACACTCTCCCTCCTTTTCTTTCCTTAGTTCTTCTTTTCCAACTTATTTATGTAAGATTGTAAAATGAACAGAATCTGATGCTTTCTCAATTCTTTTATTAGATTAAAAGTGAAACTTACTATTGAATAGTGATATAATTTTGGTGCCTTTTAATTAAGAGAAAAAATGACCTATGCACATTTTTGTTTAACTTAGATATGTTCTCGAATCCTGTCTCCATTTTCTAAACTTTATCAGTGTTATGATTACAAATAACAACACATGTTCTCAAATTACCCGTGAATGTTTCTGTTGACAAAATCTAGGTTAGTCATAGTGTTCTTGTGTATTATAAAAGTAGTATGAGTATTGTGTGATATTGCAGTTGTAGTAGTGTGAAAACATTCTTCACACATGTTGTATTTTGCAAAGCTTGATAATTTGAAAAAAAAAATCAGGAAATCCAAATGCCTCATAAAAAAGTGTGAATTTTTTGTGGCATGGCAGTATCCTGAAACATGTGCATACATTTTGTGCTTTTTCAACATAAACAGTACTAGTTGTGATATGGTATTAGAATGTTGTTATTTTTCATTTTGAAAGCATCCCCACATTTTTTACCACTTTTTCAAATACTCACCATACAAAGATATACCGGGAATTAATTCTTTTTATGGTCATCAAACACTTTTTTCGCCATTTAAATTTGGATGTATATTCAAAAGGATTTGTACATAAATGTTATAAGCATTTAAACATTACAAGAAATCTAGGTTAGTCATGGTGTTCTTGTGTATTATAAAAGTAGTATGAGTATTGTGTGATATTGCAGTAGTAGTAGTGCTTTTGTGTGTAAACTTTCTTCATATACTTTTGTATTCTGCAAAACTTGGCTTTCTTTAACTAGAAAAATCAAGAGATGCCTCTTCAAAAAGGTTCAACTCTTTTTTTTTATGGCATGAGAGTATCCTGAAACATGTGCATACATGTATTTCTCTGCCTCTTTCTCAGTATGTTATTTTTCATTTTTTAAAGCAATTACTAAATTAAATAATTGATTCCTCAGATTGTTTACCAGTTTTCCTAATACTGATCAATCATTTATATATGTTTATAATAGACATTGTTCCAATTTTTAGGGAAAAAAACAGTATTTTTTTTGTTTCAATTTTATTTTAAAGGATTTGAACAAACATATATTTCAAAATGTAAAAATCCTTTAAAGCCTTAATTGTGCAGCAAAATTGCTTGTTGTATATATATTATATGGTTTTTGCAAACATTTTCCATTTGTTTCAAATACCTTATCTGCAAGTATTTTTGATACATTTGTTTGTCCATTATTGATATCGATGAACATTTTTGTGGCATGATTACTATAAAGGTAGTATTGTTATGGTTATTAACATTTTGTAGTTTGCATTGTGATTGTATATAATTCATACCTGTTGTATGTGATAGGGTTTGTTTGTTTGGTTGGTTGGTTGGTTTTTTTTTTAATCTTTATTGCATGGTCAAAGAAATCTCCACTACTATTAACATTTTATATCTATTTTTCTAGGTCAGCAAACATATTTTTGTAATTTTTATCACACTGAACTACATTTTTTATTTAAGAAAATTTGTGTTTCACCTTCAATATAAAGAACTTCTACTTGTTTATTTTCTTTAATATCTCTTTCAGTGTGAAAAATAATAGGGGGTTTTTTCAATAAAACTTGCTAAATCTCCTGATTTTCTTTCCAATTTTTACCTCTAAAAATGTGGTAGCTAAGACCTTCCTTCATTGCGCAAATTACACTTTATTCCCTTTATTGTTTAAATTAAGATATAAACTGAATTATAAATACAATATGGCTAAAAAAAATGAATATAAATGTTTTCCACTGCACAAAAATGGCTAATAAAATGAATATAAATGTTTTCAGCTGCACAAAACATCATTGTAAATCTGTTATAACTTAGAAACATTGTTAATGAAATCAATAATTATCTCGTTCCAAATATTTCAAAAATTAAAACCTTTCATTTTCCAGTAAACATGGTAAAGCTGTCAAGTCTAACCAAAACTTCTTTAGACATTATGGGACACCTTCATTCTGTGATATACTTCAAAGAAATCGAGTATATTTGTTTCTTTCTCTAAAGTGTTGCTCAACAGCGTAGCAAAATGTGGTAGAGCAATAACTCCAAATCTGCAGGTTGTGAGTTTGAATCCCCCTGAGGCTTTTATTAAATAAATTTTTGCCCTATCACATTTTTTCAAATAGTGTTCAATTTTAAATTTCTAAAATGTAGAAAGTATTTCCTATGTACATAGCTTACTATTAATATTAAGTTAACAGATGTTCCATACCGCCATAATACATTCAACGTAACAGCAAATGCTTAGCGCTTCTCAGTACTTTGATTTTCTCGGTAAAAATAGAAAAGGCAATTGACGTTTTCATAATTTTTATTGGAACAAGAACACAAATGAAACAATTACAAAATGAACAACAAATTGAACAATTTTTTTTTGGAGAAAAAAAGTCTTTAAAGAAAACATATTTACACACGGAAATCACACGGTGAATCCTGGTCCTTATTTCTGAATTTCACAATTTTTCTGGGCTTCGTCGGTTAAAAAGATGGAAAAGTAATCCTTTTCATTGAAATTGGCGGCCATGGACCATTTCTCTGTGGCTTCTTCCTTCGGTCCTCCATTAAGGTAGATATTGAGTCCTAGAAGATCTCTCAGTTCATCGAAGTTGAGTGCTTTTTTAAGCTGGATTTCCCCGCTGGTGTTGTTTGTTTTTCCGTTTTTGACAAAGCAGAATTTCTTGCAGTGTTTTGTGAATAGTTCTTTTAAGCTCCTGAATCTGGCATCCGTGGCTTCGTTGGGTTCAATGTAGATACTACAGGACTCTCTTGATATTTCTGGTTCCGTCCAGGCTGCGCTTGGATTTTTTTTCGCTGAATTCCTTTAGCACTTCTCCCATGATTTCTCCGAAGATGTTGGTATTTTCTTTTTCATCTTGTTTGTGGTTTTTGAGTTCGTTTTCCAAGAGGCTTATTTTTTCTTTTAGTTTTTGGTTTTCGAAAAAAAATTGTCGCATCTGAATTTTGGAATGCTTTTGCTGTTTCTTCGTTATGTGCGAGTTCTCTCTCCATTCGCTCGATTTTTTCTTTGGCTTCTTTTAATTCTTCCTCCAGTGCCCGTTTTTCAAAGTTTTGTTGTTCATTTTCCTTTTCTGTCAGTTGTCTTTCCAGTTCCTCCTTTCTGTCTTCGATTTTTTCTATATCTGTTTCCATTAGCTCTATTTTGTGTTTGACTTCATATAGTTCTTCCTGTAATAGCTATTTCTCGCAGCTGAGTTTCTTGTAATCTTCGCCTGAAACATAGAGGTTTTCATGTTCCGGCATTGTTGCCTCTAGGTATGCTGTTCTCATCCTGTCTGCTTCGTCGTTTATTTCGTTCACTTGCTTCTCCATTTTTTTCACTTGTTCGTTCATTTTTTCCACCAAGACTGTGGTTTCTTCCCTTTTTTTTCTTCAGGGCCGCTATTTTTTTTTCGGCTTTTTGTCGTTCCTCTTGGGCTTCCTCTAGTTGTTTCTCCGCCAAGATGACGTCTAATTTCAGTCTGTTGAACTTGTTTTCAGGGTAATAGTTCTTGTTTTTTTGATAGAGGAATTTTGTACCAGTTCCGGGTCCAAAGGTTCCTGTAACTAAGTGAGGGTTCTTAGCTAGTCTTCTTTTTTCCTGGATGAAGATCATTTTGTAGAATTCTTTGTCTTCTTCCTTTTCTCTTTTCAGGATGTCTAATACCGTTTCTTCATTCTTATTAGGGGGAATAAAGGGAAATCCTAAAGCAGGTTTCTTTTCCTCCTTCATTTCTGCTGTCTCTGAAAATCCGAACTTCTTTGAGGGTTCCATCTCTGTCATTTCTTCCTCTGGTTCTTCTTTGATTTTCATCAGGAGTTGATTTTGCGTAGTCATCTTTCGACAAGATAATTTGTTGTAGAGTTTCTGAAATATGCTCATTCACTCTGTGACGATCTGAAGAAAAACGCTCTATTATATACCCTCTGGGGAGGACATTGCGCAATACCCACACCTGCGAGAAGGGGCCCCCTTGAAGCACGGGACTCATGATGAGTCATTGTAAACACCTGTTATGGGGGTAATATAACTGTACTCTATTTTATCATACTCTTTCATTTGATCGCTCGCTTCCAAGCAAGATGAATTTAGAAGAAAGCATTTTGACTAAAAAAATCAAGTTTGTTAAAATATAAAAGAAAGCGATTGATTGAACGAAATTTAAAAGTTTTAAAGAGAAAACCTGTCAATAAATCTGTTAAGAAAAAAGTTGTTTCTGACTTTTACAATATTAGATTAGACAGGGGGCGACAATCCCGCAAATTTAAAGTTAAACAAAATGTATATACGGTCAGTTTTCGTCCTTTTCCAAAGATATCAGAAAGCGGTTTTGTGAAACGTTTATTAAGTGACATGTTGAAACAAGTGAAAGAACGCATGCAGTGTAATCCTAACGATTATTTACGATTGAACTTACGTAACCACTCTTTAGATTCTGAGATTTGGTACGAATTTACTCAATGTAAGAATCTGAACGAAGCTACCATATTAGATAAAGTTCAGGCGGTGCAACAATCGAAAAAAGAATTTACTATTACGGACGGATCTGTGGAATTTGAATTGTTTCATGTAAAGTATCCTCAGGGGAGCGGTTGTCAATCTGTAAAACACTTACATACCAACAAAGAAAAGTTTAAGAAAGGAAAAAGATCTTTATTGAAAATTGAAAATCTAGGCGATCATCTCTGTCTCCCTCGAGCTATTGTAGTAGCTCGATTACACAGTCAGCGCCCCACGGATCCCTTGGAATTACCTGGTTGGAAAAAACAGTGGGATCGTATCACAAGGAAGTACATTCTTTCCCCTCAGCAGAAAAAAAAAGCTTTAGATTTGATGAGAAAAGCTCATTGTGAACCTAATTTGCCTTGTGGCCCCGAGGAATGGAACAACTTACAAGAAGTATTGGGTCCTGAATATCGATTAAAAATATTTCAATTTAAAACGGAGTCTTCCCGTCTGAAATTATAACCGATTTACAAAGGGAAGGGAAATGGAATCTGTTTGAATGTTTTATATTCGATGACCAACATTACGACACTGTTTTATCTATGGCTGGGTTGACCGAAAACAAATATTATTGCAATTATTGTGATGTTGGTTTTAGTCACATTGAAGATCATAGAGTCAAATATCCTCACCTTTGTTCTTTTTGTTTAGGAGACACGCCTTGCTCCCCCCCCCCCCCCCCCCCCCCCCCGATGGTAGTAATGGTAGTAGCATTCATTGTCCTGATTGTAATGGTTATTTTAAAAGCAAGATTTGTCATGAGAGACATTTACAACCCTGCAGTGGAAAGAAAACAGCTTGTAGTTTAATGGATCGATGTACTCAATGTCAAACCTGGATGAGTAAGAAATTACTACCCTATCACAAATGTGGGGGTAGAAAATGGTGTAAGATTTGTAGAAAAATAGTCGAGAAAGATCACCAATGTTTTGTGCAAGTGAAACTTACTCTTAAAGAGAGAAAAAAACTTCAATTGTACATTTATTTCGATTTTGAATGTACTCAAGAAAATGGGATTCACGTTCCTAATTTATGTGTGGCTCATCGAGTTTGTCAGCATTGTGATCATTTGCCGGTAGATCGGACCTGTTCTCATTGTGAACTTTTAGGCCCCCGACGCCATTTGTTCCGCGGTCCCGAAACTTTAAAACAATTTATGGAATGGCTTTTTCAAGCCCAACCTCACGCCACTCAAAAAAGTCAATCTCAGCTTTTGCATCAAGATGCTATTGTCATAGCTCACAATTTTAAAGGATACGACGGGCAATTTATTTTGAATTATCTGGTGCATACCGCTTGCATTACTCCTACAGTGATCATGAACGGAACTAAGATTTATTCCATGCAAGCCCTTGGATTGAAATTTATAGATTCTTAAAATTATTTACCTTTTGCTTTATCAAAAATGCCTTCGGCTTTTGGATTTGAAGAATTGAAAAAATGATATTTCCCCCATTTTTTTCAATACGGAGCAAAATCAGAATTATGTGGGTCCCTATCCCCCCGCGACTTACTACAATCCTGACGACATGACCGGTTCGGGGCGAAAAGCCTTTTATGAATGGTATCAGTAACAGAAAGGAAAAGTATTTGATTTTCAAAAGGAATTCATAAATTACTGTATATCTGATGTAGATATTTTACAACGTTGTTGTGCTCAATTCAGGAAGACTATACAGAGTTTGGTACAAGTCAATCCCTTTCAAGAAGTCATTACTTTTGCCAGTACCGCTAATTTAGCCTACCTGAGAGGATTCATGCCCCAAGACAGTGTTGCCATCATTCCTAATATGGGATACGACCCAGCTCGACAATTTTCAATGAAAGCTTGTCGCTGGTTAGCTTCGATGAGTCGCGACGGTCAAATTATTCGGCATGCTAAAAATGGTGGAGAAAAAAACTTTGGCCCTTATACAGTAGACGGATACGATCCAGAATCCAACACCGTGTACGAATTTCATGGTTGTTATTGGCACGGATGCCCTAAATGTCATCCTGAATTAGAAAATAATAATCATCCTCATCGAGTCGATTGTACCTACGGTACTTTGTACGAAGATACCTTAATACGCGAACATCATTTGAGAGAACAGGGATACCCGGTAGTTTCTATTTGGGAACACGATTTTGATATGGAAATGAAATTGAATTCCGAATTGCAAGGGTTTGTGGACAATTTAAGTTTTCAAGATCCTTTCAATCCTCGGGAAGCTTTGTATGGGGGGCGCACTAATGCCACTCGATTGTTTTGTACTGAGGGAGACATGAGATATGAAGATGTTTGTTCTTTATTCCCTTTTGTTTTAAAGTATAAGCCTTTTCCCATGGGTCATCGAGAAATCATCACGGAAAACTTTGAGGAGATTTCTAATTATTTTGGTTTGATTCAATGCCAGGTCTAACCCCCCCCCCCCCCCCGGGGTCTCTATCACCCCGTTTTACCCTATCGCAATGGAGGAAAATTACTGTTTCCTTTATGTCGCACTTGTGCCCAAGAACTTTGTCAAGATCCCCATTATCGCTGTCAGCATTCAGAGGCTGAACGCTGTATAACGGGAACCTGGGTGACTAGCGAACTTCAAAAAGCTATAGAATGCGGATACGAGTTAAAAAAAAAAATCTACGAAGTGTGGCATTTTCCTCAAAAAAGTCAGGATTTATTTCGTAGTTACATCGATACCTTTTTGAAAATCAAACAGGAAGCCTCTGGATATCCCCCCGATTGTGAGACCGAGGAACAACAGACCGCTTACATCCACGATATTTTTGAGCGAGAGAGATTGATGCTGAACCCTTTAGAAATTGAGAAATATCCCGTGAAACGAACTATTGCCAAGTTATTTTTGAATTGTTTGTGGGGAAAATTTGCTCAGCGACTTCAATTACCTAAAATTGAATATTTGAGCGAAGAAGAAAAATTCACTAAAATGTTACAGGACAGTACCCTGGAAGTCAAAGGAATGGAATTATTAAACAACGTGAATAATCCCGAATGAGACCTGATCTTGATTAATTACAGGATTTCATCGAAGACTGTCCCTTTGGAAACGTTGTATTAGCTGCGTTTACTACCGCTCATGCTCGTTTACATTTATACGACACCTTAGAAAAATTAGGAGATGTGTTCTTTATTTCGATACCGACAGTATTATTTATCAACACGTGGAAGGTGAGTATAATCCTACTATTGTAAATAGTTTAGGAGGATGGACCGACGAACTAGAGAGGGGCCACATTACCAAATTCATGTCGGGAGGGCCTAAGAATTATGCGTTTGAAACCGATACTGGAATGGCCGTGCAAAAAGTCAAAGGCCTCACCTTGAATCATCGAGCCTCTCAAATCATGACGATGAAAGCTTTGGAGAAAATTATTTTTAAAGAATTGGAAGAAGTGACCGCGACTTATCCTCATAAAATCCAGAGAACCAAGAGACATGAATTATTGACGAAACGTTTTACTAAGAAATATCAAATTGTATATGATAAACGGCAGATCATTGATGATTTTAAAACACTTCCTTTTGGTTATTAACTTTGTTGTTTCAATAAAATCATATGAAAAAAAAACCCTTTTTTGTTATTTCCTCTAAGGACCAGAGTCCCATTGTGTTTGTAAAATAAAAACTATAGATTTTTTTGAAATGCAAACAAAATTTATTGAACAAGAACTCAGCAAAATTTTTTATAATACAAGTGAAAGACTATTAGGTAATGAAACATTACGAAACATATTTACATTTAAACAGTTCAAAATAGTAACAGTCAAATAAAAGTTTTTACCATGCAGTTCTGGGTTTTTTTTTCACATCTTCTTGATTCTTTCCATGACTTGACAGATTTGGAGTAGTTTCAGCAGCTCACGGTTGTCGTCTTCGATCATTTTCAATTTGAGATACGACTCCCACAGTAATTCTCGTTTCGCTATCTTCAGTTTTTTCCTACTCTGTTCTTCTTCCATTTCCTCTTCTGTTTTTCTTTTGTTCTGTCTCAGTCTTTTAATCGCTTTACTGTAAGTTTCGCAGGTCAGCCATAACCCGGTTAATTGCTCTTTTGTTTTCTCGTACTTTTCACAAATTTTGTAAACTCCACTTACTTTGTCTGCTCTTGCTCCCAGGATTTCCTTTTTTTCTTCCTTCCTCGTTTTGTTTTTCAAATCTTGCATTTTACACCTTTCGTGGGCGTCATTATCCCAGTCCGGATCCATGTCAGAAGTAGTATGTTGAGAAAATGCTGCCAATTCTTTTGCGGCCTCTTCGACTTGTGTCTCTATTCTCCCTTCTTCCATTTTCTCACTCACCACGAAATGTTCCCCGTAAGCCCCTTCTTTTTCTCTCCTTCCTCAGAATTATTCTCATACTCAGGATCAGCATAGATGTCAGATTCTATTTCCTCTTCTTCTCTGTCTCTAGCCATGACCCTATCCATTTTTTGAACTGCTTTTTCATCGATATCAGGAAGAGCCATACAATCACCCTCGAAATACAATCCTTCCCCATTTTCCTCTCTTCTCTTTTCTTCTCCCTCCCCCGCCTTCTCCTCGCTCTCTTCTCTTTTCTCTCTCTTCTCTCCTTCTTCTTCCATCGGCTCAAACATGGGGAGATGTCCAATCGTTCCCTGCCACCCTAAAGGTTGATCCGGAACATCATAGTTCTTCTTTGGTTGCATTTTTGGTATTACATATCCTATCCACCCGTCGGCTAAGGGTATCTCTAATATTGCATCTTTCTTTTCCATCTCGTTATGTTTTGGTCTACTGTAGCTTTAACCCATGAAAAGTGACGGTGAAATATCCTGTTACCTCCTTTATATAATCGCAATCGAAAAGCGAAAGTAGAAATGTGACTTTTTTCTCTGTACTGGAGTACGTGACAAGTTTCATACCAGCTGTTTATGCAGCTGTTCAAGCACGCGTTTCTTCAACTCTGACTTTTTAATTATGACGTCATCATCTCCCACCAATAATGATCGAAACTCTTAGAACATTGACATTTGCCAGTTTTAGGTTTTCCATCATTTTCTTTGAACCATTGTCTTACATAACGATCTGTTTGTTTTTTTTGTCCAGTGTTTAGGAAATAATTGTTTTAATACTTTAGGCTCTCTTCTATGTCGATGATGTAAAAAATATACACAATATTGTCCGCACACATTACTATCCAATTCTTGATAATGATTTTCATTATATTTCATATTTTTGGCATTTCTATGAATAAACTCGTTGATTTCAGGGTACAAGGGGGGAAATCCTTAAGAATCGAAATATTCGGCCGTATCTCCGTCTAAATATAAACAGACCCAATGAGTTCCTGGTTTATCGTGAGGATCTGTGTTAATTACCATGGCTTTTTCTTTAAAATTTAAACGTTCAGGAATTAAATCTAGAGGGTATACATCCGCAAAAGAAGATCCTAAATCTCTCGATAAAATTTTTTTCAATTGATAGGTATCCATTTTTATTTTTTAAAAGTCGATGCTGACTTCTCTTTCTTTGTTGATTTCTAGCAAGTTATCAAATTCAGCATACACTAAACAATTCAGGGTTTCTCTCGTGTTTGCTGCAAATTGAATTTCGATTCTCAAATTTCCCGTTTCAATCAGATGAAATTTGTCTAGGTGTGCCTCCTGATCTTTGGCGAAATTTATACACCATAGGGTGTAACCGTCTTTATATTCGTCGAAAGTGATGTCGGGAGCCCAATCCGCACTGAATTTTCCCAGTCCTTGATACAGACTCAAGTAGGATCTGAGATACAAGTCGTTAGTAAAATCCGGCTCAAGGGGTCGGGTACTGATGGTTTCTCCGTTGATGCTGACTTCTAACTTTTTGACTTTAGCATTTTTAAAATTGAATGGATTTTTATTAGCAGTTCCATTGAAAGCGTCATTACCTACTAATCCCAAAACAATTCGTTTTGGCATTTGCCCTTGAAACAGATGATCGCTGATTTTAGATTGGGTTCCAGTAGGAATGGTGATTGTCTTAACATCTACTCGTCTTAGGGGATATTTGGCTGTCTCTAGGTTTAACCTCTCGTTGATGGCATTTAACAGGGTAAGAGTAGGTCTGACTTTTCTGACCCACAGTAACACGCGTAGAAGTTTTATTTTCCCTGTGCTATATGCAGCGGTCATCATGTAGAAATCAGATTTCGTTCGATTGAATCTCAAACGAATATCTACTCCATTGGGAATGAATCTGTCCTGTTGAAACAGATCCAAATAGAGTCGATCGATTAAAGTAATTTTTTCACCGTTTGACACGGCACTATGGCGATTTCTCAAACCCACATTTTTGCCACCGTCAGGTAAATTCATAACCACGCGGCTATGTTAAGGCTGTCCGAAGCAAAATTTATACCGAAAAACGATACTATTTTTAATTATCGAAACAAATACTTTACCCGATCAAATTTCTTAAACTTTTATTACATAAATTAACAGTGATATCAAACACTATATTTGATGCATTTTTGTGACGTCGTATATTTTTCTTAAGTACGTGACAGGCGTATCCTAACACGATAAATAATCTATATAAATCGCATCGGCGCAAGTGAATAATGACATTAAATCAAAAATATTTTTATGAAAAAGCCTTCGATAAGTAATGTATTTTGCAGTTTTTGCTGGGGGTTCATATAAATATTTCGTTTATTTGAAAAATTGTCAAAACATTTTGCACTGCCATCGAAATTAGGCACATTTTTACATTTTAAGCTCGATTTACACAAAATCGGGTCAATTGGTAGGTTTCCCCCAGCAAGATTCACATTGGTACTTATTTTATCTCCTATTTTCATGTAAAATATACTAAGATTGTATTGATCTTTCACTTGCGCCAAGCTGTTTTTTACATGCATATACATATCACCATTCATTACTTTACACGTAGCAGGGGGAGTCTCGAAACCATTAGCTTATAAATAGTTATTTACCTTATACAAAGCTTTAAAACTGTTGATTTTTTGATACTCCTTATTGGCGATATTGAGTTTAGGTATCACTAGTATTTACAACAACTTCTATGTAAAGGAATGAAGCGGTTTTATATTGCACAATAGAATTCACTTATTACGTTACGATACATTCCCTAAGAACGATCGAAAGGAATGCAGATCGTGACGTCATATCTGATGAAGTACAGACAAGTAACTTTCTACACATCGCTGTGAAATCAATCGGGCAGCCTTAACATACCCGCGCAGATCAGATTCCCTGACTGTTACTTTATTGCTAGCGACAACAAACTCAGTTTGGCTTGTGTCGGATCACCGTTTTTACAATCATCCATATGTCCTGCCGTGTCTTTTTCCCACAGACTACAGGCTTTCATTTGAGTTCCCAAAGTTTCGGGCCGATAGGAAAGTAATTTTTCTAAATAAGCTTTGTAAGGATAGGTATCCGCTCCTGGGCTAATGATTATACCATTCAGAGTGACATCGATTTCTGTGAACAAGGAATGTAAAATGTTATTTACTGGAGTGGAATCAGTGTTGTCACCCGTTAAATTACCGCCATCGGTCTCGTGAATTGACAAATTACTTGTAAATAAGTTTGTGAGAGATCTATGTATTCGTCTCCCTGCCCTTGAATATCGAATTCGATGGGGGCTGTATCCGATTCCAGGGTACTTGAAATTGGATAATATTCCATCCATTTCGATTCTTCTATAGCTATATTAGTGGGGGGAACTTGGAACAATTCTAAATTGTCCATCCCACACATACAAGATTCTCTGTGCATCATTTTTGAAAGGTGTGTGACTTTTGAATTAATAAGTGAAACTGCCTGGGGTGAGGGGACTGACTCCCTTTTTATAGGGACTGGTCAGTCAAAGATGTCTACGATTCTTGCTTTTTTTTCCTTTTCCTATTTTTATTTTTCTTCTTCTTTTTCTTTTTTGAGGACCTCCTTTACCTAAAAGTACTCTTCTTTCTTCTGCAGGTAGATATTTCTGTTCCATGGTTTTTCCCGTTTTCTGTAAACCTTCCAACCATCGATCAAGAACTGCTACTTTTAAAGATTTTTTTCCTTCAAGGGCATCTAAACCGGCTTTGGCAGCACTCTGTATGGCTTGTCTGGTTCCTTCTTTGAGTAAGTCTTGAGCTCCTTATTTTAACCCTTTTTTTTTACCCCTTCTTTAACCCCTGATCTAATGAGCCCCCTTGCACCTCGTTTTAGTAACTGTGGTAATTGTTTAATTCCTCCTTTGATCAGGTCTTTCACTGCTTTACTTCCTTTAATTTCTCCTTTAAGCAGGACTGTCACTACTCCTCTACCCCTTTGTTTTCATCTTTTTCTTCTCCTTCCTTTTCCTGCCTGACCTCCCAAAAATCTGTTGACATTGGTGTCAATAAGGTTGGCTACTTTATTTTTGACCAAAGGCAATACCTTTTTTCTAAGTAAATCACCAACGAATTGTGCTCTCATACCTGGCACATTTCTCATTAATTGTCTATTTACTAAAGTAATTGCAAACCTTTTCAGTCTGTTTTAAGTTCGTATTCTCAATTTATTTTTAAATCTGTCTATAATAGCATTTTTAGTGACTTCATATCCTCCTTTAAGGACATCACCAATTATTCCTTTTCCTCTTTGTTTTTTTTTCTAACTATGCCTCCTAGGACTTCTCCGATGACTGGTCCCAAAGCACCGGTCACTAAGGGACCTCCTATTTTAAGGAGACTACCAACAAGACCAAATCCTTTTTGACGTAATAATCCCGATGATAATCCCCAAACCCCCTTTGACGTAATAATCCTTGGTGATAAGACATGATGACACTGAGAAAAACTTTTAGTGAGTTCTGCTTTTATATCATTTTTTTTTCATCAAGGCCGGGTCCAATATTTTCTCCTCCTTCTAGCTCTTATTCTACCTCTCCCCCGTTGAACCAGTCCAGATGCTAGGGGTCCTATTACTGCAGGACCAAGAGCACTTATGAAGGGTAACAGAGGTAAAATTCCCCCTTTCTGTCCCCTTCGTCGTCGTCGACGTCTGTGAGTGTAAACCATGCTGTTCATCAATGATGAAATAGTTTATTTTCTAGGGTATTTATATACTTTTTTTCAATATTTTTTGAGACACTCCATGCACCAGGAAAACAAGAAAATGACCCCCAATACAGCAGCACAAACTATTAGGAAAGTTTCCATTTTTCAATAGACTTTTCTGAAATGAAGTTTTAATAGGCTTTTCCCACTTATAAAGGGGAACAAGGTCCCTAATGAAGTTCTGACCTGAATCTCAATGGTATCGAAATGTTTTTTACTCAATTTCAAATATTCGGCTCTCACAGATTCCCATTTTGCCTGCGTTTGATCCTGAGTGCCAGCAGTCACGGGGACGACTCTCAACAATTTCAAAGCATTAGATCCTACCATCTGAGGTTCTATGATGTCACAGTACACGTACATCTGTTTCAAATTCTCGAACAAATCAATGTTATTGGGATCAAAAAAATTTCACATTAATCCACTTGGTCATATCCTCCCCCTCTAGTAAACGAAAAGCTTTTGTCCCAAACCCCATTTTTAAGGCTAGGGGTAGGGGAAAACGGATGCAAAAGGGATGGTTTTGACGCATTGTATTTCCGTTGTATAGACATTCGATTCGATCGAATGTATCACGGTACGCTAATTATCCCCTCGCGCAACTTGTTGCGAAGGGGATATAGCATCGCTACTGTGCGTGTGTGTGTTCGTATGTGTGTGTGTGTGTGTGTGTGTGTGTGTGTGTGTACTCCATTTCAATTTTCTAGTAAATTCCAAGAAAACCCTCTCATGAATATCCATCAAACTTTGTACACTTCTTTGACATGGTAAAAGGACAAACCCTGTTGATTTCAAAATCAACTGATTAAGTATTTTTTTAAATTATCGTAAAAAATGAAGTTAAAAACATGAATTTTATGTACGACTTGATAATAGACATTTCCGGTAATTTTATGTACCGCTTGAAGTTAATCGCTACCGTATACAGTTCAAATCAACAACTTGACATTTTTGGGGATTTAAATCTAGTAAAGGTAAAAAAAAAAGTTTTGTAGCATTGCAGTGTTTGACGAGTGCCCATAGTTAAAAGTTGAAGCGGGCAAGAGATTTAAGTCTGCCGATTTACATCGAAACAAGCAGTCGACTTTCGGACAAATTTCTTCGTATTACTTACAATAGAACTAGTCCAAAATTCAGTAGAGACTTTGACAGATACTGCACATTTATCACGCGAAAATTGTTTTATATTAATAATAACTTCATATATATCTACTATACTATGGGTTAATTATAATACGACAACTAGCAACTAGAATTTCCATCAGAGCAGACTACAGAGCGCTTGATTTTCAGCTACGTTTCATAATGTATACGGATCGTTTATGTATGCTTATATATAAATGAATGTCACTAAATGAATCTAAATTATTAAACTTTAAAGTATATGTGTTGAGTTTCTGCTAGGAATAGGAAAACTGTTATGTAAACCCCCTCCCCCAATTTATACACCACAAAGCTTGGGGATTGGGATTAAATAGATATTACATGTATGTATTCAAAGTGGTTTAAGGAAATATTTTCTTTATTTTGATCTGATAAATTTACATGTATTTTCCTAAATAACGTATTCCCCCGTACAATAAGTCATGATGCTCCGCTTAGCGGTGCCCTTGTTGCATGTTATTCTTCTCTTCGGGGTTAGTACTCAAGACTTTCCAGAGATCATGCAGGGTTAATCGAAAGCCCTCGTTGATTTCAGAGATTAGGGCCTTGGAATGAACGTAAGGACCCGGTTGAAACTGAATTCGAATAATATCCATTTCTAAAGTAGTACTCTCTTCTGGTTGTCTATAGTTATAACCAAGGTGACAATATTTCACCAAAGTTTCACAATCAGAGAGAAATAAGCTTTCTACTTTTGTCATTTGAAAACGATTGGTTTTAAAAAGGTTAATTGATTGCTATATTCTTTAGTGATTAAAACATCGAAATATGCTTCGTTTTCTGAAATGTTCTGAATGGAAGTCCCATACATCATTTCAGTAAGGGCCACTTCCCATTCTCCATCGGTTAAGTAAATATTTTGGGGTAACAAGGTTTTAAACTATTTGGGAAGGTTTTCATCGATCCATCACTGGGTAAAGTCAAGTAAAACCCCTCCCTCTGTGCTATGGTTAAATACGAAATGACTCTTTTTGAAATAAAAACCAAGTTTTATATATATATATATATATATATATATATATATATATATATATATA
>WFKH01011926.1:35881451-35897799 GCA_016163765.1 Magallana hongkongensis
TTTTTATTTAAAAAAACTGGAGTGATTTTTAATTCTCTGGAGTCATTTTAATTCTCTGCCATTTATTTCCTATTTATATCCTAGTTTTCCTCCTATTCTTTGAACGCTCTTTATATTGTATCCACGATTTCTCCATTCCTCCTTTATTTTTTGTAATTTTTCCTCTTCAGTTATGTCTGAAAACCCCTCTCTCTGTGCCATGGTTAAATACTTAATGACTCTTATAGAAATCAAAACTAAATAAAAAACAAATAAAAAGTTTATATAGAATAAACAATATTTTTTTTTATTTTCAAACAAACATACAATAACAATGAAAAAAAATGAACAATAAAGTCTCTTTTAAATTGGAAATCACATCTTGCCCACTTATACTTTCTTTTTCTTCTTCTTTCTTTCTTTTTCCTCTCCTTCTCCTACTTTCTCCTCTTCTCTTTCTATCACATCGATCAATCCCTGATCCATGGGGTGGTGTTCAATTTCTTTGACGGGTACGACTATGGATTTCGCATCAAAAGGAGGAAGATTCTCTATCGGAAAGGGTTTTCTCATGTACAGGTATTCAACGGGATCACATCAATCCAAGTAACTGTATCCCGCTTTTCTAAATTTCTTTAATTCGGCTAAAGTTTTACTTAGTCTTCTTCCCCACTTAGATTCGTACATGGTCCAGAGAGGTTCCTGCCGGTGAAAAGCAGCTTTAATTTTATACTTGTACTGGTGATACTTGGTTTTTCCAAAGACCAGAAAATGTTCAGGTAGAACGACTCTCTTGTACAGGTAAGCCAGGTGGTTTCCAGCAAGTTCATCGTTCTTCTTGAAAAAATCTTTGTAACGTTCTCTCTTGGAAGTCATCCATTCCTCCTTCAGAGAAGGTCGTTTGTCCGTTCGTTGATGGTAGGCAGTTTCAATTTTTCAGCGATATTCACATCTTGGGCGGCTCATTTTGAATTGAATGTCGACAACGGCTGAAACGCCTCTTTTTATGTGTTTTTGTCTCAAGGTCAAAATTGCGCAATACTTTGTTTACGTCATAATCAGTCAAGACTCTGATGAGTCATAGCTATGTGCGCAATACTTTGCTTACGACATATTCAGTCTATACTATAAGTAATAGCTTACGAGTCATTCGCTAAAAAAAAATAAATATATTATCCCGCCCCCTTATTTTTCATGACCTTAGGATAATTCGCGGTGGGCATGATGTAACCCACTAAAGAACTGAGAGTCACCATCCAAAAATCTCGATTCTCATCGTGTAACCCTAACATTACAATAGAAGCAATAATTAAAGTAATACAAATCAGTAATTGAGCAAAAAAAAAATTAATTTCTGCTCGGGGCAATTTTCCATCACGTACATTCCAATGTTCTATTTTGTAGGAGGAAGAATGAGATCCGCCACGGGAATCCATGAATCAAAACTGGAAGGATATCCCTTCCAGCGCACTTTCAATTCAGAAATGACTTTTCTTACACGCCGCTTTTTATACCCTAAAATTTCCTCCACTTCATATACATCGTCTTTTTTAATCACTTTCTGTAATTCAGACTCGTAAAAAGTTCCTTCTAATTCTTCTCCGTTATAATCTTATACCTTATACATGTATCTATAAGGTACAGATACCTGTATTAAACGAGATACGGTAAATATATATCTAGTCCAATTAGGTAAATATCCTTTTTCAAAAGTGCGTTTCGCTTTACTGATTCTCACTCGATCCCCTTTTTTTAACTTAGATCTTTTAAGACTTATTTTCTTTTTATACAGAGTTTTCCACACTTCTAAAACATTTGAGGAATTCACGTCAGCAGGAGCTCTCTTGATACTTCGATGGTAACTGTGATTATAAGCATACACCAAATCGGGTAAACTATCCACATATCGCTGAGTTTTACGACGAGTGAAATACCGCCACATCCTTCCTTTGAGGGTACGTTGAAATTGTTCTACGATACTAGCTTTTGTTTCTGCATTACGAGTAGTAAAAAAATGAATGGATTTAAAAGCACTTTTAAATTCCTTGTTCGTAAATTCCCGTCCTTGATACGATTGAGGTACGATAGAGGTTGTCTTCAGTCTTGTTCAATAATTTCCTTTAAACCTCTAATCATTTCTTTTCCCGATTTCTGTTTTAAGGGTACTACCCAAGCATATTTAGATAGGACGTCGATAGCACACAGTAAAAAAGTATATCCATTATTGTCTCTTTTCAATTGAGACACATCAGCTAAATCTAATTGCCATTTTTCGTCGATACCGGTCACTCTCGTTTGCTCTCTTTTGAATTTCCTTTTTATAGGTTTATGCCGAGTAAAAGCCTCTTGTTCTTTCAGCCATTTTCTAATTTGAGAAACAGAAATAGAATATCCTTTGGCACGTTATTGACGACATAAAGACTGTACTTCTCCATACCCTGTTTTAGTATTATAATAAATATCTTCTAAAACAGTTTCTACATTCTCTTCTTTCTTTATTTTCTTAAGACGTCCCATTTTTGAATTTCTCTCCTTTTACTTGCCTTTGATGGCTGAGGAGAGTAAACCCAATCTGAGAGTTTGCTTTCTTTCTTTCTGGTGGTCCATGGAGTCAGATAGAGAGATGCATGGGGTGTGCTAAAACTAGAAACATCCTGAAACCCAGTATCGTTCTCATCATCATCATCAGAATCTTTGTCAGTTTGAACGGGTCTAGGAGTACTAATTCTTCCCGGTATTTCCATGGCTTTTATAACGTTTGGATTCTGCACGTAATCTCTTAGTATATCCGTTTCTTTTAAAGCTTTTGCAAATTCATCATTACCTATAGGAGAAACTAATCTTTTTGGGGGTCTTGTTTTCATTGTATTAGTGACTAGATCCACGATGTTAGAATTAGGAATGGGTTCTCCTCGATAACTAATTTCTCCAGCCTCATTCCATTGTATGACTTTAGATTTCTTAAGATGATCTAAAAGAAGCCCTGCTTTCTTTTGCATATTGCCAGGAACACTTAATAACTTGTTGTTCCATTTCTGAAATTTCAGGGGCTTCAGGGGCAGCATCAGCAGCAGCATCACCAACACCCTATTCAACAGTTGCCGGTTTCTCAAAGGTAGGTATTGATTTTATCTTTCCTTCGTTAGGAGCTTGACGTAAATAATTTCGATACCTGAATAATTGATGACCATACAGAGCTGCTTTTTCTTCAGGGGTCAAATTAAAATTCTTGAGATTTAGGTAATTTACCTTTTAATTCCAATAACATGGTCTCATGAACTAAAACCATTTTTCGACTCATTTTTTCAAGATTTTTCTTAAAACTAAAGTAAGAAGAGAGCCTCTTTTTTGTTTCAACAATAAATTTCTTTTTTTTTTTATTACTCTGGGGTTTAACTAACTGTCTCAAGATGTGTTTCTTAGTAGAGAGTTCTTGCTTCTGAGAAGGGGACAGAGGAATATTGCCTTTTAATAAGTTATAAACAATCTCACAAATCTTATGACTGCAATCATTTCTGCAATGTTTTAAAACTTTATTTTTTAATTCACCTGAACTTTCAGGTGACAGTAACACACTAAACACAGGCATATGAGGTTTCAATCTACATTCACAAGAATTATTCTTACCCGCTTTTTTGACTGCTTTCTTGGTCCCCTTTTTCTTCTTATTATTATATGAAGCCATGATCAAAGACTGACAAAAAATTCCTCCCTAGTTGTCTTTTATAGCATGATCATAACATTCCTATAGGAATATAGGGACCATCACTATCATTTCTTGGTCTTCTTTTAACGGGCCATGGTCTTGCTTTAGGGTGATCTCTTTCGATATGCCCTTCTAATTCTCCTTCAGATCTATATACCTTATTACATTCTGGACAAGGATATATTTTTGCTTTAGATTTTGTAAACCCTAAAGTAAAATTAGAAATGTCTGGGACAGGTACAATTTTCCTTTTAGAAGGAGGTTGAGCTGCAGCTACGCTTTGAGTATGACTTTCAATCCAAGCAGGGTTATGAGCGGTAGCCATGTGCCGGTCGAACTTTTCTTTCAATCTAAATCCCACTTTATCATGGGGACAAAAATATTTTAAATTGGGCGATTCAGAGGGAGACTTTTTTGACTTTTTTTTTTTATTTCAGAGAGGGTCTACGCTTAGGAGTGGGGGATGCTCGTAAAAGGGAAAAAAGAAAAATATCCTCAAACAGAGAGGGAGCTTGAGTGGATTTTATGGGTGTAGAAGTCATTACATTATCTGAAGTTCTAGCGACTCCTATGGGCCCTTGCATGGCCGTATCCATTTTCTGAATAGCTTTATCATCGATGTAGGGAAAAGTTTTATCTAAATCTGCTTGATTTTCATGATATGAGCTCACTTGATCTTGAATCCAATCCGGTAACTGTTTTTTCATTGCTAGGGTTCTAGGGGCTCGATCTTAATGAAATCGATCTGTTTGATCTTGACGATGTAAATCTACTTTCTCCTGAACCCAATCAGGTAAGTCTTTCCTAAAAGGAGGGGTCTTCACAAAATCTTTTTTCTTCGATTTTCCTACAATTTTCTTCCCTTTATGTGTTCTAGATTTAGCAATTCTCTCTTTATTCAAATTCCATTTTAATAAATTACGAATGATGACCCCTTCCAAGAATCCCGCTCCTCCTCGTTTTAATATGGCTTTCAATCTATTATCTTCATTGGCTTTTTTTTTTATCAGCAATCGTTTTCAAATCACCCCGATGTTTCTCGATAAAACGTTGAGTCTGTTTGTCGACAGGAATAGATCCTTTCAGTAAATTCTTAGCCCCAATCAAAAACCATTTCAATAAAGTCTTACGACTCAATTCGATGATTTCTTGTCTTTTTTGAGGATCTCTTTCTCCTTTGAAAAGTTTCAGGAGTCTCAAAATTTTATTTTGTCTTGCCATGATGTCTTATGTCGTAATGATAGTCACACCCTTATGGCCCCATTATTTATATTCTCTGGGCATGTAAGCGACTAAATCCTCAAACATTCGACTTCTCAATCTCAATTTGTCGGGAGTTTGTGGACTTAAATCCACTAACAAATACCCGTGAGGAACACGAGTAGCATCTAAATAAGCAGACATTAAATTCGGCATATCTATTTGTCGACTCAATACCGTGATTTGAGATTTATCTCTAGGATTTTTAAATAACACCATGTAATGAGTATTCAAACTAATCGTGCGGTGTTGAACGGCTCGATCAAACACATTCTGAGTAATGTAAATCACACTAGTATTGCGATGGTGAGCTTTGCGAGTAAACCAATCTACAATAGATTTGATGGCTTTCCCTCCCCTCATATCATAAAAATTAAAAGGTGACGGACACTAAAATCAGCTACTAACACCTCGTCGTTTTCTGGAATATTACGAATAAACATAACTTGATCTTGTAAAGATTCGTAGGCGGGTTGCCATTCTCGATAACACCAAACAATTTTTTCGGGGGAAGGGGAAATCCAATGTTTATTTAATATTAACTTTTTAGCAAATTCTGTTTTCCCCGATTTAGAAGGACTCGCTACGACCATAGTAAATTCGTGTTTTATTTGAAAAGAAGAGAGTGACTCGTAAGAATACATGTTCGTGTATGAGGGAATTGAGACTGGTGTTCATATTTTATTTCTATTGCCAAAGCAATAAAAGCAGCTTTTCAAAAAATATGGGTGGCCCTTAAAAGGGCCGTTGGTTTTTTTTCTCTTCTCTTCAGGCAGCCATCTAAAATTCTCCCCGGAATGCAGACTAGGCACGAGTTGATGCACGACACACATGCAACAGGCTTTGGTGGTATGACAGTTTTTGCACTCTATCTGTAGGTGTTCATCCATCCCGTAGCATATCACACATTCCCCCTTCGTTTCTTTCTCTGCCTTCCTGGACCAGGTGGGTAAGATGGTTAAATGTGTCCGTAGATCAAGTGGATGGCGGGTGTGGGTATACAACTCTAGCATGATATCCGGGGACGGGGAGCAGGTGGCAGGAGGCGGCGGAGACGGGGTCCCGCTGTTTCCCAAAGGAAATGGTCAGGGGAGGCTCGACATAAACTCTTGAAACAAATTGGATTGGTACAGGGGAAAAACCCATCTCGTCGATTTAGAGAAATCTAGCTGATGAATGAGGTGCGGGGACAGAGAACCCCGGTATTTATGCCGAGGAGGAGCTAAAGAAAAAGGGGGGTGGGGGGTTAAACCAAAAGGCCCGCGAAATTCTCAAAAAAGGGAGGAGTTAAACCAAATCCCCCGCGAAATTACCAAAAAGGGGGGCAGTTATCTAGCTACCCAGAGTTCATGTACCGAGAATCGACACCCAAGTCTTTCAGCACGTGCTATGACGTCATATTTTTTTTGCTGACTTTTTGCCTAACTCTTTATGTCCTCAATATTGACCTGCCTCGAATTCATTTATGATATAACAAAAACATAAGATATTTTGACAATGAAACAACATTTTATTCTGTTTTTTTACAACAGTAAAAAAAATCATTCAAAACAAATAATTATACAACTTTAAACGTCTTTTTAACACAGGTTCAATAAAGTAGCCAGTCTCTTGAATCCGTCGCTCAAATCGGCTCCGATCGACCGCAGCAATCATCCATTAACTCGTCCGATCTTCGTGTGGCACTTCAAAGATTTCCAATTTTGGGTTAAATCTTACACGCTTGTCCCTTGGGTTAAGGTCACTCCGGGTTTCTCCAGATCTTTTTTCAGTTTCATGAACGCAAATTCCAACGAGGCAATCTTCATGCTGTCGATCTGTCTGATTACGTGTAAACACTCTCTCCCTTTTCGGCTGAACATACTCCTCAGACAATTCCAAGTTTGAAATTCCTTCCAGGAAATTCCGGTCATTTTCTCCAGTAAATGAAATTTGGCTCCCTCTCCAACCCAATAAATCGTAATTAGTCTTCCGGGAGTGGGTCTTTCGGCTATATACACCAGTACTCTCTGAAGAGCTTCCAGACTCTCGATTCTTGAAGTCACATCTGTAATCTCTAATAATTTCTTTTGTTTCTCCTCGTCTATCGTTGTGTTCCATCTGGTCACGAACAACGCAGGGGTGTTAAGGAAGCATATGGGCAATTTAGCGTCTTATTTAGAGTGTTATATTCAAAGTCGGGAGATTAAATAACTGTTTTGAATCAGATCAAAAACTTAGTATTATCCTTTAAAATAGATGTCAATGTAATACAATCGAGAAGTACATCACTGCTATATCGGTGCATTATCACGTGACAGCATTAAATAGCTTACGCATATTCCTTAACATAAAATTAGATAGAACAACACTACCCCGCGGTTTCCACAAAACAGTAAACATGTCAAGTGAAGGCGAAACATCTCAGTTTCATTAAAAACCGCTGCTAGAATCAAAGATTTCTCTTAATTAGATAGTTGTTCATCCGGTTATCAGAAAACCTTCCCAACTTTTATTCAGTTTGCACGGAAAACGGTATGTTGCATCAAAACAACCCATAACACTGGATTTTAGCAGCACATTTCAATTTAAGCATTGATTAAACTATCGAGACATGTAAAATTTGAAGTTCAATATATACGGGGTAGTGTTGTTCTAGTCGGATTTTTATATCATAAACAACAACAGAGGAAAGCCTGGCCGAAAAATACAAGCCAATTTACAATTTTTTAGTGAATAATTGATAAAACCAACATCTCTCCCAGCATTCTTTTGTTCCATTCTCAATAAACCACACCAAAATACTTTATTAGAGTTCTTAGATAACTTATATTTTGTATCTGTTTACAATGCTTTCCGATCAAATTTACACGACATTGAATCAGGTTTCAAGTTTCAGTCATGACGTCATCAATGTTTAAATCTACGTAAAACAATCTAATTTGTGATAAACATTGTCTTCAGTATTTTTTATTTGTTTTTGGTCTACGTTTCGTTGCTTAAATATTTGAATATGTACATAATAACTAAGATTTGTGATTTCACGAAATTACATGTAAGTCAGATTCAATATGCTTCCTTAACACCCCCTCGAAATACTTTTCAAATGAATATGAAAACAGATCACCCATCATCGTTTTAATTTCAAAATGAACAAACACACTCTATTATATACCCTCAGATTACATCACTCTCGTTATTTTTAGAATTTGTTTACAATAACTACACCTGGCAGGTGTTTACACTGACTCATCATGAGTCACGCGCTTCAAGGCTTTTTTTCAGCACGGTGCCTGGGAAGGGGCCGCGCCACGCGCCATATGCGCATACTGCCGAATAATGGCGCAATGCACATATGGTGCGCTGCACCAAGCGGCGCGCATCGCAATTATATCGTAAAATGCGCAAATGCATTATTCCGTAGTTTGTGATTTTATCGTAGTCGGCGTTTTCGGTAATCTTCAATGGAATTGATTCAGCTTTTAATCGTAGACATGCCACCGGCAATAAAATCTAACATAAGTTTTCAATTCCCCACGGACATAAAAAAATTATATCCATGCAGTTCCCCACCGGTTTGTGGTTCTCAAGCTTGCACAGATGCACTCAATTTGCACACTCACAACAAGTTTTAAACGAGTCTTTTTCCAGCAAAACGGTATTCTTACCAAGCAGAGAAATTCTTTGGTACCCAAAATATCTGATCGGTTTCTTGGAGTTTGGTTAAACAAAGAAGAAAATCTTGATTATAGTGATGTTTAAAAAAGAATTCTTTGAAAAAGCATATTATCTCTGTTCAGTGACAAACATCCAAACACATTTATGTTTTGGCTTTAATTACATAAATTTTATTGTCAAAGATGCATGTGATGACTGTATTATAGTAATATAAATTTTTATGAATATTTCCAGTTATGTATGACTGTTAGTGTATGACAGTCAATTTAAAAAATGCCCCACCCCATTGTATTTTTCCTCGGCCCCATAAATTTCAAAATGGCCCTATCATTTTATGAAGCATGGGGCCATTGGCCCAACCAGTTGTTTGTCCTTCCCAGGCACTGAGCACCTGACACCTGCAAGTATTAAGCAATGACCCCCAGGTACATTTCGTCATCACTCCCCCAGAGGATATATAATAGAAAGTTTTCTTAAACAAGATTCATAAACTAAAAAATCATGGACTACGATTCATCTCCCTTGACACAAACACAGGATCCTCCTATGGCATTAGAAATGGCAGCATTCAAAGACGATTCCCCGCCCATGAGCAAAGAAGACATCGGGATTATTACTACCACTCAAGAAGGAATCCTGAATACCCTGCAAATCATGAGCAATGAAATTACTAACCATACAGATATCATTCTTAAGAAAATTAAAGACCTGCAAGAGGAAGAAGATGAACCTCCAAAAAAGGCAATGAAAATCTCTGAAGAAAAAGAGGGGGTAGGAAACAGAAAAAAGAAGATTGGGACGAAGAATTGACAAAACAGCAGAAAATACCGGGCAGAATGAAAAGAATTAACAACGAAAATGTCTTTGTCAACGAACCGAATCTCCATTAAAAACCCGAGTGAACATGATTCACCGTGTGATTTCCGTGTGTAAATATGTTTTCTTTAAAGACTTCTTTTCTTCCCCCCCCCCAAAAAAAAAATGTTCAATATGTTGTTTATTTTGTATTTCTTTCATTTGTGTTCTTGTTCCAATAAAAAATTATGAAAAGGTCAATTGCCTTTTCTATTTTTACCGAGAAAAAAAGGACTACTTATTGACCCTCATGTCCTCAATATTGGCCTCTAATGTTTAGCCTTTCTATGACGTCATAATTCGGGGCTAGTTTTTGACCCCTCATATCCTCAATATTGACCTTTGACCCCCCCCCCCCCTACATAGAGGCCTGTCAAATGCACTCAGTTGACCCCCCTATCTAGAGGCCTGATACTACTGCGATGTGTTGAAAATACATATTTCCAAAATTAGCAGTTACGTGGCCTTGAGTATACAAATAAGACCTACCTTCAAAATGTAATCATGAAATTGAATCAATGTATGAATACATATGTCTCGACATCAAAAATGCAACACAAACGCTTTAATCTGATTTATACATGCCAGAGTCATCTTCGCATTTTTGGAGTTAAGACAGTCAACCCGATTTTTTTTCAATATATAGTAAACTACAAGACTGTGCTGGTAATGAATTGGCGATCTGAAGAACAAGGCATTAAAATAAAATAAAAAAACCCCACAAAGTAATCATTAGGATTTCGTTAAAATAAAGCACCTTAAACAACAGGTGTATAAACTATTACTCTTAAACGCATTCTTACTACCGCGGAAAAAAAAACCAAACGCTTGTTGCGATTTTTATATATTGTTAAATTTCCATTAAGCTTAAAATTGGTATAATGTGCTTTTATATCTTTTTAAAGCATGCTTACTACCGCAGAAATTCAAAAAAAATAAAAATACAAACTTAACACTTTTTGCCAATCGATTAATTTGAAAAACGTATATCATATGGAGAAGTTACGTAAAATTTATACATAAGCTATATTCCAGGTGACACTGTTTTCATTAATATTCATGTCTTCAAATTGTCCTCCTTACTAATAAAAATCACAAACCTGTTATGCATTAAATAAGTGTAAATACCTCAAAATTTTCATTTCTTTTTTATGAGAACACGTGTTGGGGCAATGCAGATATCATATGTGTATGTTTTGTCACCACAATCAGTGATTCAAACTTCAAATTCACTTTAAATGCTCCCCCTCCCCTTGTTCAATCATTAGATTATCTAAAAATAGGACTATACCGCCGAAAAAGAGTAAATGAATAAACAGTTAAAAAATCAGCTTTCAACAAAATTCCTCATTTCAAGAACGTGAGTTATTTCCCCTAATTGGAACTCTCCTATTGTAAAACTGCGCATGCGCTAAAATATAGCTACTTCCGCGGGTGTTCTTGACAACTTTCACAATGGACGTACGAACGAAGAGCTCTGTTTCGGGATACCGTTCAAGGAAGTATTGCTGCATATGTAGTAACTATAGGGGGAAAACCGTTGAGGGACAAGTCGTCAGTCTCCACAGATTTCCAAGCGATGCAGATAAACGGAGAATATGGCTGCAGCGAGCTAGGTTAATACGCAAGGACTTCACCTACACCAAGAATTCATACGTGTATTCTTCACATTTCGTGAATGGTAGCGGCCTCTCTGCAGCCCATCCTTTGCCGTCAATATTTCCGAACAAGGTGTTCAAAACATCGGTTAGTATAAACGATAAAACAGGTTTGATTCACACATTATTCACAAACGGAATGGGGCCCCCAGGGGGAGGGGGGGGGGGGCTAGATCTAACAGATCGTGTAAGATAATGAATGTAATAAATGACTTTCAGTTCAGTGTTTGAATGATAATGTTGGAAGTCGTAATGCTTCAATCATTCAATATTATTAGAACCGATTTGGTTGGAATTTTCCGATCGCGTCACAATCAATTCTGTCAGCTACGTCAAGCATAAACAATACACGCCGCTGGTGTGAAAACTTTATGATTGGTCAACTCCTTGTCTTAGGCGGAGTTACCAGTACACGCTTATGCAATGCCAGAGGTGAAGGATTTCTCAAAACAGTTCATTTTTCCCCAATATGGAGTCATTATCGACTATCCCCTATGTTTAAATTCTGTGCAAAACAAAAACTCTGTGTGTGTGTGTGTGTGTGTGTGTGTGTGTGTGTGTGTGTGTAAACGGGCGTTAAACCATAGTCTCATGCTACGGTCCAGAGTACGGCGTTAAACAAAATATAATATTTAAAAGTTGCATGTGCTCCGCGTTCATTTCATGTATATACCGTAAATGCATAATGTACATGTATTACCTACTAACTCACCAGTCGAAGTGATAGATATGAATTCCTCGATTTCTACACCTTTCGATCAGCAATCGACAGTCAATAAACGAATTGAACGATGATATGAAAGAACGAGACGGAAGTGGAAAGTGTAAGAAGGTTTGTGCGTCTTCATTTAATAGGCAAGTGTCCGATTCGTTTCTTCTTCTGTTACCCTATCACTTTCAGTATAAATATATAAACTAAAATATCCCCAAACATTTTTCCGCAGATTTCATTATTTTACTTGTCTCTCGAACACCGATCACCAGCTCCATACAGTGGCGTGGTTTCACTGGTTTGTTTACATTTAAAAATGAAGCTCTTGATCTGCTTTCCGAGTAAGCCTAAAGGTTATCTAGTAGAAGAAAGTTTGGGGCAAGTAAAGCGACAATTATTAACAGTAGTAAACTAAATGAAGAATTATCTACATGGATTATTTGCACAAAATGTGGTATGATATGATGTTAATCTTTTCAAATATAGGGTTATTTCCGTGCGCCGTAAATTGCAAGTTTTTCGTAAGTATCGTATGCACTGTAACTTTACATTTACTAACCCAAATTTTCCTCGTAGAGCTACAGCTATTTGTACCTTATGTATGTTTTATCACAAGTGTACACTTTCGAAAAATAGCCAAATTTCGACAGTCACGAGTACCCCGCTGAATTTTTCATTCTGATAAGTTGTTGTTCTGTCCGTGCATAATTTAGTCTGAACCAGTAGCCAATCAGCGGTAAGCTGAATTCATCAATAAAAAAGTTTGTGGGTAAGTTGCGGGTATTGTTTATGCATGACGTAGCTGATAGAAATGAACGCGACGCGATCGGAAAATTCCAACCAAATCGGTTCTAATAATAATATTCTTCAATTATGTTTAAAAGTTTATGTCATTGTTTATCTTTTTTTTTAATGTATCTTATCTAGTAACTATCATTGGCAGGTTTGTGTGTTTTTGTGTATGTTTTAATATCATTGGCAGGTTTGTGTGTTTTTGTGTATGTTAATTAGTGTGTTAAAGGGAAAGGGGAGGGGGGGGGGTCAGAGATAGAGCAAACATTTGAATTAGTCAAGAACATTACTTTGCAATCTATGCACCCTCAACCACAAGTGCCCCAGCTGTTCCTTTTTGTCATGAGCCAGGTGTGGAGGACAATCAGCTTCCTGAGAGTGAGGATAACCAGGATAGCCTTGAGCAAACAGGTTCTTCATAATTTGTGACTATTACTTAATATAACTGATAGAAATTTTCATGAGAAACTTAAAAGTTTGCAACATATTTGAATAATGTAATTCAAGGTGGTATGGGATAGCTACATATTGTGATGCAATTCTTATCAGAAAAAAAAAACAAGACATAACATGCATGATTAATTTTTTTTTTCTGAAATTTTTACTCAACAGTGTAGCGCAATGGGTTATATTGATAATTATGAATCTATAAGTCATGAGTTCGAATCCCTTGATTTACTGATATACAGTATATAAAATTTGAATTTCAGATGACCCATTAAAGGGTTCCCTCAATATGCACGATTATCATAAAGACTGGACAACATGTGCTGGTGAAGTTCAAAAAATAAGGAAACTCAAACTATTAATTTAGTAAAAATGTTTCTATTTTTTTTAATAGCTTGTCATTCAATTTCATTTAAGGAATATACACCACGTGATATTCCTTTGACTTAATGTGAGAAGCACTTTTTTTCATTCAATAAGTTTAACATATCTGTTTAACGTAATCTGGTGTTTCTAAAACACTATTTAAAGTCATCTTTTTTCGACATCTTATTTTGTGGAAATTGATAAAACTCGTGTCTCTTGTTACTTTATTACGGTTAACTACAAAACCCCGCCAAATAAAAGCCTGAATTTAATTATTACGTCATACAAACCTTGACGTCATTTCTGAAATAAAAGGTAGTTTGTGTTGAAGCCTGAGTAATCTCCCTGTAGCAGCAAATCTCACTTTAGCAACTGCCATTGTGTAAATGGCAAATAGTAAATAAAACAGAATATTGTTTTATAGCAATGGTACAAGTTTCAATTTGGGTACAAATTATGATGTCACAATGATCTTAGAATGACACCATGGTGTTTTGAGATGGTATATTTTGTATTGACAGTTTATAAAATATACATGGTTTCCAGGCCACTGTTGTCAGCCCATAATTTCCTCACAAATTCGTTAGAGGTAAGGTATATTACAATGTAATACATTTCTACGATTAAGTATTCAAAGATCATTGGCCCATGATCATTTATGCCCAACCAGAACTACAAAGGCATTTAGAATGTCATTTTCTTGTTCAGGAATGCATTCAGTGAAAAGGATATAAATTAAAAAAAAATTTAAAAAAAACCAAATCTTTTACCATTAACATGAGTTAGACATAAAATTCAAGTATAAATAAGATACCCGTATATCTTGCTTCAATTTATTCGATTGGTCATTAATATTCGGATAATAATTCAAGTACTTGGATATTAAAAATCACAAATTGCAACCCAGAAGACTTAAAAAGCTACACATTACTGAAAGAATCTTGTGCTACTATTGCAGGTGCAATGAGACAAATGTATGAACAAATAAAACATACATTTCGCTCTGGTGGATCCTCGACACATGCATATATTTGAGATATCCTGTTCTACATAACACATCATTAGAACATATTTCTTTTCGTTGTACAACACAACATTAGAGTACTTCGAAAAGCCATCAATTCGCTCATGCATGCTTTATCCACATCTTATTGTCCAGTTAACGTAGCTCGCGGGTTTGCTGACGTCACAATAGGATTCGACGTAAAGAGTTGACCGTCATAGCAAACTCATACATTTTTTTAAATGACAAATGATCTTTAGAAACATAAAAGGAAATATTTCAAAAAGCTTAAATGCAGTTTATACAAACATTTATAATTATCAAGTGCTAAAAATTTAAAGACGTGACATACATCTAACTATCAAATTCTTTTGGCTTTAGCTAATTATCGTATACGATTACAAACTTATTATGTCAATATTTGTATTGTAATTATTTTTGCATTGATTGACTCAGAGTTTCATGAAAAGAAAAATAGCCATTTTTCTTCTCTTCACAACCTTACATTAATTGCTATTGTGCATTCGATCACATTCATAATAATGTCTAATTAGTATTTACATGTTCTAATATGTGTTAATCAGCTAGTCTTGTCAATCAATGCATTTTCATCTTTTGGTTCTCAGACGTAAGAAAATGATGACGTCGGGCTAACGTCATAATGAAATTAGAAGGTTTTGTGAAATCTTTTAAATCTTTAAAGTTGTTTTGCAAAAAATTGGCCGAGAACACATATTGATTATTTTTTATGAATTGATTCAAAATTATCTCTTCTGTTATTGTGTTGAGTAAAATTAAGTTTGTCTAAATCGTTTAAAAGTTTGGAGTATAGTTTTGAAATGCGTTTCCCGACTAAGATATGCATTTTACTATATATTTCATTGAAATGGCGTTGCTTGATTTTATCAGCGACGCTGTGTTTGAAACACGATAACATTATTACCACGCAGACGAATCTCAAATTAGTTTTAGAAATAAAACTCTTAAACCTATGGATCACGTGGACAAATTTTCAGGGTAGGTTTTCTCACAAGCAGTAAACCCGCGAGCTACCTTAAATTATGTCTACTGAAAAATCTTCAATGCAGAGTTTGCAAAAGTTTATTTTTTTTAATGATAAATAAAAGCGAAATCACCTTTAACAATATTTGTCTATTTAGGTTGCAACTACGGGAAACTTATTTAAATACAAAATAGAGCCGTTTAAACAAGAGTTATGAATTTTGACAGTAAAAAACAAAATCCCATTTGATGAAGGCAGGGTTTATTCATAGTTAACTCTCCAGTCATTGGCTAATAGATATCAATACATTAAACGCAATGACACTTGTCCGACTTCATCCAGAACTGTATATTTTAGTTGAAACTGCGTCAATTTACATAAAAAAGCAGATCTTGGGGAAAAAACTTTCTGATTTTGAATATTATGAGCTTTTCTTAGCTAATAAGAAGAATGGAAGGCTCGTTTTGATGAGCAAAGTAGATAGTAATATCCCACCGAAAGTCCAAGCTCTTCTTTAAACGGCTCTAAAACTTTTGAAACTTTATTTTAAAAGAAAAAGAAAAACAAACCAAAAACTAGATGCTGTCATTAGACAGTAATACCCGCACCAAGTGTTTGCCACTAAATAACACTCCCTTGTAACAGTTTTAGTATAAAAAGAAGGCCACATGCAATTTCCGGTACTTTTTAAAAATTATAATTTCATAAAGGATGAGATCCCATCCCATAATACACATATTGCCTTTATGTACAATTTGGGGTTGAACTGTTTGCATGTGAACTTTAAATTAATCAATAATCTAAACATTTCATGTCATAGAAAGTATGGTCAATATAATTATTACTAACACAATTAAATTATGCCCCCCGGCGGTTGCCTGCTTTAGATATGCTTTTGTGTGCCAACATC
>WFKH01011926.1:35898199-35916271 GCA_016163765.1 Magallana hongkongensis
AAGAATATTTTGATAACAGTGAAAGCCCGAACATGTAGTTGCAATAAAGAATATTGTAAACAGTGCAAAGTAAATGACAAGTTGCACAATGATTTTCACTGCAGGACTGCTAGGACAGAAGATATCATTACTGATTAAGGTGGTATCGGATACATGTCGATGTTTATGTGGATAAAAGTGCGTTATTTATATTATATAGTTATATTATAGTACTTTCAACGTTTTAGAATTTAAAACTTTTACAATATTTGGCCAAAAAAAATCCAAGTTTTTAAAATTTTTGGAAACTTAAGGTAAAAATTAGATAAGCCCTAGCAGGATTCGAACTCTCTACTTACAGACACATAGTTATCGCTCTAACCCATTGCGCTTTGTTGTTAGGTAACATTATTTTGGGGGAAACTGTTATATTTTATACTTTATTTGTTTAGTTCAATAGGGAGTACATCAAAATATGCAGGTGTCCCATACCACCTTAAAGCTGAAAATTGTGCTTTACATGGTTAATTACCTAATAAAATTGTGCAAGGGGTTTTAAAGAATAAAGTTGTGAAAATACATGTAATATGTTACAAGTAAATAATTTTTTCAGAAGTTACGTACACAACACAGGTCTACGGGTTGCATTAGCGGGTACTAGTTTTACCCAGCTCGGTTTTACGTGGTGACATGCATATGTGTTTTCAATATGCCGAATAGGATTAATTAACATGAATAAACATTTCTTTTGTGGTGATCAGCTAAAGGAATTCATATTGTGCTCTAATTGGATTATCATTATAATGTTGACCAATATAGGTAAGTATAATACAATACAGTAGCCAATATTATGAGACACCGGTATACAGTTAAGGTTTACTTTCACTTTCTAAAATGTGATCTCCCTTTGCCAGCATACTGTATCATCATCTTTATTTAAATAAACTCATCATCGTTAACTTTCTTATTGCAGTTGTACAGTTTCTGTTTTCTTAATTGTAAAAGTTATTTTTTCATTTGTCAGACTTACAAATTTGTGTATTAAATATCATGTTTATATGAGTTATACTAGGGAGGAAGGGGAAGGGGTCTTATTAACCCATCCCCATCCCCAGGATATGTGGATAAGATACATTTCTTTAGGGAGAATGAAGGCATGCTGTAGCTTTTTTCCCCCATTAAACCCCCTACCCCATCATCACACACCAGTAATAGAAAAAGAGTTAATGAGTGTCATGAATTTTCTTTTAGGATGCTTACTCTTTTTAGTCAAGAGATATGCGGTATGTCAAGATTTATGACTCATGAAAATTTGTGCAATCCTGATTGTTAACAAATATACATGTATATATATATGTGATAATATACATTAAGGATGGCATTCAATTGCAGAATTGCAAATCGGTTATTTATAACTCATTTTGACTGATTAATTTGTTAATCATTTTGAAAATATAGACATTTCTAAATATAACATACCGGTAGTATCAATATTTTTTGAAGATTGATTTTGTGACTATTAACAACCTAATAAGGACCCCACTCTGCAGATGCCCTATAGTGATCATTCTGTCCAATTCTGCTGACCATGTCAAGATACATTTAAGACATGGCCCCTGCCCCTTGGGTCATTCCCCCCCCCCTTCCCCAGGAGTTGTTTTTAAACCACCACCCCCCTCCTCTGAAATAGGAAATGATAATACATTTTCATAACTGTTGAGATCCCCACCCCTAAACCATATTCATTCTTGCTCCTTGTATCATTGCATATCAATTGGTATATAGGTTATGCCCCCTTTTAGATGCCTTTCCAGAACTGGTACTAATCAATTATTTTATCTTATTCATATGTAGTGTTTGACTTATTTAGGCAATTCCAAATGATGACCCTGCTTTGTTTTTTTACAGCAAGGTTTTTGTTGACTGACTTTATAATTTCCGCAATTACATATAACATTTTGTTTATCTTTAAGATTAGAAAGCAATTTCCAAAATCTCTTTCTGTACATCTGAAATCATACAGAAAAATACAAATCAAGAAATGATTTTGCTACTGCAAAAATTTGAGAAGAGACTCTGAATCTCCCCCCCCCCCCAACCACACACACACACACACACACACACACACACACACAGAAAACATGAATACCTGGTAGTCGAATATTTTTAAAATATCTTCAAAAACATCGAAATCCCCACTCCTAAACCATATATATTTTTGTTTCTTGAACCATGACCATGTCAAGGCAAATCTTGTTGTGGTATTAGTAGGTCATGGCCTCTGGGGGTCACCCTAACTCCAACCCCACCTCCACCCCCCAAAATCAGAAATGATCAATTACCTTGAAAAAAATGCTTGTGATCCCCACCCCTAAAGCATATATATTCTTCCTCCGTGTGCATCTTATGGTATGTTAATTCAAACACAAGAGATAAAAGGAGGTCCAGGAATTAGGTTTTTATGGGACAGAACATCATTTTGAAGATAGTATTGACCCTCAGAATCAAATTTGTATTTCTAAACCCTTATTCCATATCTATAGCTCAGCCCTTGTTATATCCCAATAGATGATTGGGCTATTCATTAAATCACGAGAGGAGTTCTGAGAAGTAGGGGTTTTTTAGGAGTGATAAACGTCAGTTTTCTACTACTATATGACTACCTGGATGGAATTTAAATTTTTAAAACCTTAATGCACATCTATAGGACAGCCCCTTTCATATCCCAATAGATGATGTGGCTATTCATTAAATCATGAGAGGTCTGGGAAATAGGGGTGTTTTAGGAGTGATAAACGTCAATTTTCTACTACTATTTGACTCCCTGGATGGAATTTAAATTTTTAAAACCTTATTGCACATCTATAGGACAGCCCCTATCATATCTCAAGAGATGACATAGCTGCTGCATAAATTGTAAGAGTAGTTCTGGGAACCATATTTTTTTGGCAAAAAACGCCATTTTTTGTTGCCCACCGACCTACATGATAAAAATAAAAATTCTGAAACCTGATTACACATCAACATGACACCCCGAATCATATTCTAGTAGATCATTTGGTTACTGCAAAAAGAAATTGACGTTTTTTCAAACCAGATTTTTTGTTAAAAAACGTCATTTTTCAGGCACTAAATGACCCCCAGGACAAAATTTAAATTTCCGAAACCTTATTGCGCATCTATGGGACACCCCAAAACAAATTCCAAGAGATGATTTGTCTACTGTTGAAAATGTAAGAGGAGTTTGTGGAAGAAGGTTTTTTTGTGAAAAAAACGTCATTTTTTACTTATTATTTGACCCCCAGGACTACAAAAGAATTTTTGAAACCTTTTTACAAAACAACATGACCCCCCAAATCAAACTCCAAGAGTTCAGTTTGCTGGTTTATAAGATGTAAGAGCAGTTTGAGAAAGTAAAACGTGACAGACGGACGGACGGACGGACGGAAGGAACAGGATAACAACAATATACCCGAACTTTCTTTAGAAAGTGCGGGTATAACAAAAACTAGAAACAAAACAAAACAAAACAAAAAAAATGAATTTAATTAGATTTCGTCACAAATGGTGTACCATACATTTGTTTAAAACTTTAAAGAAGTCACAATGCCATTCATTGGACAAAGGTGCCCCGTTCAGTCAACTAGAATGTAGATTTTAGGTCACTTAACGATAATCAAATTTAAGAACTTTAACCTTAATACATTTATTATTGAATGAGCGACCTAAGCCTTATCATCAGATTAAATTCCCATACTTTTCCGTTTTAGTTTATTACATGACATAGTATCATTCTCTAAATTTGCAGATGCAAAAACCGTATGATTCATACTACAATAGTATGGGATGTTCTTTAAGTATTGTAGTTTTTTTTTGTTTTTTTTGTTTTGTTTTTTTTTAAACTTACTGTAGGTTGCGTCTGCCACGCCATTCATCACTAGAAATGCAAATATCGTCTTTGTCATCATGAGGCAATCCATTTGTTGTTAAAGTTTGCATCATTTTTCTCGTTCTTTAACAACTGTCCTAATCAAAAACAAATTTGGATATTTTATGTTTGTAAAATATGGTCTTAATTAGATTGTAGATAAACAAATTGTTACTCATATAACTTTAATTCAATCAATCTTTTTAAAACAATTATAGTCAGTACAGTCTTTTCAATCGATCGTCGCAGTCATCAAGCTTCATTAAAGGTAAATGAAAAGAAAATTTGTGAAACATGAAAACGAAGCAAAAAATGTTTGTTTATATTAATAATTAGATTAAAGTGTTTTCTAGGTTTTTATACTAACATGATTCGCATGGATACTGTAAATACCACTGTTATACTAGAATGGGTAGGATTGTCGGTATGTGAATTCTCAGAAACATATAAACATAGATGTATTTGAAACAAGATATTTAAATATGTATGATATATGTCAAAGTGTAAATATGTCATATCGATATATTTTTTTTATATATGGGTATGTTAATTCAAAACAGAATAATTGTCAGTTATGTAGAAGTATGATCATATTATACACAATCATATTAACTTGCTATGAAGACAATAGCAAGTAAACTTTTCCCGAGACAAGAACAATTTCCCAAGACAATGTCAATGTAAAAAGTTGTTGTCGAGGGAAAAACCTGCTATTGTCTGAAAAGTCAATAGACAGATGTGTCACTAAAGCAAGCGCAGCTTGCCGGCAAACCAAGCGAGCTCTGGTAGCCATTACGCTGGAAAACGCTAAAGCTTTAAAGATATTTTTTTGCTTAAGCTACACAAATATTTTTTTTGACTGTATCCCAGAATTAGTTTGCACTACCATACTGCTATGCGCAAAAAAGGCAGATATTTCACTCAAAAGTTACGGTTCCGTGAGGTTTGTCGACTCGTTTTGGGTACGCGCATGCTTTGGTGAGAACCTATAGAGCTATTACTTGTTTCCGTTCCTTCGTAATATTTTGACCGTTGTGGCAAGCATAGCAGGAACTACACATATATCGCATCATTGTCAACTACACCCCGTCCTTGAACAGCATCGCTCCCTCTCAAATACTTTTACTCTCACTGTTAGCAACTTAAATCTTTATTCCAAATTGTCCCGCCATAGGCTATTATATATCAACTTTTTCAAAGAAACTTGTGAGATATATTTTTGATAAATATTAATTCGGTTGTTCGATACATATTTTTATTATCAATTTTGGAAAAGATATGATCAGTAAAATATGTAAACGCTAAATTGCCCTTATGTATTATTTCCCTTTTGTTCCTTGTTATTATACGAGTTTTAATTTTTCACCTGATCCATGCATTTTGTTTTTGTATCTGTTCATTGTTTGTATGCCAATTATAAGTTGTAGGCATATCCCCCTTTCTTGTTGTTGTGTAATTTCACATATGCAACTTTTACATTATTTTTAACTGTTTAATTTTTCTCTTTTTTATCTAGTGTATCAAAATTTGATGTCGCTGTAATTCTAATAACAGTTAATTTTGTTTTTTTGTTTTTTTAATTATCTTCACTGTACTATACCTACCGCATGCATTATTAACTTCTAATCAGCCAAGGGATCGCAATTTACATCGAAATAGTTACATTTAGTACTTACTGCACGAAACAAAGATATTTGATCAACCTCGAAATTTATCGTGGGAAATATAGCGCGAGATCACTGTAACGTAATACATAAACTTTCTTTTGCTTTGTTTACGTTTTTCGACAGAATGCGAAGCAATGGGGGAGTGTATTAGCCATTTGACTCTCACCAAAGCTTTGCGATGCCAGAAACGTGTCTTCAAACTTCCCGAAACCGTAAATTACGAGTTTTATGTCAGCTATTTTTGGCATAGCTCTACGGGAGCTAGAAGGCATGCTGGGATGCTGTCAAAAAATTTCTTGATGTATCTGTGGGTTTAGCTCGTTTTTTTTTTTCGCTCACCGGCGCTGCGCCTGCTATTATGTCGATTACAACGTAAACAGAGAAAAAAATGTTTATACAAGACTTCACAATAAGCACACGCTGTATTTCCTGCAATAAATGTAGAGATGGCTCAAACATCTCGAAAGCGTAATACGTGTAATAAGTACCCGGTATTTCAGTTTAACCGCGTCCCTCCAGGAAGTTTTTGTTTTAAATATCCCATGGCTTAGATGAGGGGTTGATATACATGCAAGTTCCACGTCTTTTCTATCATATTTATTCAAGCTTACATTATATTTGGTATATTAAGTGAAGTGGGGAGGATTTTTTTTTAAAGGAATCTAACACATTTTTATTAGAGTTACAGCCACTCAATGAAGTAATAAATGAACAGAAGAAAAAAAGAAAGCAAACAGTTAAAATATAAAAGGTTTGCATATGGTCGAACCTTCAAATTGGATATCACACACCTAAAAAGGGAAGGCACATGCTTACAATGTATATTTAGCATACAAATACATAAATAACAACAATTTATGAAAAAAAAACATAACAACAAGGAACAAGTAGAATTACTGACAAACAATTTATTGTTTACTGATTTTAAAAATCATTTATATATCTCTAAGTACTAGTGTTATTCAAAATTAAAGGACTGATAGAGGGCGAAGCCCGTAAGACTGACGTTTTCCCTGACGATAACATCTGCAAAGCAAGGCTTAATGGCAACAGGAGATTCAGTGAAAAATTATAGTTTAATGTGAGGAACTATCACCAAAAAATGTCCGTGTGCACCAGCATGTTGACCGCCATTTCGTTCGACAAAATTAACTAGATCGATCATCAAATAACTGGCGGTCGTTGATGCATATTGCCTTTTACTGCCCTTGATCTCGCTGCATATTTTTCTATCCGAAATAATATCAGAGTACACAGTCGACTTTGTTAACCAAAAAGTAACAACATTACTTTAATCAAGAGATCTGACTTCCTTCATGTAAGTCTTAAATGTCAAGATCATAAATCCAAAAAAAAAATAATAATAATAATAATAATAAAAATCAAACCCCAAATATATTTTACACACCGGCTGAGCGTTTTTTTGTTTTTTTTTTTTCATAAACATTTACATTTTGTAATATTTGGATGAAGATGGCTCTGATGTTCCGGAGACAAAACTCCTAACACAATTATATGACGTCATAATGTAGAGTGAACAAGCGACCTTTAGTGACTTTGCGTCTTAATAGATCATACGTTTTTCTTTGCTTATGTGTGGATTAATTTACCACACAAAGTTTAAAAGTAAATTAATTTCATTAGAAGTTTCTTTTACTGATTAATTAAAATGGTGAAAAACACTGCTCGAAGTCATTTATTGGCTACAGTACATTTATTGATATTTGAAAAAAGGAGTTTTGAAAAATAACAACAAGGTTTTACATGTACTAATTCTTGATTAATTTATCTATCTATTCATCGCCTTGAAAAAGGGCTTGACCTTTTTGATGTTTTGATGTTTTAACAAACATAAACCCCTTTCACCTATAAATAGTGCTCTGTGCCAAGTTTGTTAGTCACCCAATTTTTATGGAGAAGGAACCGAAAATGTAAAAAGACGGACGGACGGACGGACGTCGAACAAAAATGATCAGAAAAGCTCAAATGAGATTCACCTCCGGTGAACTAAACATGAAAGAACATGGGAATTATTATATTTCTTTTCACCAGAATAATTGCATCTTACTTTTTTTTCTTTTAAAGGTCGTGTCAATTTAATAATATCCATGATCATATTGATTAGTACAAAGACAGTAAACAACACAAACGGTGTATTGAAAGAATTGTCAAATATCAATCTCAATTGGTTCTATTATTTACTGTATTTTCTAAGTGATTGCAAAGTGCATGGTTTTGACCAGCTTAAATAGGTCGTCAAATCAAACATTCCCGGTCAATACGGATTTAATCGATTTTATCTGAATGAACAATAATCTTTGTAGGGGTCATTTTTTTCAAGCTCATAGATATTTAAATAGCATACTTGCCCATTCATGTATGCATTAGGGTTATTCAAGTCCGTATATTTAATAATTAGTACTCTCTTTCATACCTTTAAATTATGCTTAACTTATCTATGTTTCATAACATGTAAGGATTATAGAGAGTAAAAATTGAAATTTCTAAAACACAATAAAATTTGCAAGAAACATAATAACAACACTGAGACTTTAGCAGGTCTATTGTGTACTGTCTAAAACTTTATATTCATATTACATGAAACTGAATATTTTTTCAAGACTTGTTTATATTATTGGTGCCATCATATTGATATACCTACATGTAATTCAAGCATTATAGATAAAATTAATCATTTTGTTTCTTACTTTTTAAAATTGTACTGCAGACAGACAGAAAGAATCATGTTTGCAATATTTTTAAGGAAATATGATAACATCTAATAAATGAAACATCGCGTATCAGAGGGCCGTCTATTATAAAAGAAGTGATCTTAAACAATACCCTTAATCTTCTAAGTTAAGATAATAAGAGAAAAAACATCAAACGCAACTAATTCATATTCCCTACGTGATCGAAAACTAGATAATTCTAAGTTATTGATTTATTTGAAACGTGTTAAAAATATAAAGTCGTAACACATAGCTTGAAAAAAATGTTGGTAATTTAAGTAAGTACGGAAAGCAATTCCATATTTATGTACATACAAGTATCAGCACCATTTTAATAAACAGCCTAAATTTGATCCGATGGAATGAAACAATACAAAATAATCACAGCTTAAAAACATGTAAAATTAACATAACTTACCATCAACATTCTCCAGATAAGTTCATCAAGATGAAAATGTCATGCAAACAGTTTTCAACCTTCGATTTAAACAATCCGGGTATTTCGGTTTCCCAAGGCGCTAACATGTACGGCTGTCAATTTCTGTCTTTATATTTGTAATCAGAGTCACACTTTGTTAAGTAGTCCACAATTAATTTTACTTATTAACAAACCATCAACTGACCATGTCTGTTTTTTTTATTATTTAGACATTTATTAGCGTCTTTCTGATGATTATGAGATGTTTTTAAAGCTATACGTTTGAAAAATGAACCGTTCAATGATACTAACAGGTATGTGTATATTGAGTAATTACCATCGGGCTTACAACGTATGTTGACTGCAATTCGTTTGTGCTCACCATCAAAATATTAATTGAACACACAGTAAACGCACTTGATACTTATATCATGTATTCACTTGTATCGTGTGGTGTGTGCATCCCCTCCAGCCTCCCGTAAAAATGGGGGGGGGGGGGGATCACAATAAAAACTCCCTGAATGAAAAAAGAATAATAAAAAATATTAATAATAACAAACAAACAAGCAGAACACCCAAAACTAAGAAATATTTTTTTCCTAAACATTTTTGGCAATTAAAATATATTTTGGGTACCAAATGACCTGATAAATATTGTACTTTACAAAGTTAATGCCCTTTGTGTATAAAATGCTTCTCATCGCAACTCATCTGAAACCATAAACAATAGACTCTGGATTGATAAGCTATAGATGGTTCTCCAAATTATTTATACCACAAGTGACAGGTACCCCATTCTAGCAGTTATTGCTAATGACAGTTTATTGGGTTCTAGAGAAAAAAAACCCACTTACAACTCTTTTACCATTGGTCAAAAGACATCAGGCCGATTGGAATGGAAGCGTCTACCTTGGCCAATCAAAATGGCATAATGGTCAAAAGTTAATTAAAAAATCCGTGCATTAATGATTTTACATATCTCTTTTGTTTAGGTTGGTATAGAAAAACTCTGTCATGAATGTAGTAAGATTCCATTATGTATTTCAAAATAAAGTCCTTTACACCCCCCCCCCCCTCCTCCATCAACTTTTAAATAGTTTTATATAGAGTACTTGCAGTTATTGTAGTAACATATTTGTTTATATGCACTTAATTTTCAACAGTAATTGAATACCTATATGATTTTGACCTTTGATGTTTGACCTTGATAATTATTGTTACTCCGTTATTTGATATCGATTAAAAATGTTACATTCCTTTTGTCAAGATTTTGCAACGTTTGTAAAGGACTAGGACCATGTAAAGCCAAAATCGGCCTTAGGTCAAAAGTGATCAAAATGTTGTTACAGTCTGCCCAAGATATTTATGCAGCACATTTGGACGATTTTAAATAAAAATACACATACAGAGTATATATGCTTTAAAACAAGTCTTCTTTCATGGAATACATGTAAACTCATTCTTTCAAGTCTGGGATTTCAAAAGCACTGATTTAGATCAGAGACATAAATAACATGTTATTTATGTCTCTGACATGTTATTTATATCTCTGTTTAGATGTTTGTATTGGGTGAGTATATCTGCTTAGATTGCGCTAATTTTAACAGAAATACTACCTATATATAGCGATATGATAAAATAGTTTCACTTATTATTCACATGGCACGCCGTATTTTCAGATAAGTCGGCCAATGTGACACCATTTCGCACGGTGGTGAACAGGTTGGGCACCAACCCCCAATCAGTGCTTTCACTCCCATTTGGTGGTCAATCAACCGAATCGTATACATTGTTTACTGACCAAATGGGAGTAAGATTTCGTGTTTTTCGATTTGCTCCAGTACAACAACTCGGCGCATAAAGATGACTGGAGTGGTAAGTAATGTTGGTCAATGTGTATCAATTAACGTTTTCCTTTCAAAATTACATGCGGAAATTTATGCGCTAGAGTGTGCAAATTTAACGTTTGCTTGGTAAATACTCAATAAAGTGTACTGTTTTTCGTAACGAAAGCCTTAAAAAAAATCCAAATGCTACAAACTCACATGAGCTTCTTCATCAAACCGTCTACTTCCTGTAGAGGTGATCCGGGTTACTTAAAAACATTTGTAGCCAATGAAATCTCTTGATCTATTTTAACTTCAGGAGAAAGCTCAAAATTTCTACCGAACAACATTCGTGTTAATATATCATAAAAAAAAAATGCACAATTTTAATGTAATATATTTTATTTATTTTTTATGAATCGTAAAATATAGAAAAAAAATTTCAAGAGGTGGAAAGGTTTCAATAATGAAGGAAATAAAAAAACGAAAGGAGCCAACAAAAGTTTTAACAGACAAAAAAAAATTAGCCGCTCCTTCAACAAAAGGAAATATACCCTTCTTGAAAAGGTGTGTATACATGCAATGGATATTAGAGAGACTTTTTAATAATAAATAGACGAAATGGTCTACTTTTTAATGCTTATCTTTCATTTTAACAACAGTTCACTATTTAAAAAAAACTAAATAAAATAAACCACTGAAAATTTAGAAACTGTGTGTAAAACACATATGTTCATACACAGTAAATGAGTAAGAAAAATTTACATTTAAAAATGTGCCATATGTATGGTATTAAAAATTTCAAAAATTGTCATAGGTTCAAGATCTGTACACGGCTACTTCAGCAGAAGTCACTATAACCATAAGGGCACCCTCTGGTGCTCTTTACGAATATAGCAGCCCTAACTTCAAAAAGGTATATAAATATAAAAAAGAAACGTAAATAATGAAATTTACGTAAATTATATAACCACCATTAAGCATTAATTATCAGTCAATATATTTACACATGCATATATCTATAGGTTCCTACAATGGAACCCTCAATGCCAGCATCATCCTCTGCTTCATCATCTCCTGCCTCGACAACTCCTGCTTCGTCATCCATAGACAGCACACCCATCTTGTCATCTGTCTCTTCTTCATCATCGCAATCATCATCCTCCGCCTTCTCGTCACTGTCCTCTTCAATGAACGCAACTGCAACGACAGAGATCAGCACCCAAACCACCGAGTCTACTCTTGGGGGAGATTCAGCCGACAAAAGCTGCTGCCGCATATGTAGAGAGTCTTTGTCTGAGAGCACACTTTGGGTCGGGTGCGAGGTGAAAGACTGCTCTTTCTGGAGGCATGCCTGGTGCATGGGGGTAACTGCATACCGTAAAAATGCCCTAAAAAACATTAAATTTTGTTGTCCTAAACATTTAGGTTTGAAAAAATAAATTAAAGAGATTCATTCAATGCAAATTTAGTTGTCAAAAAACTGGAACTATCATTATAAATGCCTTCAATCCATATCTGATTCGCTTTGGCTTTCTGCAAGTTGCATTTCGTTTAATTCCTTTAAGAATTCCAACAGTACAGCTTTTTTGGCAGTTTTCAATTTTTTTCCATTTCTTATTCAATGTTTCTGATTTCATTTGTTCTAATTGTGTTTGTATGTATGTACATATTTCAGGTTTTGTTTGTTTGAAATGTTTGTGTGTTTGTGTCTGTGTTCTTCAAAAATGAAAATTGGTGTACGTTTGATTCTAGATGATAGTTTGTGTGTTGCTACGTGTGTATAATGTGAATCCTTATTCTGTTGTGCGTGTTCTGCGAATTGTAAAATGTTACTGTCTAGAGGTTTATTTGATAATGTAGTGAGTGATTGCTGCTGTAAATATTTGCGGTCCCTAATGATGTGTCTGTATGCTGTAATTTCCTCTGTAATGTCATAAGTGTATGTGTATTCAGTATCTGTTTCTGATAGCCCTAAATGTGTTTGCATGTTAAGTCTGATCTGCAAAAATAGAATATAAGTTATTCATCTAAAGATAATGTATTTCAAGTCAATTTAGGAATATTTTGTCCTTTAATTACCTCGTCTAGTTTGTCAATATTTCTGCTAATGGTAAGCCATTTTTCGTCTGATGGCAGACCGGGTGGCATGAAGCTTTTGCTTTTTCTGTTTAGGTTTTCTAGAACAAAGTCACCCCCTTCACCCTTGCTTTCGTTTCCACTTACACTGTAGGACTCATTCTGTTTAATGAAATCATGTACAGCAGATGGACATTGTACACGAATCATTGAGTCCCTTATATGCCTCCATGTAGAATGGCATGTTCAGACCAAAAAACAACGGTGAGAAATGTGACCTGCTAGCAAGAATTAAGTCACTGTTGTTTCGTCTGACGCCTGCTCGAAAAACATGAAGGGCGAAGCTGAAATGAAAAACAATTTTAAACATTAGTTGTTGGTTGGGGGTCCTTTGGCAGTCTAGAAAACCTTGAACAGACGGGTTATGTCTTCTTTCCAATGCATGCCGCACATATGGAACTAGCAGCTCTGCTGACATGACATGGAGGAAAATCTCCAGTATCTGCCAGCTTTTGTGATGATCTTCAAAAATGTTATATTAAACTGACTTCAATATTATAATATTGATGAATATCATTAATCAACTTTCGTTAAAATAATAGTACGGCATTTTTATTTATTCATAAAATATACATGTATTTGTATAATAATACACATATATATACCATGGGCAGACTGGCATGAAGCAAGGGCCTTTGGACTCCGGAAGCCTAACATTTTGGCCAGATCTACTTGGCACAAATCCCACAATAGTTTAAATAGTGCCTTGGTCATGTTTATTTCAAAATGACCATGCCCTACAAGAAGTATAATTTTGTTAGTTTGAATGAATGTTTTTTTTAAATGATATTGAAAAAAGTACACAAAATCTTATGAATCTTTAACACCTGTTAACATGAGGATATTTCTGTATTTTCTCCCATCCTCCAACTCAGTAGCTTGTTTTGTGACGTTAATGTGCTGCTGGAACTCTTCCTGTTAATATTGACGACGGCACACCGGACAAATGTAGATTTCCTCAATGATCCGAGAGGTAAGGGCGTAGGGGAGGCCGTCACACCCAACGGCAGTGCACTGTCGAGAACTGCCCACGCCTGCCTCCTCCAGGAGGTGGTCCAGTACCTGTATAGCGAATATACAAAGATTATTTACCATATTATTAAATGTATTGTTTATATTTATAAGATTTTAAAATTAATAATAACCTTCTCTACAGCCTCATACGAGCATGGGTTTTCAAAATCGGTTCCCCAGCTATTACTTTACAGGGTCCTGCTGTGTGCTGGCTTGGGATAAATGTGTATCTGCAAGTAAAAAAAAATTATTTACTTAAATTCTATGTTTTTATTTAATTTTCATCAATGTGATGGAATGAAAGGGTGGCAGTTAAACAAGGAAAGTTATAAAAAAAAAACCAAATAAATTATTGTATTTCATTAATTTTTCTTTAAGAATTTCCGTTATACATATATATAAAATTTATTTTTATAAATAACCTCTCGCTTGGGAAATCTATTTCACGGGGAGAATCCTTCTTTGTTTCAACATGATCCTTCCACCCATCTTCCCCATCTTCGTCTTCGTGTTGTTGGCGAACTATTTCTTGCATTCTTTTTGATATGAATCTATTTCTGAAATGGAATTTTTGACTTAAAACTTAAAAACCATAAAACACCCCATCTCTCTCTCCTCTCTCTCTCTCTCTCTCTCTCTCTCTCTCTCTCTCTCTTATATTGTTCAGAGGCTTTCAGTGGGTATACCTAATTTCAATGAACTCTTTTTCGTACACTTTCTCTTGCTCTCTAATTTTATTTAGCGCGATTTTATTTAGCGCGATCGTCTTTGCTGAATCCGTGAAGATTTGCCACTTGAATGGAGCAAGCTCTTCCTTGGTTTGAATATCACTTCTGGGCTGCATATGAGCCACAGAAGTGATAACAGAAGACTCCGCCTTGAAATCGTTTTTCACCCTCCATTTCCTTCCAATAACCTTTTAGAAAATAATATAAATTAGATAAAGAATATAAACTAAATGTGAATTGTAAAAAAAAAAAATAATAAAAAATTGAGTACCTGATTGTTATCAAAAAATGAAATAACATCAGAGGTTTGTGGAATTTTAATTTTTTCTTTACTGTGGGCTTTCAGCCACCTAAGTATGCTGGTGTAACTTCCACTTGGGGAAGATGCAGTGGCAATATTTATTGCCTCTTTGCTTCCTAAAACACATAATGAACGCAAAATAGAAAAAGAAAACAAAATAGAAAAAGAAAATAAGTGTTGTATAAGATAATATATTTCAAATAATTACTTTTAATTGAAATGAAAGTTAGAAGAAAAACAAAATATCTTAGCGTTATTTTAAAATTGCACCTGTTTTGGAGTAGATAAGAAGAGCTTTAGCAAATGCAAGTGGACCGACGAATTTTGAATTCGTAAGATAGTAGATGTTGTCCACTGCATTGCTGATAAGGACAGCATTTTCTCTCTTTCCGAAAGCATCACCCATCACTCCCTTTACGAATGCCAGAAGAGGACCATTCCTCTCCTTCATGTAGCCTAGCAACAAATTGTTAAAGTTAATTTTATTATTTATTTTATTAATAAAATTAGACAACTTTTCTTAATATCTTTATATCTCTTACTAGATGGATCGAAATGTTTTAATATTTCTTTGTAGAGAACACCAGCATGGATACTATCTGCTTGAATCTTCGACGATTGTTGTCTACCTGTAAAATAGAGTGAATGATATTTTTTTTTTTAAATGTAACTTATAATTGACAAAGTCCTAAGCTATTGTTTTTTAAACTGCCACTATTCAAAACCTCACTCTTTCCTTTCTTAATTCTCAGTCATTTCAAAATTAATTGTTTAATTCATTCGTATATACAAAATAAATTTATAACTATTCGATATTCTTTTCTCTTAATATTATACGTTTTAACCGATTTGTAACCTTTAATTTCAGCTAATTTAAAGAAACATAGAAAAAATAACAAAATAAAATTTAAAAAGTCATTGAAAAAACCCCCAAACAAACCAATAGCTGTCATGATCATCTCCATGTCATCATCTTTAATTTCCCCACTATCAATCTTATCTACAATTTCTGATACGATGGTGGGTTTTTTTCCTTTTTGGAAGAAGTCTTGCCTGCGAACGAAATATTCAATAACAATTTTATTACACAATTTATAATTTTACAAATTCTAAATCCATACTTATTATTGAAAATAAAATGCGAAAACAGTTATGGATACATTGGTGTGTGTGTGTGTGGGGGGGGGGAGGGGGGGCGAGGAGTTGGGGGGTGGGCGGGGGGGGGGGGGTTGTAGGTGTTACTTATATACAACTCTTATATTGTTCAAATTATTTACAATTTTATTTTCAGTTTTTTTTCATTTTATCATATGCTAAGATAGAGAGATAGAAAAAATGGGAGGTTGTTTAGATGTGACCTTTTTTTGGGGGGGGGGGGGGTTTAACCCCCCCCCCCCCCCCCCTCCAACATCCTTGCTACGTCCAGCTCACATATTAGTAAAATAAAATTTAAGGAACAAAATACCTCTGTAGATTTTACACACTCTTCACAGATGTAATTGCCCCTGCGGCTTAGCTCTCCCTCCTCTCTTAATTTTTCAATCACTTCAGTTTTCACTTTTTCCCATCTATCCGGAAAACAGTACATTTTCGTGAACCTGCGCAAATTGCACTATGGTTTTTTAGGCTATATGTCTTTTGAAAGGGCATGTCTATGTAATTAAAAAAATACAAGTTGGTATAAATCTCTTAAAAAAATGTCAAAATTTATTTACGTAATATAATAAAGATTTGCATAAATTGTTTCATGTATTTTTAACACTAAAGGTCCTCCTTACAAACGTTTACTTACTCCAATTAATTATAACGGGATTTTTCATTGGTTCTGATTGATCTTGATCAAATAGGCGCTTCGTTTCACGAAGTAAGATGGTTTAAAGAACATCCCATAAGAGATTTCTTTAAGTTAAAGAGGTATGTTTAAATTATAATGCATTCATGTGATAGAAAACCAGTATGACTTACTTCTCTTCGGCACTCTTCCCCACCGCTGTCGATTTTGACGCATGAAATGTTGGGAAACTCTCCTTATATAGTCTAAGGGTGAGTTGTAAATCATCACCTGATACTCGTGCAAATGCGTTTTCCTTTTATTTATATGCAATATTGGCGCGAATAAAAAAGACCACCATTTGGTTAGTTATATGTGTATACTATTTAGGCCATTGACCACCAAATGGGAGTGAAAGCACTGATTGGGGGTTGGTGCCAAACCTGGTGAACAGAGTTTCACAGAACAGATAGCAGAGGATTCGTTTATTGCAATTTATTACGTAAGTGTTATTTAACATGTTATTGTCCCTCTCGTGGAATATCTTCAGAAAAATACTACAGATTGTTTTATTTGTAATTGTACAAACTGTAATTTGTTAAAATAAACAAGCACGTGTACGACACGCTGTATCGAGTAGGGTGTGCTGACATTGTCATAATACCTGCCATGAAAAAAATCACCATACACTCGACATTACATGTACGTTGCCAAATGATATTTTATTTTAATTTAGGCAATTGGGATTTAATTAAAATATATGGCCGTAGATGAGCTATTGAGAAAAAAAAAAATACAACTGTTTTCAAAGATATTGTACAAGCAATTACATGCAGAAACTAAATAAATTACCAAGTTCAGCTCAATCATCGACAATGCATAATGGATAGAAAGGCAACATTGTATCCATGCACCTTTATATATATTAAGATCGTCTTATAAATAAGTTTCTGCATGCATTTCCTCTACTACTAATCTAATCATGCTCTTGTTTAAGGAATAAGGAATCATTCTTTGAGTAATACATGTATGAGGTGATCAAATACAGTTGGGGGCGATCAAATCTAATAAAACCTAAAGGGCTTTTTGATAGATTTTATCACCTAATAATATTCAAAGAATGATTCCTTATTACTTATAGTTATATAATTTTCAGCAATTGTATGATTAAATAAATATAAAAATAGTCATTGATGAAATTTATTGGGCTATACATTACAAAATTGATTCGTAATGTTATCACTAACAAAGACACTGGAAATTGTAAATATATAACTATAGTTGTGAAATGAAAATAAAAATCTAAAGCAAAATGTTGTTTACCACTATAAAACTTTTATATACCTATTTATTGGCTATGAGGACTATAACAAGAGGCCCATGGGCCACATCGCTCACCTGAGGAACAATAGGTATGATAAAATCAGCTTAATGGAGTCGTAATAAAAACTATCTGGACAATGTAGTATAATACATGTAGATCCTGTATAAATAAAAATCAAATTTTTCCACTGGATATTCTTATCTTTATTATCATTAGTCCCTTTTCTAACAGGATGATTTTATAGT
>WFKH01011926.1:35921649-35933518 GCA_016163765.1 Magallana hongkongensis
TAAAGGCTTATTTTTGGCAAAAAGGGGTGTAAATGGATGCAGATATGAAAAACAGGGTCAAAAAAAAGGAATTTTGATTTTCCCTTTTTGATTTGGATTGTGTTTTAGTTACTTTTTGAGCATTTTGTTCAAGAAATGGTTTGAAACACAATTACTATAATAAAGATACAATATGTAGAAAATAGGAAAAATTTCTATATTAAAATATTTTTGATTAGGGGTCAAATGTACCTTATGATAGATGTCTCAAAATGTCGTAAGAAAATACATTTTCACTTTCATATAAGTGCGACTAGCAGTTGTTTAGAGAGAGAGAGAGAGAGAGAGAGAGAGGGGGGGGGCAGAGATAGAAAATATTCAAATTTTTGAGCCTAAAATATTATTTTACTGTACCAATTAATACAGATTCCTCTGAAAGTCATATAAGAATGTTAAGATAGGTCTGATCCTCCTTAAACATGCTTATATTTTAAAGAATTTAATGATAACTCTCACACACACACACACACACACACACACACACACACACACACACACACACTCTCTCTCTCTCTCTCTCTCTCTCTCTCTCTCTCTCTCTCTCTCTCTCTCTCTCTCTCTTTCCATCTACCAGACCATGGTCTCACAATATTACCTGGAAATTCTGATTGCATTATTTTTCTGGGAATTTCGGCCTTTTTGACCTCAGAATTTTGGCCATATATTGAATATAGTAATGAACAGTTTTGTAAGCGCAACTCCTCTTTAACTGTTGCAAGGCATTTTTATACACTAGTTAAAAAAATTCCCGTACATAATTGCAATTGGTATGTTAAATCTATTTAAATCATTATGCCATTAATGATGCATTAAGTATGTACGTAGTGCTGCCATAATGAAAATTGACAAGGACAGGATTGCATAAGATAGGATGCAGGATGCACGGTACATGATATAAATACTTTAATTAAACTGTATCCTATCCTATCCTGCATCCTGTAGCCAATCAGATTCGAGTACGAATTTCAGAGTGATTTTACAGAACGAAAATGTATGTCTGCTCCGAGTCTGCTGGAGCACACCCCGATTTCAGAAGCCGACCCTGAAAGCAGACGCGGTGTCTGGTCTAACTTATAGACATGTCAATCAGGCTATCGCGTTGACCAATCAGTGAGCCGCTTAACCAGATCTCTGGTTTACGCGTTTACCAATGAGAGCGCCGACCAATCAAATTTCTAGTTGACAACTCATTTGTAATCTAATCATCGTGCAGGCGAAATAATCGTTTACAATATTGAGCAATTAAGATTAAGATGTAAAAATTTAAATGTTTACGTACAGTGAGTGTATGTACACTTTTATACATGTAGATACACTACATATATTTTTAAAAAAATAATAATAGTTGATTAGTTATATTTTATTTATTCCGTTGGCTTTCATCTAGGCGTACGTATGTACGTAATGTACAATATTAATATATTTATATGTCACTATTGTAATGTATCTTGTTTAGTGCTTTATTTGTCTTGTTTCGTATTTTAATTAACATTTTAATTAAATGCAGAAAAATGAAACAATTATGATTTTTTTTTATTGAAAAAAACTCCTTAAACTTTTTCTTGTATAGATAGATCGATTATTGATTGATTACTATGTACGACAAAGCCACGGTTCTTGTGAATGTTTTTTTTTAAACAAACAGAGAATTGAACTATTAGTAAAGCCATCAATGTTACAAGATGTTACTGTTGATGTTGGTTTAGATGAGTTTCGCAAACGTAATTACTAATAAGCGTTTAGAATACATTATCAACACATGTACATTGGCGACTTTACAATATTTCCGACTGAAAATTTTAATCTTTTGCCGCAGTCCAATTTATGATGAAATTTTAGTAATTCGATTACATTCTCCATTTTTTCATTAAGGTAAAAACTATTTACTGTACGAACGCTACTAAAAAAAAATCAAATGTCTATATACTGGTGTATTTTGAATATACATGGGCCGGGACTACAGGTAAGGTAAAAAAACAGGCTTACTTCACACTTCAGTGCGTAAAGCGGACTCCAAATGCAGATCCCGAGTAAACCCATAGCAGACCCCGAGCGGATGCATAGTTGACCCAGGGCAGAGACAAAATTTGAAAAAGCAGACCCCAGCCAGACGCAAAGCAGACCAGGTTCAGCTTTTAGGGTCTGCTTTGGTGTTAGGTTGTGTCTGATTGGTACTGTTATTGCATCAATGACAATTACCGTTGCAGATTTAGAAGTAGGGTTGGGGGAGGCTACAAGATCGATGTACGATAAGCATCAATATGAATATTATCAAGCAGGAAGCATAACATTCCTCACTTTCAAAGGTTGTAACAACAGAAAAGTTACAACAAATTAGTTTGACTGATCCTTGTTCAATTAGATCGCAGTTGGCAGTAGATAAGACATTGCCGGTTGGATAAGACATTGCCGGTTGTTACTTGAATACTTGAATATGAGAGAGAGAGAGAGAGAGAGAGAGAGAGAGAGAGAGAGAGAGAGAGATTATTAAACGAGATATGGGTAATGCAGGTAAATAAATCATCATTAGTTATTACATGTAATTGACAAATAAATTAATCACTCAATTGGTTGTTTATCTTTGAAAAAAGTAAAACGAGTGTACATGGTTATCTAGATCGTAAATGCATTTGATGTCTCCTACGTTAAATGTTATTAATCATGGTCTATAAAAGGTGATGCTGTATTTCAATGATAATCAAAATAAGGTATGATGTTTCAAGATTTCGAAGACATAGACATGTATGCCCGGTAAAAAAAAAATTAACATCCGTGTTACACATCTCCATTGTTTCAATCAGCACTGTTCGCATATGTTGCTCTGGAGGACAAGATTATTTTTTGTAAAGACAATGATACAGTGTATGCATTTGTGATTTAAAAAAAATAAACTTACCTAGTGAACGTTAATATTTCAGATGAAGTACATGATCCTACTGTTCGTTTGTATTTTATGCAGTACAATGACGCGGGGTACCTGCCAGGGAACGTATGACGGCAGGTTTTCCAATGCATACACAAAGGTGATGTAGATTAAACGTTATACATAACGAATATCTTATTACTTTGATTTGAGGCTGCATTTCGTTGATTGCAAATAAAAAAAATATGACAAAATTTCTTCTTGCTTTATATGCTGTATTTTTAATATCGGTTATCAAAATATAGGGAAAAAAATAATTTGTATAGTGTTATAGTTCTATAAGACATAAAACATTATAATAAACACGCATAATGATTTTCTGTGGTTTTTTAATAAATTAATATCAATGCTATACATATAATTGTCAAGCAGATTACTTTCCAGGCAGACATTTTTCGTAAATTTACATAGAAGACATTAAATAATCAGGAAATTGGCCCCCACTTTCTGGGGACATGTAATAAATGAAAGTGATAATAAGGAAACAGACATTGAAATTGAAACTAAAGTGTAAAATTTAGCTCTATACCCCTTATCCCCACCACAACTTAGGATTTTAATGATTTTGGATTTGTCCCCCCCCCCCCCCCCCAACTACGGATTAGAATTTTTTATGATTTTGGATTTAAAAAAAAAATTATTATTTTATGGTCAACATTTTTTGGGTGAAGCTGCGCCCCCCCCCCCTTCCCCCCCCCATCCTCTAACACACTTTCAAAAACGATGCTACGTGCCTGTTTTCAACACAATCAGTTACAAAATTCTCAATTTCAGTTTTGGATATTTCTTTGGAATACCATTCATTCTTTAATTCGTTTTTCTTTTTTGTATGATTTTGTGGATATATTTAGAAGTGCCTAAAATTTTAAATTTGAAAATAAATAACATACTCATTGAAACAATATAAATATAACAATTATGTAGATTTTTTTCTTATTTATAATTATAGCTAAACTTAACTGATATTTTATTTTCAGTCATTGTGACCTCACCCAGACAGAAAAAAAGTCCTTCCTGGAAGATGGGTTCAAAACGAGGCTTCCTTGGATATGGGAGATGGGTTCGAAAAAGAAAACGTAAGCTATACTTATATACTGTTATATAACTTTAGTATGCGTGAAAGAATTTTTTTTGTGAGGATCGCAAAAGCCTCTTTGTTGCGAATACTTATCGCTGCGACCCAATCCTCAATTCTCTTCATTGTTTTTCTTCAGACAATCCATATCTTTATTTAAAAATGTTGCCGTCGTGAACCAGTTTATCTCTATTAAATCTCAAAATAAATTTGTGGCGAAAAAAAGTTGGTTAGCAGTATGTTTTATGAATGCTTTAGTAAATCTTTAATAACTAGATATCGCTATCTTTTGAATATCTGTCTGTTTTGATTCTGATTGATCACTGCAGGGTTTGTTTTAATCGAGAGTTCTAAGTATAAGCAAGGATGCAAACGCGATATGGTGTTGATAATTACATTTTCTTTACCCTACACTTTATCATAAGAGCATTTATATAGAGTTTTTATTATTTTTTTGTTTACATTTGTTTTTAACACTTTGGGTATTTGATATTATGACTTATTGTCAAAATGTTTTTGACTCAATTTAGATTTCAGAACCATGCAATTCTGTTGATCTGAATGACTCCTTTTTCTGTAAATCTGAATGAAACTTCATAAAAATTGCTATCATAATGTTTGGCTGAGTAGTAAGCATATAGTATATACTGAACGAACTATTAATTTTTGTTCTCAATTTTAATCAAACTTAAATATTAAATATAAGACACATGTGTGGGAACGGATTTGAAAAAAAAATCAAATAGGTTTATTCAACAAATTATCCACACACATATAATAGAAATCAGGGGGGTTTTTTGTGAATTTATAGAAGTACATTTATGTTGATAAAAAAAGGTCATAATAAAATTTGGAAATAAAAAAAAACAATTTTAAAATTTACCTTCTCATCATAGATACATGTATGAAGTAGCATGTTAAATAAGCGTTTATAAACATGTACAAAACGAAGGTAAATTGTAAAACGGCTTTTCCGTATTGTAGGGTTTCTCTCCCTTGAAATGGTGTTGCCTGTACAGTTTAGAATAAAATCAAAAGTTAGTGATACATTCAAGGACCAACTGCTGCTTTGTTACATTGAAACGAGAATCAAACATGCGCCAAAAGTACACTTTTTCTATTATTCTCTCATGTTTATTTGTGCATTCTTTCTCTTTCTGTTTTACTCGTGAGTGGTAAACTTTTCAAGAGAGACCATCATAAGAAAAAAGGGTGACCTGGTTTTGAGTAATTTAATATATAGATACATAACAAATATATGAAAGCCTTCAAATGCACTTTCAAACTAGGAGATAAAAACGATATGCATGCAAACATCAAGTTTATTAATAGACCAAGGAGTATTAATGAAATACATGTACAGACGTTAACATGTGCATTTATGTGAATCAAAGATTAAACTCTGTCCAAAGATAAACTAGTATTGCATTCTGTATATTCTTGAATAATTATAATATACCTTAGGGTAAAAACGGGGTTCATTCACGGGTTTGCTAAAATCCTAAGATTTCATCTTTGAAACGCAACTTCAAGCTTGTATGGTTGTAGACTTCTGTAATTTTTTCTTTAAATGGTGTACAGGGAATTGCATTTCAAACAACATGGAACTACCTTGATTATAGCGTTGAAAAGCTGCGCGAAGTGTTCCAAAAAGATTTCCAATGTCAATGAAGAAATAAAACTAGTTTCAATTGCACCGATTATAATTGTACCTTTACGTTTAAATGTGTATTTTTTATAAAAAAAAAAAAAAAAAGAGAATGACCAAAAATGGTAACCTCTGCCGTCATTTCGTCGCGATTCGTCGCAATTATTGGAAGGTTTTTTTCTGAATAAACAAGAGCAGATCAATTAATTGTCCTTTTTTGGTGGCAGGAAAAGGGAAAGTCTTATCATTTAAAAAATTCAGACATGTTTTATTATTTTTTTTTATTTGCATGTGAGCATTCTTATCTCAATGAATCACAAGCTGAAAAAAATTACCTAATATGTATATCTGGGTGTCCATGGAACCTTCTCTAGGCTGATTATATCTACAGTACCTGTCGGTAATTCCAAGATGTAGAAATTGCATCCACCGTACTGTTGATTTGTTGCAATGTATGCTTATTCTGAACACTTAAAGCCTAATAACAAAATGGTATATTGCTATTAAACACTGTGCCGGATAATTATGCCAGTACAATGGTGGCATTTTCGCACCCGTTTAAGCTGCATGTACCGAAAAATTCAAATATGCCATATGTTAGACCATTGCTTAAGGAGTTTAAATCCACCTTTGTTATTAATGTACCTCACCTGTCAGGTGAGATATTTACCTTAAAAAAAATTCTACAGGAATATATATTTTTTCTATAGGAAAAAGAATTATCCTATAGGATATTTGGAATTTCCTACCGGAATAAAAGAACTTCCAATAGGAATTTAAATTCCGATAGGATTTGAACAAAATTCTCATAGGATTTTTAAATCTGATAGGAAATCTTAATTTCCTACAGGAAAACTACCTGTATGAATTAAATTCTTGCAGGAAATACTTTTCTCCTATTGGAAATTTAATTCCTATAGGATTTTCAGAAAATCCTAAAGGATTTTTAATATTTCCTTTAGGAAAGTTAATTCTCCTATGGGAGTTATTGTTTTCCTATGGGATATTATTTTTAAAAGGTAAATATCTCACCTGCCAGGTGATACAAACTAAAAACAAAAGTGGTTATATACTCTCTATACAATGGTCTATCATTGGACGGATTTTTACGAAACTGCATCTTAAGCGGGTGCAAAAATGCCACCTTGGCACTGGCATAATTATCCGGCAGAGTGTTTATTAAATGTAGAACAGCTTTTGCCGCTGTTGTTTTTTATGCATACTTTGACATATAAATCAAATCGTTTAGTATTGATCCATTTGATTTATTGAAAGAAAAAAAGATGTAACATTTCTTACTGATTAAATTAAAAAAAAATAAATGTCAGTATTTTGTTAAAGTATTACAGAGTCACGGATCACAAATTTTAAAAAAAGTGAGAATATGACTTGTACTCCTGGCAAACAGAATTATCTGACCTCTCTCTCTCTCTCTCTCTCTCTCTCTCTCTCTCTCTCTCACGCATAAATTAACTACACGAAATCGCAGGCGAGAGACAGATAGGTGTAAAAGAGATGTAAACAGGAGGTGACACGGAAAGACACATGGCTTTACACAAGTGTAATACACAGGGGTTGACGAAAATATCGGAAATACCATCAGAATAGGAGTTTTAATTCCCAGTAGCGTAACTGACAAAATGAAAAAAATGGTGAATTCAGTATCATGTTTATTGCATATTTTGTGTATATTGACACTAGGTTCACATAAAATATATTACATATAGAATAAAAGTACTGGATTAGTCATAATTTCTCGTATTTTAGACATTTGTTTAACATCTACTTGTGACGTCCTCTCCATCAAAGATCCATCGAGAATTATCACATGGACACACAGCGCTGAAAAAATAAAATCAACATTGAAAGTTCATAAATATATCAACTAATAATTGAAAGTCTTTTTTTCTTCAAGTTATTCAATAGTGTAGAAGAAAATTTGACAAGAGCAATATTTATGATCCCACCTTATCAAGTTAGTCATATAGTGATAAAAAGAATAAATCGTATAAAAATATAAATCTTGACCCCTTATATTATGATCTCATCTCTCTTTTTTAAACTTCATGTAATCCTTTTAATTTGCATTTTCAAGTATCTTTATTTATGCACAGCTTCTAAACCAATAACTACACACCTCACAAGCATTTGGCATATTAATCACTTTCTTTGCTTCGTTATACTTACAAGCAAGTGGCTTCCGGATAGTTATTACATTTTTGGATAGTACAAGCGCCTATCAAACAGGCAATGTCAGGACAAGCTGAAATTACAAAGTTAACATTATCGCATCAATGCTGTCAGTATTTCTCATATCATCAACTCTGTATCATTTTACTGAAGATATATCGCGACCAGAAACGCTTTTAAGGGGTCAGATGTATTGATTATTTCAAGAAGAATGGCAAAATGACATTCGCAACCACAGTTTGCCTTGACGTTACAACAAAGAAAATTGGACCATTAAGTAAACAGATAGAGACTAAGTTTTGAATACTTTAGGTCTTCAACACCACAGCTGTAAAAGTAAATAATGAACTGAAAGTATAGTAAATATCACTCCATAACATTTTTTTCCCGAATTTCAGGTCACCCAGGATTCAGTTGACATATAATTAATGGACTGTTATTGGTCGATGTTGTACGTCTATACATGTAGCTTGTTAACAGTTTTACACACATTACTTCTTTCCTGACACAACGGAGAAGCCTTGACAAGATCTGTTGTGAAGCAATTGTAGGAGAAGGGGTATAAATAATGTCAAAGCCATAATCTCGAATCCACTGAGCCACCAATTTTAGTTAAAAACTAGAAACGATGCAATTAAAAATAGTATGCATGTTATAAGTGGCATAGAGGTCAGGCTTGTATCTTTACTTTCTTTAAAAAGTTGTAAAAATTATAAATACAGGTAAATGAAACAATGATAAACATCAACAAAATCAATGTTCAGCTACTTGAATGAAAATAAATGTTTTAACAAAGAAGAAGCATCAGCAAGTCCAAGTTCAAGACTTTCAGGTAGCATTAAGTTCATAAAAGTTAATCAATAAACGTTTATGATATTGTAAGCATTTCAACAAAGGTTACTGCGGCTGCTCGTAAATAAAGTTAATGACGTGTTATGTATCGCATTCTGTAGACCTACATATATAAATGTACATTGTATGGAGACAAGATACAGTTTAGTAAATGCATTTAAGAACACTCTTTTTCACAGAAAACAATTATCACTCAACTGATACAAGAATTAAATAAAAATCGAATATAAGCGAACTTACGACGAGGCCGACAAGACTGTTCACATAGCTTCTTTGATTTAAAGTTGTTAGCGTTTCCTCCGCAACAGCCATACGTAAACGAACGACAGGAGCGCAGACTAGCGTCATAATAAAATCGAGGGCAAGCACCCCTACAGATTCCGGGATCAGCAGAAAGACTACATGGACCTGTAACATAGGTAATGAATGTATTATTATGTATGACAAAACAATGGTAATATGTCTCTATCGACATTGCTAGTGGAATAAAGATTTGGCGAATTTAAACATTTTTTTTAAATAACAGTGTTTATAAAATAGAGTATCTAATTTTTATATTGTCTGGGTGAATTTAAGACGTGGCAAAACTGCTTACAAGTGTAGAAGGGTGAAAACACGGGCAAAAATAACTCTATAAACAGTATATAACATTGTTTGTCTTTTTTTAAATGATATATCTCACAATCCTAAATATTGGCAGAGTCTTGTAACTTTATGCAAGCACAAAATTGACTGGGTTTTGTGGCATGTGTTTTTATTCAATTTTTGAATTGTATGCACAGTTTCGTAATTGTAAAATGGTACACAAAACTATATTATAACCTTTATTATATCTGGTTTTAATTAACATTAATTTAGGACAAGTAATAGTTCTGAAGTATCTTTGAACGTTTCGATGTGCACCTGGGGTCAATAAAGGCAATGGTGTTGAGTGATTCAACATCTTATTAAGGTCTTTCGTTTCCAACGGAAGACCTTATTGTTTTCGTTTGGTTTCTTTTTCGCTAGTCTTTTTTTTTCTTCTAAATTTTGTGTACGCGATTTCTCAAAAACTACTCGGCCGACTTACATGAAATTTTCAGATCTAATAGATATTGATCTGAACCTTATTGCATTTTATTTTTTGTAATGACGTCACTTCCGGTTTTGGGATTTTAACAATTTAACGATTTTCAGAGGGTCGGTTTGTCCACGAATGTTCTCATAAACTATAAAAGATATTGATTTTAAAATTTCAGGAATGATAGACAAAAGATTGTAGATATGTATTAAAGCATTTACAATTTTCAAACACAAAAAGCACGAAAGCTTGGTAGTGCTAAAAAATGGGATAAAAAAGCGTTGTTATTTTGCATAGTTTTCTTAGTTTATCTCTTTTCTCGAACATATTTTGTTAAGACATGTACAAAAAAAAAGATGAATGTTTACAAGATCTTTTGTTTGACATCAAGAAAAAGGGGTTGGCCTCTCAAATTAGGGGCCAAGAGATTCCTAAGGTATATTACAAATAACTTGAAAATGATAAATATTTTGTAATGCATTATAGAAGCAAAGTTGTTGATCGTAACAATATCTCTTTGAAAAAATCATTGCCACACCCATTTCTGATGTAATTAGGGACTTTTATTCATTATCTGAAAGTCTGTGTGTGGGGGGGATTCTTTATTTGTATCGATATTTCATTGTATCCTTTTAAAAGAAAATCACACGGAAGACCTACTCGTTACTCGTAACGATATCGTATCTAGTTTTCTTTTTATTTTCTTTATTTAACTAATTCAATTACATATATACTTTTTAAAAGATCATCGGACCATAAACATAACATTGAATTCCTTTTATGCAATGCCTTTACCAATCTAAAGGTTTGTTTTATTTATTGTTTTAAATGTATTCTGTAAAGACAAACATTACAGAACAAACACACTATAAAGAAAACTAATGCAACCATTCAAATGATTGTAATAAATTAATTTCTTGTAATGGATAACTACATGTAAAAATAAAAACTAACTGTACGAATATTCTTTTTATAAGTCAACGTTTTGAAATTTGAATCAGAGAATTAAACCATGTTTAGGAGGTCGCTGTAGAAAACATATTTATTATTTAAATTTGAGTGAATTTTTACGAGGAACCTGACCTAATTTTGGTGTTTGACATTTAGCAAATAGGCAGGACCTTTAATCTTTTTAAACAACACGGGTTAGTCTGATAAACTACGCATAAACACCTGTTATTAGTGTAATATAGATAACTATTGATTGTTTGCTAGAGGCTGAGCTACGTATGTCAGATGTACGAAACAGGTGCTGAGTTTAAGGCACGATAATTTTATAACCTTGTCCTAATTGTTTATTATGGACCATTTGCGTCTTTTTATTGGATTTATAAATATTAATATAACTACTCATTGAAGTACATTTTTTTTATCAAAAATAAAATTTTGATATGTTTAAAATCTAAATTTGAAAAAAATATTTTACTGACTATAGAAAAAGCATAATGAATATGACATGCAAATATAATTTTGTTATTTTGTTCTACTGGAAAAGTTTGTTACCTGTTACGGGGGGAGGAGGTTGTCCGTACAATCTTGCGGTCACAACGGCCTACGAAAAAAAACCCGCAATTCATTTGTTTTACTACTGTTTCCTATGTCAAAGATAAAAATAATTAATACGTGGCATAAGTACACAATGTCAATATTCTTTGATTACTACAGTGTATATAATATAATGAAGATTTATGAAATAAATTTACTTTTTCACAATAAAACAATTAATTTAAAAAATGATTTAACATTTTTTTTTAAATTAGTAGTCTTGTATTAATAACAATATCAAACAGATAACACACACACACACACACACACACACACACACACACACACACACAATCTTAAAAGAAAAATAGTTTACATGTATCTGATTATATTTTGCATTTTTAAATAATCATATTTTTTGACAGGTCACAAAAAGAATGTGTATGAAATTAGTAATGTCCTTTATATCAAAAAATAAATAAATAAATAAATAAATAATAAAACCTCACCACTGTAATTGTGAGTAGCACGCAAAATGATAAAATTCGCGGCGTCATTCTGTTTCTGTATCCTGGTCTAGGTTTATTTCCTTTCTAC
>WFKH01011926.1:35939341-35953646 GCA_016163765.1 Magallana hongkongensis
CCCCCCCCCCCAAAAAAAAACCAACAAAAAAACAATAATCACACAAACGATACAAGAATTAAAGAATCAAATTATAGTGAAACTTACGACGAGGCTGACAGGACTGTTGACAGAGCTTCTTTGATTTAAAGTTGTTAGCGTTTCCTCCGCAACAGCCATAGTTGAAAGGACGACAGGAGCGCCGACTAGCGTCATAATAAAATCGAGGGCAAACACCCCTACAGTTTCCGGGATCAGCAGGAAGACTACATGGGTCTGTAATATAGGAAACATATGTGTTAGATATGATAACACAATGGTACTGTAAAGTGGTTATTTACGCGTGGGGGAAATTTACACTAGTTACGCGGTAAGCTTTTAAAAGCCGTGTAAAATACCCCGCGCATCTGCTAAAAGATAAAAACTTTAGAGTGGTAAATCACTCATCCGCTTTTTTAATACCCACGCGTAATGTTTGACTGTAAAAGACGCGTATTAACCACCAGCGTTAATAACCACTTTTACAGTAATTTACTGTAAAAGAGAAATATTCGTCCCCGTTTCATTTTTGTATCTTTCGCCCTTGCTAGTGAATCAAAAACTTGGCAAATTAAACTCATTTTTTTAATAACAGTGATAATTAGAAAAAAAGTATATAATTCTTATATTGTCTGGGTGAATTTAAGACGGGGCGAAACTGCTTACAAGTGTAGAAGGGTGAAAAACACGAACATAAATAACTCTATATACAGCATATAACATTGTATGTCCTTTTTCAAACTATGTCACTCACAATCCTAAATATTGACAGAGTTGTGTAACTTTGTGCAAGCACAAACTTGACTGAGTTTTGTGGCATGTGTTTATATTCAATTTTTGAATTGTATGCACAGTTTTGTAATTGTAAAATAGAACACAAAACTGAATTATATCCTTTATTATATATGGTTTTAATCAACATTAACTAAGGACAAGTAATAGTTCTGAAGTATGTTTGAACGTTTCAATCTGCCTCTGGGGCCAATAAAGGCAATGGTGTTGAGTGATTTAACATCTTATCTTATTTTTCATTTTCTTTATTTTACTAATTCAATTTCATCTATACTTGTTAAAAGATCATCGGACCATGAACATAACATTAGATTCCTTTTATGCAATGCCTTTATCAATCCAAAGGTTTGTTTTATTTATTGTTTAAAATTTATTCTATAAAGACAAATATTACAGAACAAACACACCATAAAGAAAACTAATTCAACCATTCAAATGATTGTAATTAATTTATTGTAATGGATAACTACATGTAAGAAGAAAACCTAACTGTACGATTATTCTTTTTATAAGTCAAAGTTTTAAAATTTGAATCAGAGAATAAAAACATGTTTAGGAGGTCGCTGTAGAAGACATATTTATTATTTAAATTTGAGTGAACATTTATGAGGAACCTGACCTATGTGTTTGACATTTAGCAAATAGGCAGGACCTTTTATCTTTTTAAACGACACGGGTTAATCTGATAAACCACGCATAAACACCTGTTATTAGTGTAATAAAGATAACTATTGATTGTTTGCTAGAGGCTGAGCTACGCATGTCAGATGTACGAAACAGGTGCTGAGTTTAAGGCACGATAATTTTATAACCTTGTCCTAATTGTTTATTATGGACCATTTGCGTCTCTTTATTGGATTTATAAATATTAATATAACTACTCATTGAAGTACATTTTTTTTATCAAAAATAAAATTTTGATATGTTTAAAATCTAAATTTGAAAAACAAATATTTTACTGACTATAGCAAAAACATATTTAATATGACATGCAAATATAATTTTGTTATTTTGTTCTACTGGAAAAGTGTGTTACCTGTTACGGGGGAGGAGGTTGTCCGTACAATCTTGCGGTCACAACGGCCTACGAAAAAAATCCGCAATTAATTCATTAGTTTTACTACTGTTTCCTATGTCAAAGATAAAAATAATTAATACGTGGCATAAGTACCCAATGTCAATACGCTTTGGTTACTACAGGGTATATAATATAATGAAGATTTATGAAATAAATTTAATTTTTTAACAATAAAACAATTAATTTAAAAAATGATTTAACATCTTCTTTTTTTAAAAATTAGTAGTCTTGTATTAATAACAATATCAAACAGATAGCACACACACACACACACACACACACACACACACACACACACACACAGAACAACAAAAAATCTTAAAAGAAAAATAGTTTACATGTATCTGATTATATTTTGCATTTTTAAATAATCATATTTTTTGACAGATCACAAAAAGAATTTGTATGAAATTAGTATTGTCCTTTATATCAAAAAATAAATAAATAAATGAGTAAATAATAAAACCTCACCACTGTAATTGTGAGTAGCACGCAAATTGATAAAATTCGCGTCATTCTGTTTCTGTATCCTGGTCTAGGTTTATTTCCTTTCTACTTGACTTCAACCTTTTATAGTTAGACAGTCATTAGCGTTGTTATTAAACGTCATACTTAGCCCTGAAGCGTGGCAAATATCATGTCGAGCAAGATCGTTTATTTCAGTGTAAACAATATTGAAACACGTTACCTGTTACTATATTCCGGACATCCTTATTATTTATGTTTGAATTATTCTAGGGGGTTTCCATTTCATTTTTAGAAAATTGATTTGTATTCCATGCTCATCCTATTTCTTGTTGTTTATTTTTTGTGTTTGTGTAGATATTGCCCTTACCTTCCCTAAAGGAATTGATATTAGTGAATGCTGCTGTTTAGAACGAATTAATTTCAAAATAAGACAATACAAGGTAAACAATTGAAATCGTGTAAGGTTGATTTCGTTCTTCACTTTTTCTCTAATGAATAAACCTACCCAAATGAAATTAATATTTCTTTGTCTTTAACTTCATTACAATGATCATAAAAAAAATTGAACAAACAAATTAAACCGTATTTCAAATTAATTCAAAACTTCTTTTCCAAAACGCATACCGTCTTTTTTACGACTTTCATAAACATGTGCGGATCCAGAGAAGCACTAGTCTCTCTCTCTCTCTCTCTCTCTCTCTCTCTCTCTCTCTGGCAAACAAAATATTAACATCCTTTCCTAAATAATTTCTGTTTATTTGAATATATAGCAAATGGCAAAAATATAACATATATTAACCTTTTTTAAAATATAGACTCCTAAGATGAAAACGCTTTTGTGTTTAAAGAATGTATTCGGGTCATATTTTGATTGTAGTTGTTTGTATAGCACCTGTTACAAATTGACAAGGCACTGACATTTAAAATAATAACAATTTTAATCCGAATTGATGTATTTATGCAAACAGGCAAACTATACGCATCTTCAAACATCTGCTACAAGATGAGTATACTGTTTGAAACTGCAAAAATAAAATAATAAAAAATGACGCGACAAAAAATCTAGAATTCAGTCTGACAAAGATAAGTGCTTCAATGTCAGGTAAAATGAACCGAATGACCGACGTCCGTGCATGTACTTTTGAAAGCAGCAAAAAGGTAAAGAGTTAGCCTTCTAAATTGTACAATATAATAATGGTTTACCAAATAATGTTCAAACAACAACAGTTGTAATAGTGCAACAGAAAAAAAATATTAATTTAACATTTTACATTTTTACACAGTTTTGTTCAAGGAATGTGTAATGTGTAAATGTTATATGTAAATACCTGTCCCGGCATTTTTTTTCTGTAAGCAAATCGTTTTATCGTAACTACCACAAAGACAACTGTGATATTTCTTTTACGTACAACATGGTAAAAATGCGTCATACTGATTTAATGCTTAATAAAAGGCGCTATATAAAACAAATTTGGTAAATAATGCTGCTCTCCTAAAACCCAATCTTTTTCGCTGCTAAGTTTCCTCAGTGATTGCTATCTAGATCTATGGATTAGCCTTATTTTACTATAGTATGTTCAAAATACTAGCTCATGTGCATTTCTCCAGTTACGATCCTTTACCATGACTAATAGAAACATGTAGCCTTTACTTCTAATTACATGTAGCGCTCATCCCCCATTTCAAAATGGACCCAAAATACATATACATGTATTACGCCGTGTAAAGTATATACATGTATCATCTATATTGAACTGCTTTTCCATAGACGTGCAATGTCGGTGTAATAAAATACATATTAAATTTTTTTAAAAATCTACTAATTTGTTCTTGATTAATTCACTTTCGGGCAAAAATGTCAAATATTTAAACAAAAGATTGCTCTCTGGGTGACTATTGTGTAATATGAGTGACTATGTGTGACAATATTTTAAATTTTCTACAAGTAACATACAAACTTGTTCATAGAAAACTCATACTAATAAAAGCGATAACTCTTGGCAGCCTGTTTCAAACAAGTATGGCGGTGTCGTGTTGTTGTTAAAAAATCATCAATTATTTCATTTAATTTTGCCATCCTATATGACGGTTATCTTGTACTTTTTTGACACATTTAATGTAAAGCAATGATTTTTACTTGGTCTTAACAAAAAATTCCCTAAAACATGGAATAACTGAAGATCAATGACCTATAATATGACAATGATTTACTGTATTTTAAGAAATTTTGTTTTTGTTTATTCAACAATTATTGAATTTGCTCGTTGCAATGTGCATATGCATATATTTATATGAAATAAAAGAAATTGAGTAATGTCCGTTCGTATGAAAAAGCGTCGTTCTGAAACTGATTCTACTTTTAGATGCTAGGAGTCAGTTTACTAAATGTTACCCTAAATATTACACAAATTGTAGAGCTATGTAACTCAGTCACACACACGCTTGTCCATCATGTGTCTGTTGTGCTCAACTATCTGCCTTATTTCTAATCTTTCCGAATTCAGTAGGGTGATGATTTTGCATAATCCTTTTTATTCGTACTTTTTCTAAATAAAATTACCTTTGTTAAAGTCCTCAAAGTCGTGCCCAGAATCGAAACGGAACATGTGGTAAGGGAGAGTGAATGACTTATTGTCCCCGTGTAAGCATGATTGTATTAGTACATGTAGCAGTCAGGAAGGCATGATTAAAAATTTCCTGTTTATATAACCTTTTTATTTTCTCCTTCTTTTATCTTCCTCTATTAAATCAACGATCATACTAATGGATATCATTTGGAATGCTTTATTTTTCCAGAGGCTCTTAAGTTTGGCAATAGCTTATGGTATGTCTTTTTAGATTATAGTCAGGGAGCAACTTATTTAAAGGTATATGTGGCGCATTTGGAGTAAAATTTTTGACATGAGTTTGAGTAAAAAAATATACATCATGCTTCTTATTATTAGACGTTTCACAAACTCTAGGCCCATAAAACATGTTCTGTCTTTAGTTATTTGTCTCTAAACTTTGCTACACTGATGAGTTAGTCTGATTAATATATATGTGATCCGCCATTTATAATGCCACTAAGCATGAGTGCGGGAAAACCCAGCATTGAAAACACGATGGAAGAACAGTTTGTTTACAATTTAAAATGCCGTTTTTCGTGTCTTAAATTAGATAATTCTTATATCAGATGATACTCGAAGCATTCTTATTCCGATATTCATTAATGTAGAACAATATAAATTGTTAATTATGTGTAATAAAGGCGAAACAAGATTTTAGCGTCATCGACACGGTATACGGAGTAAATACCCCCCTCCCTAAGGGATGAATGTTCTGAGAGTGTTTATTTATTCTTTATTCAAAAATTCTCAAAACGAAAATCTACTTGTGGTTTATAACTTATAAAGTAAAGACACAGAACACAAGGAACACGAACCTGACTAGCAAAATCCTTACAGCTTTATGATTGAAACTTAAGTTCAATTCGGCTTTAATTCCTATTCAATCAATCTACATGGTCTCCGATGACGATCTTCCATTTGTTCATATCCTTGTCAGTCTGTCTCTTTTTTCTCTCCTTGCCAAATCTGTCGACCTTAACGGTCTACCCCTCTTTCTCGTCGTCGCCATTGTTGTTGAAAGACTTAGATGGATGTCACGTGACCCATTTAAGACGGGGTTATTTAAATATTTTGTATTTTTTTTACAGCACGTAAAAAAATGAAAAATATTTTTTTCTATATTTCTCGTATCTTTGTTATGCGATTGACTTAGACAGAGTAATTTATGTGAAAGTCCTATCTTTAAATAAAGTAATGAAGTAAATTATCAGATCTTATTAATGTTATTCACTAAAAATACGCCACATATACCTTTAAAGATACTAACCGTATGTTTCTGCAAACCAATTATATCAAACTAGTTCCGCTCTCAACAAGGCACTGTTGTTAAGCACCGCGTTGAAGCATTACTTAGAGAAATAGAGAGATGTATATGGAGGGAGAGAGAGAAACAAAGACAGATATTGACTAATTATGGAAATTTTATTTTGATCTTTATATTATAAAATAATATTTTTGAAAAAATAATATGTTTTCTACGCATTGTAAAACACATTTCCAAAAAAAAAAAAAAAAAACCAAAAAAAAAAACCAAAAAAACACCAAAAAACCCCCAAAAAAGAACAACAACAACAAACAAATAGAATTTAACAAAAAGGTAGGCATTTTACGTTTCGTATTAGTTATATAATCATTTTGGTTTAGAATATTTCGTTCATTTAATGAATATCACATTTTCAAGGATACCTGGAAATAATAAACGTACACTGTACAATGTAAATATTGGACTTCGACGAACATTAAATGGATCAACTCAACAATCCACTAAAATTAGTATCCTACAAATATTGATGACAGTAATGTATGCTAAATGGAAGGCGTGATATAAAATTATCTGAATTCCCTCATGTTACTTAATTGACATATGTACATTAATAAAATAACCTTAATTAAAAATGCACTCTGACCTTTATTAAAAAAAAAAGAACGAACCAAAAATTGCATTCAGTGTTTAATTTCGGGGATCAAAATGAACACAAAAAGGGTTATAATTCTAGATTAAGGAAGCCTGCTTGATTCCCCTAGATGAAGCCAGATGTCCAATGGAAACAATTGTGAAACTTGTTCCAATTTACGAGCTATACGAGCCAATGTTATGTCATATATTTGATGTTGTTCCCAAATACATGTATCATCATATTGTCGTGAGTTTTATTATTATTTTTTATCTGTAACAGAAAACATTGCTTTGAATAAAAAAGCATGGCAGATGAATCCCAACAAGAATTGGGTGGAATGGGGAGCTCAGAAAGCCGTAGATGGACAAAAATCTTACCTCGATGCTTTCGGGGGAGAGTGTACAATATCAGCAAACTATAAATCAACAGCAGAGTGGGGAGTTGACCTTGGAAAAATCCTGAGCATACACCATATCTTTATACAGTACAGGACGGATAATCGCCCCTGGGGTAGGTTTTCTGATGGACTACTATAGTACTGAAGCATTTATTAAAATAAGTGGTTAAATTAATTTTTGGTGGTAATTGATTTCTAGGAATTATTAAAAATCACAGAGATAAATATTTGTGGTCATTGACTCTTTAAAAGCACTGAACGTTGAATTTCATTGTTTTACTCAACAAAAAAATGCATGTAAATTGAATTTTTTTAAGTAACGTAGATGAAATCACAGAACTATGGATTTCAGGTGTTTCCTTTGCATTTATATAAAGCAAATATATAATTATACGTTAAGAAGACATTACCATTTGAGACATTGGATGAATCTCTGCCATTCAATTATCTGAAAGGGTGCTAACATGTAAACAAATTGCATATATCTGCTATTTCATTTCTTTTACAGAAATGACAATAAATATACCGTTGACCTAATGGCACACGTTCACCTGTGTGGCTTATAATTGTTAGATCTTTTTTGGTTCGTTTGCAATGTACACGTTTTCAATTTAAATTTGAAAACCAAAATCAATTTATTAATCATTCCACTTCTTTTTTTTTCAAATATGATGATCGTCATGATTTAAAAAAAAAAATCTTTGTAAGCAAATTAAATGAAATTAATCCGCAGTATGAATCACATGATTGGTTGAACAAATCATTGTACATTTTTACTGTTATTTACAGGTGCTACAAACGCATATGCATCTAGGTTTTTGGGATTTTCGGTTTACGTGTCCAACACAACCGGAGAAAATGATGGGGTGTTGTGTTTTGAGGACATGAACTTCACCTTAGATACAATACCTAATCCCATAAACATAACGTGTCCTTTTCATGGGCGACACGTCATCTTCTACAACAATAGGACCAATACCCCATTCCCTGCTGGATATTCGGACTATGCATTCAACGATCTCTGTGAATTTGAAGTTTTTGGTAAGATTTTTAGAGAAAAAGAAAACATCATTTTGTCATTACTATTACAATAGACTTCAAAGTGATGAAAGGGGGATAATGTTTGTAAAAGATGAAACAGGAAATCGCTCCTCCCCCAAAGTCAATAACTGTTATGTATAATTGTATTAAACCACCATCCTTTCAACAATACCCCCGACTCCAGCCACCCTTCCCCCCGCACCCCCCCCCCTTCAAAAAAAAGAAAGATTCGCCGTCTTCTACTCAGTTTAGCGTAGAATTTGAATGTCAGGTCCGCATTTAGTCTGTTTTAGGTCATCTGAGATACTAAAATGACCTAATGCTATCTGTTTTTGTCCGTCATCGTTCGTTGTTCGTCGATCGTAAACTTTTGAACATGTTTAGCTTTACCTCTGGAACCACTGAGCCAATTTCAACCAAATTTTGCATATAGCATATGTTAGTGAAGGGGAGGAAACATTGTAAAATTTATGGACCCTGCCACCCTGGGTCCTGAGGGGTGGGGCTAAAACCATCAAAATTAATGCAATCTTTGAAAAATCTACTTCTTTACTCCTGGACATCAAGCAGTCAAATGCTGGCATGATTGTAATAAGCATTGAGCTCTCTACCAAAATTGTGAAATTCATGGCCCCGGGGTCAGGGGTTCTGGCGCTAGAGTGGGGCTCTAATAATTAGATAGTGGAAATGCATTAATTCGTTGATAATCTTTTCCTCTGATCCTGGATATTAAAAACAGGTGAACTAGGTACAAGGTAATGATAAGGAAGAATGCCTCATTCAAAATTGTGAAGTTCATGGCCCCTTCTAGTGTTAGAGCGGGGTTCTAATGATTATATAGAGAAAATGCATTAATTCTTTAAAGATCTACTCATCTGTCCCTGGATATTAAGCAGATGATTAAAGTATATAGTAATGTTGAAAAAGAATTCCATGTTCTAAAAATGTGAATTACATGGTCCCTGGGTCAGGGTTTCTTGTGTTAGGACGGGGCTCTAATGATTATATAGAGGAAATGTATTAGTTCTTCGAAAATATTATCCTCTGCTCCTGGGTATTAAGCCCATGAACTAAGTACATTGTTATGATGAGGAAGAATACCTCTTCTAAAATTGTGAATTTCATGGCCCCTGGGTCAGGATTTCTGGTGTTAGGGCGGGGCTCCAATGATTATAAAAACACAATCCAAATCAAAAAGGGAAAATCAAAATTCCTTTTTTTTGACCCTGTTTTTCATATCTGCATCCATTTACACCCCTTTTTGCCAAAAATAAGCCTTTACAAGTCAAATTTCATGGAATTTTCCTGAATCATTAACATTTAAATGCATAAAACAGACATTTAAAATGAGGTACGTTCCTCTCATCCTTATAAAAATTATGAAGCATCAGAGGAACGTTCCATTCACCTAAACTAAAATCTCTACATTTCATATGAGGAACGTTCCTCTTTTCACTTCAACAGAAATCTGAGGAACGTTCCTCTCTTCACTTAATTATATAAACTGAAATCCTAACAAAGCATCTGAGGAAGTTCCTGACTTGAAATCTTTACACTGTATCTGAGGAACGTTCCTCATTTCACTTCATCTGAAAGCTACATAATGCATCTGAGGAACGTACAATCTTTCATATGTTGATTGTTTTCTTTTTACATGAAAGCTTTATAAAGCATCCGAGGATTGTTCCTCTTTTCCCTTAAATTGGAATCTTTACAATGCATCTGAGGAAAGTTCCTCATTTCATTTAACAAAATGTTTACTTCTAACCCAAGGAGGAATTCAAAACATTTTTTAGGTATTCTAATCATTACGCAAAACTTTGTAAAACTTATAAAAGACAAATTCTAATGTTACTGTATCACTCTTTAAAAATCAAATTGAAACACTGGTTTTGACAAATTAAAAAGTAAATTAATCAATCATTCTTAAGGAGTCTCGAGAGAGAATGTTTCAAACATACAATTTTCTTTAATTTTTTTCCAGTAAAAGGTCACCTTATGAGTAAATTATGTGCAAAATATAAGGTTAATTGACCAGATAGTTTAAATCTATTTACCGCACTCAAATATTGGTTGTTAAATGTAAATTTAAAAAAAAAGGTAAAAAAATACAAACATACAATTTTCTTTAAATTTTCAAAAACAGAAGGTTAACATATAAGTAAAGTTTTTGCCAAATTGAAACAAAATTCACCAGATAGTTTAAATGCTATCCGCCCTCATAGTTTGGTCCTATAAAAGTGTCTTTGCAGCCTTTTTACATACTAAGGCTATAGAATTGTATAGAATAAAAGGATGATAACGAATCAAATATAATTTTATTTGTAGTAGATAAAAAATGCATTTCCCCTAACACAGAATATGAAAAGATCGCACATATGTTTCTGTTTTTTGCAAATTTCAATTTCAATCTGAATAATTGACACTGCAATAAAAAATGCATGACTTTTTTTTTGTCAGTAGTTATGTCAAAGTCTCAACTGACGTCATCATAAGACGTTGACTACGACGTGGATAACGTCAACTTTGAAGAAGAGGCGAAATTATTAAAATACTTCTGAACATTATTCTAAAGCTTCACTTCAATCTTTAAAAATAATTTTTATGATAAATAAATTTCAAAAATAAAAATGTTACATGATTACTTGAATATTTGAGCATTTTACTCTGCATTTGTGTTTTATGACATTTAAACTACGGTATATTCTTTAATTATTGCGGAATACACTGCGCAGAAGTGTTTCTACAAACAAAGTTTGGGGGGTATATAAGAATCACCTTGTCCGTCCGTCTGTCTGTCCGTCTGTTCACCTGTCTGTGCATTTGGACTAAAAATAGTTCTGCTTAAATTGATTATAAATAATTGATGTGCGATTGTCAACATTCTACTGGAAAACCCTGGTTTTATTTTTAATATCTATCATGATGCAAATTGATATGATACATTGCGATGATCATTATTGTAGGAAAGATTTTCACTAAAGCCCCTATTGTACATGTAACTAATAAGCACAATTGAAATTTAGAAGACAATATGCTAACTATGTCCCTTATTAAATAACTTGTTTAACAAGTATTCAAAATTACTCCTGATAATAGCGGGTTTGCAGCTCATAATTTAACAATTTTACATATAAAATCAAAAACTTTGTGTCAAGCCGCTAAAACAATAATATGATGTTGGTTAAGTAATTAAAGAACTGATAAAAAAAAACTCAAGCACATCATAGCACTCAGTGGGAGCGCAGTCATTTGTTAAAAGTAGAAGCTGAGTAGAAATCCCTTGGTTGCTGTCACATTTTCATCTTAATTGTAAACATTCAAAATACAACTGCACAATATGGTTTTGAATTTCTCTGCGATCCCACAGCAATTCCAGAAATAGAACAATGTCGTGAAACTCTGGGGGAACGCAATCTGGTGTAACAGGGCCTAAGCTTTGAGAAATCAATCAGGTAGCCAAAAATTTGCATTCTTTGAGCTCGATGATAGTAATTTAACAAACATTAGGATGTGAAATGTTGACTTGCTGCAAGTTCTCATATGAACTGCAATCATTATATTAATACACATGTAAATTTTATCTTACACTAGCCAACAATTACATTGAACCCCCCCCTTCCTAATAAAATCACAACATACACGAGCTAAAATTCAATAGTGTACTCATAGTCAAGTCTACCTCTGGTATTAAGGAGGAATTTTTAGGTTGAAAAAAAAACAAACTCACTTTCTGGTTTTCTGGTTGGAGTACTTCATGTTTATCAAATAGGAAATATCTAATTTTACTCCAGTATATCCTGTAAATAACTTCTCAGCATGGTCAATAGAAATGTCATGACCTAAAGACTATGCACATGCTAAGGTCTTCTAACAGATGTCAACCACTAACTGGATGCTGATAAGATGTTGGGGGTGTGCTAATAATAGTAACTGTGTGAACTTTGAGATCCACTGCTTTTGGAACAGATGCAAAATGTGGTCGGAAATTTTATTTAAGATTAACACTGCATGTGTACTTTATGAAGCAGAACGGAAATATTGTTTGGAAATTGCAGTTGCAAATATCGCAGGATGCATCAAGGTAATTAATACTTTTATTATATTCAAACGTTTAAAATACATAACTGATTTTCTCTTGCTCTTCTGCTAATTCACTACAATCAAGGAAATTGCAAACCTAAAGCATATAAATTAATTTGATACAAAATCCTTGATTATCTTATATTTAAACTATTTATTGTAATCATCAAATTTTGAAAATAATGTGCAAATTAAATCAAAATATAATGATAATACAATGTAATGTTATAGGTTATGGTGATTGGAAGTGACAAAATATTGCGCCTGGTGGATTTTGATTTGAAATCACTGCATGCGACCTTTTTGCTGCTCTAGCTAGTGGATGGGGAGCATCAATTTGGACAGAGCTTGATCGAGATGGGAGATGCTTGAAGATTCAGGTTTGTTATTCTTAATTTTGAATTAATCTCAAACTAGAGCTGTCCTTCTGGGACTAGTACTCCCACAAGACTCTTTCAGTGAAACAGAATAATATGCTGGCCACTTCTCATTTTACAGATTATCAATTTCCCCTACAGATGCTTATCTAAACCATTCCTAGGAAAATGGCCCTCTTGGGACAAATGATCTCAGTAACACTATTAACTCCATTTACATGATGTGAGTTTTAGATCTTACAAATCAGACTTTGTAAATAGGAAAATCATAAACAGATGTTAAGTCATATGGAATAGAAACATGCTCTATTTAAAAAAAAGTTAAATATTAAATACTATATATCATTAATCTGCCAAAATGAATCGTCACACAGTTGTAACATGTACAAATGTGAAAGGATTAATCTAAATTGGCCCCACCCTACCCCCGGGGACCATGATTTGAACAAACTTGAATCTACACTACCTGAGGATGCTTCCACTCTAATTTGAGCTTTTCTGGCCTAATAGTTTTTGAGAAGAAGATTTTTGAAAAATACCTACAATTTTTTAATAATTCTAAATTATCTCCCCTTTAAAGAGGGCGTGACCCTTCATTTGAACAAACTTGGATCCCCTTCACCCAGTTATGCTTTGTGCCAAGTTTGGTTGAAATCTGCCCAGTGGTTCTGGAGAAGAAGATGAAAATGTGAAAAGTTTACAACGCCAACGCCGACAACGCCGACAACGCCAACAACGCCAACGACGACAGACAACGGACAAATTTTGATCAGAAAAGCTCACTTGAGCTTTCAGCTCAGGTGAGCTAAAAAAGCGAGATTTATTTGTGGACCGAATTTCCTCGAATTAGTGAGAGCTGTCTAATACATTATGATGTGTATTCTTAAGTTTATGATCGCATATACCGTAATTTTATCATGAGTGCACAGGGGCCCATTTCACAAAGCATACTTAAGACTAAGATATATCTTAGGAAAGAACTTTTTCCTAAGTTCAATACTTTTAACTTTAAGACAGGTAAATTATGTTTTAGGAACAAACTTAACATGGTGACTGTTTATGTTATATTGAAATGAATGATATGCACAATTAAGTAGAACAAAAATACTGTGCATCATTAAGACTTTTTCACTTTACTTCTAATTAATTTAAATATATTTTATTGAATAAATTCAATAGGATTGGACAACAGGCATAGCCTATGTATATCCTCTCCTTGTAATATATCCACTTTACTTCTAAAATGAAAACAATAGAACTATCAAATTACACATATATTTCTTCAATTAATTTCTTTGGTGTGGACTTTAATTTTTACAATTTTTTTAGATTATCTTGCACGCGCAGATGAATTACGGGCATATAGTTTTAGCTAGTGCACTGATGATAATTAAATTATTCATGCCCAAGAATTACTGATATCTTAAAAAGGAATAAATACTTAATAAATACTCAATTACAGAATGCCGAATGACTGGATGATTTGTCATATCCTTCCACTTCCACGATTAAATAAGCTTTTCTTTTACGGGAGAAATGTTAGG
>WFKH01011926.1:35953746-35992085 GCA_016163765.1 Magallana hongkongensis
GATAACAATAGCTTTGGGATTTGATGTGAAGTGTTAAGATCTGCCGCCATCCCCCAAAAATTGCAATGATACCACTGTTTTAAGATTAGAGCAGAAATTTAAGAGTATTTTGATGTTTGGTAGATTCAAATCAAATTCAGGCTTAATTATCCTGCTTGGATTCTGTAAATGTTTAAACATATTTAGGTATATACATGTATATCCTAAGAGAAATATTTGTTGAACAAATTTCTCTCTCTCTCTCTCTCTCTCTCTCTCTCTCTCTCTCTCTCTCTCTCTCTCTTTCTCTCAAGCTGGGAGAAACTTATGTGACCTTATATATATACTGCCTACTGGGTATTTCTTCTTATAGAATGTCAATACTTATTAAATGTATGTTTTGAGAATTTGTGTGTAATTAACAAAAAAAAAGCATCACAGCCAGATCTTTATTATGAAATGAAATAACAGGAAGTTATTTAGCAATTATGAGTTTAAATGCAAATATGTACATGTATCATACATAGATTCTATAGAAGATCTGGACATCCTCCCTGGAAGGAAATCAATGGGGCCACAGAAAGGTTAAGAAGCCATCCAGCCAGTCAAACAGCATGAACAGAAGATAAACAGAACAGAAGATAAACCTTGGATCTTGTCAACCATGTATCAAAGACCTCATTAAGTGAAAGTGCTTTCAGGAAAATGCAGCTCTACTTGGGAACTCAATCCTGAATTTCATGGATTCATGGATGCGAGCTTTATGTTTTTAATAATTATAAAACCATATGAACTGAGACAATTATTAAGATAGTTATATTTTTAATTATATAAACATCTAATTTAGTTACTAAATAAACTTGATATTGAATATTAAAAGAAATATTAAATTGGTTTTCTTAATTACATGCCTAATATGTACTTTAATTGAAAACAATTAATTATAATTTGATCTAGAATACAAGATCAATGTTTGACATCTATTAATTAATATACATGTATTTGCCGCTTAAAAAACACAAGGGGCACCGATAGAACAGACCGACCAAAAATGATTAATAAAGCCAACCGTTATTTTGATTTGTAACCCAAAAATGCCGCGATAAAAAATAATAAAAATTCAAACTCTTCTTTACTTTTTATAGATTAATCGACTAAGAAAATTTAAGCAAATCATCATCGAGACTGAGCGATAGTCAAGTACTCGAGTACTTGTTTACATCCTTAATATTTACGTAAAATTAAATTTAAAATTTAAATTTAAATTTTAAAGTTAATTTCAGTTAAAGAGAAAAGAGGAACGTTCCTCAGATTCTTAGTGAAAATTTCAGTTGTAGTGAAAAAGGAACGTTTCTCAGATTATTAGTGAAAGAGGAACGTTCCTTAGATGACTTGTCAAGATTTCTGTTGAAGTGAAAAGAGGAACGTTCCTCAGATGAATTGTCAAGATTTCTGTTGAAGTGAAAAGAGGAACGTTCCTCAGATGACTTGTCATTGACAAGATTTTAAGTCAGGTGAAAAGAGGAACGTTCCTCAGCTGCTTTGTGAACATTTTAGCTGGAAAAAAGAGGAACGTTCCTCTGATGCTTCATGAGTTTTTAAATGGATAAGAGGAATATACCTCATTTTAAATGTCTGTGTAATGCATTTAAATGTCAATGATTCAGGAAAATTCCATGAACTTTGACTTGTAAAGGCTTATTTTTGGCAAAAAGGGGTGTAAATGGATGCAGATATGAAAAACAGGGTCAAAAAAAAGGAATTTTGATTTTCCCTTTTTGATTTGGATTGTGTTTAAAGTAAAAATGCATTAATTCTTCAAAAATCTTCTCCTATGCTCCTGGATATTAAGCAGGTAAACTAAATACATAGAAATGATAAGGAAGAATGCCTGTTCCAAAATTTTGAATTTCATGCCCCCGGAGACAGGGGTTCTTGTGTTAGGGTGGGGCGCTAATGATTATACAGTGAAAATGCATTAAATCTTCAAAAATCTTCCCATTTACTCCTGAATATTTGGCAGATGAATTTTAGGTACAAAGTTATCATAAGGAAGCCTGCCTCCTTCAAAATTGTGAATTTCATGGCCTCTGGGTCGGGATTCTGGTGTTAGGGTGGGAATGAATGCAGTGATTCTTTGAAAATGTTCTCCTCTGCTCCTTGGTATTAATCCGATGAATTAAGTTCATAGTTATGATAAGGAAGAGTGCCTCTTCCAAAATTATGAATTTATTGGCCCTTGGGTCAGGGGACTGGTGTTAGGGCAGGGCTATAATGATTATAAAGGGTAGGGTGGTGTAATTTTGACCGATATCTTTTTTTTTTTGTACTTAAGATTTGTTCAATTATGCCACGGTATGCTATGCTACAATTTTTTGATAAGTTTTGTAGAATTTAGAAAGTTCATTGTATTAAACAATCCCGGAATATTAAAAACGATTTCATCAGCCCTGTAATTATAATGCACATGAATATACATTGCAAAAGCCACACTGCAGATACTCAGGTAACCGATAAGGCCCAATGGCCTCTTGTTTAGATATATTTGTCTGTTGCCTAGATTTCTGTTAATACAAAAAATACTCACGAAAATAATCACATGTTCTTGTTTGTTTTATTGACCATAATTAATTATCATAGGTGTTCTGATAGCAGACATGCATCAGTTGTGTATATGTCTTTACTGAGGTCCTATTTATAATGATTGTTTAAGTACTTAACGTCGACGAATCTATGAATTAGAAGCAATTTATTAAAATTTAGGGAAAAATCACTAGATGTTATAGCTTAAGTGTTGCTGGTTAATATGAATGTTAAACAAAAGATACTGCTCGGTCAAAAAAATTTTTTTTTTATTTTAGGACAAGCTAACATTTCAATTGTTATCCATATAAAGTAATGCAGTACATGTTTAAATTTATTATTGAATTCAACAATTAGAATTGAAACAAAATTAGTTAGGGGAAATATGTATTTTTAAGGTTGCCCAAAAATTGGATATTACGGAGAGAACTGTTCCATACCATGTTCTCGAAATTGTCAGCCTAGTAATTGTGATATCCAATCTGGAGCATGTCTGAGTTGTGTTGAGGGATTTGAGGGTCAACAATGCAATAAAAGTAAGAAAACGAACTATATTTGGTATAATATTCCTAATGGTTTGGGATTTGTGATGAAGACAGAATAAATATTTTGTATTTTGATACATATAGCTATCTATTTATTATCCATATGTCTCTCTATCTATGATAATCTCTCTCTCTCTCTCTCTCTCTCTCTCTCTCTCTCTCTCTCTCTCTCTCTCTCTCTCTCTCTCTCTCTCTTGCTGTGATATTTTCAAAAGATCAAATTTTGATAACATTGGCTACATGCAAATGTCTGGTCAACAGTGTGCAATTACAAACATAGATTTAATTGCATGTGGAAACTGCAATCATGTGAACGGAATTTGCCCAAACGGATTTGACGCAGGCGTCTATGGAGATACATGTGACAAAAGTGAAAAAAATGTATTTGAATAATTTCTTTCCGCTTTTAATTAATCATTAATCTGAATAATACATTCATTTAAAAAATGCATCATTACCCACATACCCCCTTAGTTTCTATTTTGATACGTATATTATTTTTCTTAACTGTAATAATGCATTTATTGACATAAAACACTGGATACGATGTAAAATATATATATATAAAAAAAAAACATGGTTGCAAGACATTCTTCGGAATGTTTTCGAAAAGTGATTATGATGCAACAAACATTTTTGGTATTACTTTAAAATAATAGTAATAGTTCAAATGATGATTTCGTGATTTTTTTTTTTAATTAACAAGCTGCTATTTAATTTATTTACTAAAAAAAACTAAATTAGTATAGGCTGGAATTTAAATTACACTTTTTTTTTATTTTACAATTAATATAACCGCCTTAAAATGACGGAAAAGGTTATGGTAAATTTAACTTCTATTGGTCCTAATTTTGTAGGAAATGCAGTTTTTGAAAAAGCAGAAACAATTTCGACGTGAATTCTTACTTAACTTTATATTTGCTTTAAAGTGTTATTGTATCATGATTTACTTTCGCAAATCTTGATTTAAAGCTTGCAGGAACAACACATACGGTCAATCTTGTTCGTCAGTGTGTGGTCAATGTAGTAACAGACAACAATGTCATCACGTGACTGGAAAATGCCCAGAAGGATGTGCTGCAGGATTTGAAGGCGAGAAATGTGATATTGGTATATAGTCTGTTTGGCTTTAAAATTTGGTTTTACTTTTGTACCATTTAATATATGATATACCCCTGTCATCATTACACTTATATAAAATATTATAACTTCCAGCACACTTGTTGGTGTTACCACGTGGTGATCCAGATGACCTTCAATCGATATTGTACATTTTTGTTACTTTATTTGCCATCTCCTTTTTCCTCAACATTTTTCTAACGATCAGGCAAGTGAATAATGTTCATCTCATTTTTTGCTGAAGTTATAATCATTCTATGCATCATTTGTTTTTAAATGATTCGTACATTTACGACACTCATAGTTTGGTATAATAAATTGTCGTTAATTATGTTATACAAGTAGTTGATGTGTAAAACATGTGTACTTCAAATATGTGTAAGAACAATAAATTTATAAATATCACTTAACATTTTTTAAATTCCTAGTAAAAAAAACCAAATGTATATTAATATTTTATTCAGAACTTTGTTGTCGCCTAATTTTCTTCGTAATATATAAAAAAGAACATTTATACATGTGTAAGAAGTTTTATGCAAACGATTAAAACTTTAGAATGCTGGCCGGTTCAACTTTTAAAGTCAAATATTGATTTATGATATTGATATTATATTATTCTTGCAAATGAACATTTCAGAAAAAAAGCAATGTAATTAAATGTACATTACATGTTCGTTTTCTCCGCTATACAAACTATCACGATAGTTTAACGATTCTTTCATGACATAAATTCATGATAAGAAACGGTTTTATCTTAAAATAGAAGGTAGCTTTAAGCTCTGCAAAGTTACTTTATGTTTACACATTGTTTTAAAAGGACATGTATGCTTTGAACTAGAATGATGTTGCCATAAAAGAAAGTAAAAAATTTAATGCTTTCGCAATTAGAGAAATGCAAAAAAATTATCTATTTAGAACATTTGGTTTGAAACTAATATTTTCAAATACCTGAATCTATGATGTGTAATGATATATTGACTTATGTTTGCTTCCAGAGTTTGCAGAAGTAAAATGCTTTTTCTGCACAAAAACAAGCCAAAATCAAAGGCAAAGGGTCAAGAAAGCATTGCTACTAATCCCGAGATTTATGACAAAGTGGATGAAAAAAACGATTATCAGGAACTCACAGAAGTGAAGTCTACTGAAAAATACACCTATGATAAACTTAAATGAATTCTAACAAGATGCTGAAGTGGAGATATTTATACTATAATTTTAATTCTCATTGACAATCACACTGCATGCTGTATTATAGGACTGTAACATAACATTCTTTTGATATGTGTATATTATACTTTCTTGAGAGGGCTTCAATTCTGTAATTATTTACTAATTGTACAACAATTTTATCTATGGCGGCTGCAGCTGACTTTGTTCTAAAAAAATCGCTGTTATATTAAACTTCTATCAGTTATTTGTTTTTAAATTCATAATTAACAAACTAGGCCAGACTATTTTAACAGAATATGTTAACATGTACCAGTCATTTTCCTTCAGCGGCCATGACAGGTATTGTGTGCTTTTATGGGATCTACATGTACCCCTGGAGTTTGAATTTAATGAAAACTTGGCTTAATGAGTTTAATAATACGGCATTTATTAATTTCTTGATGGCGACCTTAATAAATATGTAATGTATTTGTTTCATTCAGGGTTTTTTTGTTGGCAATAAATTTTTGTAAATTTCTTTACATAAGTAAAGAAAAGTGGCAGTGTCATATATTTCGATGTGCACATTTACTATCTTTGCAAAGCTGAGATGTCGGTTTTGATTGCACTATTGACGCCGCCTGCGATGACTGAACCCTGTAATGCAACATAACTCTGGTACTCTTGACGACCTAATTTTAATAGACATTTAGTTTTTTATCGGCTTCGCCTCGAGAAATAGCTGTTGCCTCGGGGCTCAATAAACTCACTATCGTCCTCATAGCCAATAAATAGGTATTTAATATGACCATGATGCTGATAAAACAGTTTAATATGAGTTTCTTACTTATTCAGAAGAAAAACGCAGAAATGTCTGAAATTGGAAATTTATAAAAACAGCGGCTTTTCAGATGGCATTGCACAAGATGCGAGACGAAATGGTGTTGTTTTAAATAAAGAGCATAATGTTTACCATAAGTTATCATCGGTCACAAACGTAGATTACGTGGATCAGTAATCATCTGACAAATTCACTCTCGGGGAAAATTACATGTATTAGATATTTGATCAAATTTTGTAATATGTTTGCCTGTGTATGACTTTATTGTAAATTTTCTTCAAATAACAATATTTACATCTACCGAATATGATTCCCTTTACTTCTTACGAAAACTATTAATTAATTTATAGTTCTATAGATACAGCCAGACCGAAATCTACTCGCCCCATTTATCGATTGGTCAAAACCTACAGCGACCTAAGAAAATTCACCGACTGCACGAAATGATCATGATGATGTTTTACTCAAATTTTCATGGGAGACGATTTGGCTGTATCTTTTAGCTAACGTACTCATTATTTGCTATCAATTTATTAATTTGCTAAAAGAAAAATGTAAATATAAACAATAAAATGCTTTCTTCGATGATTCATGCGGGCTATGAAGGTGGAAACATTGCAGAAAAATACATAACCCGCGTTAGCGGGTTGTGTAATTTTTTTCTGCAATGATTGTTACCTTGTTAAAATAAGACATGGTTATAAAAACATCACATAAATAAAAGCGATAACTTTTGGTATTTTGATTAAAACAAGTATGACGATGTATTGCCCTGTTAAAATAAACATCACCCATTTCAAAAAGGTCTTCTGTTTCCAACTGATTCTGATGAAAATCTTCATTTTTATATTTATTTTTTCAATAGCTCACTTTGACATTTAAAAATAAGAAATCGCAACTTCCGGTTTTTAGTTATTACCCTTTTATTAAAGCTGACATGAATTCATAAATACGCATTATTTCCCTTTTATCTCCGACTAACGCCATATTAGTTGTCGATATCTATTCTTCTGCTCATCGCTACTCGCCTCCTAAAGAAGGCCAATAGCACTATTCATGCTTCACCGCATTCATGTATTTCATTTAACCGAACACGTTACACGTTGGACGAAAGGACTTGTAGAAACGCGTTTTGAACAAAAATAATATGACAACCACTGCACTGGTAAGGAATATCCAATGAACGACGAAACAAGACAGACTGAAATCCAGGCACACGTATTTCAAAAATCCTCGGTAATTGTAGAGCGTTTTCCTGTGTATGTTATAACATCGCACATGCGCAAACCACATACTGTGGCAGATCGAGCAATGCCAATGACCACATGGATTTTAGAAACGGAGTGTTTTTGTAGAAACCTATGGAAACGATGTTGCGTTGTTACTTTCTTAGATTTACTATCATTTATCTACTGTGCTGGATGTAGTGCCGTCGGGGTCTTAAAAAAGATGCAGACGTTATGCACTCTGTAAGCACGACACACGTGTTCGATGTGCATGCGAAGTAAGGCAGCACTATCTGTGCAAAATAGTACGGATACCTTGGAAATTCTTTAAAAGATCAAATATATTTTGTGTTTTATTGATTGTAGTTTCCTTTATTCTTTTATACTACAATGTGTAGTTTATGCATTTAGAAGTCCGTGCAACCTGAATGCCTCGATCGGAAAGTAACCGACCGTAACTTTCTCGTCCGGTATATATAACCCAGTGGCAGTTGAGGAGCTATCGAAACTAATATAGCGACCAAATGCTTTAATAAATTCATGTCAGCTTTAAGTATGTTTCGTGTATCTGCAAAGGCTCCGAGCTGATACGTAGCAAGAAATTAGTTGTAAAGCTTTAATGTAAACAATTTGAACATTGAACTCCTAGTTTTATTTGTTTGATTAACCCACAGAAACAACTTAAAAATTAAATCAAAATGTATGTTTAAAAAAATGCTAAAATTTGCGCATAATTTTCCTCCGCAACTTTTTAGTATAAATATTTTCTAAATACATACAGAACAAGAGTTTTGCAAAATATTGAGGGCTTTTATTTGATACTTTAAAAGAGTCGGCCCTTTCACTTAGGGATCTGAGTCCTTTAAAGTTTTTTTTCTTTATAACTCTAAAACGATAAATATTTGGATATGAGCCTCACTGGAAAAAAAAAACATTTTGTTTGTGATCTTATAAATCTCATGAAACTGTTATTGTGTACAATGTACGGGCAATGCGTCATATGAGAGTAAAATATTATTTTTGTAGATAGTTACCCGCAGCTTTCTTTTAGAAAGTGAACGGTATCTGCTTGTGCATAAAAGTGAAATAAAGGCGCATGCATATTGTTTCTGACTACATGGATTCTACAAATGTTTAGAATACGGCTTTTAATGTGTCCCGTTTTTATGAACTCCTTTTTGGATATTTGTGATTTTCTTTTGTTTTTATACAAAAACATACCTGAAGAAGCATAAGTAAACATAAGCGTTATCTTTTAACTTTCATTCTTTTATTAACTAAGCAAATTGATTTAGTGAAAACATAGTAAAAAAAAAACATATAATAACTGCCATTACATTCTAAACACATCCTTTTCCGTAAACTGTGTGTATATGATTACGTAACTCATTCCTCGCATGTAGCCTAAGAGAATCATTGAGCTAGCGTAATACACAAGTACCTTATGTCACATGCAAAATAACAACTACGCTATGTATATTTTGATTTCTTTGATAAGAATTTACTTGATATTAACTTTGATGTGGCATGAATTACAAAGATAGACTACCTTTTACCTATCATGCTTACACGTGCAATGCCAGGAGATGGTGGCGGATTTTTTTTTTTTTAATTTGATTCTGTGGTGGTAACAAATTCTTTGATCCGAGTTAAAAAATTATAAATAAGTCTGTATATTGCTGGTGCACATGCTATGAACTGCACTACATTTGCATTTGACAGAGCTTAGTGTATAAATCAGTCATTGCTTGTGTGTACCCACCGCATGTTAAAGATGATTTGCAAGGAGATTGAACATTCATTGAAATAATTAAACGTTTCTGAAATTATCCATATAGACCTCTGTATCATTATCCAGCGTTGAATGATTCACACAACCATTGTATGTATTTATGTCAAATTTTAACCCTCTTTGAGAATCCATGCGGAAAACTGCACTCCATTTAAATGTCTGTGTAAGAAAACAGTGTTCCATTGGTAGCAAAATGTCATAAAATATCCAAAACTTGTACAGACAACCGTATACAATTTAGCCGCAAATGTAATCGATGCTGATACTAAAGCCCCAAAAAATTAATCAAAAAATCTTAAAATTGTTATTGAGCATCTTCGAATTTTATGTGCAGATTCCGATAACGATCTTATAATATCATTTTAACATTTTTGGATTACCAAAATAATAATTAAAATGTGCTTGGACTCCCATATAGCATTAATCCTTGCTAAAGAAAAGGTCATTCAATGACCTATGTTTAAATTCAATAAACTACATGTGATTTTATAGCACTGATATATTGCGTAAAAGTGTAACGCTAACGCAGGTTATGTATTTTTTTCTGCCATATCACCAACGTCATATCCAACATGAATAACCAAAGAAAGCATTTTATTGTTTTAAAAAATCCTTTGATTTCGTTACAACCCGATTGCACACCTGAAAAATCGTGACCTATGTGTAGTATTCCTTGCGTGGTCTTTGGAGTTTATGCATGCATTTTTTTTTATATTTTATGTGCATATTCTGTTTGTAAATAATGCATCGACCTGTTAGTTTGATGATGACATTCTCCTGGCTTGAAAAAAGTATGTAAAATTTGATAATTGAAATATTTCATCACGACCGAGTAACACGGCGAGGCAAAATACACGTACGTCTACATAGGTACCGCTACAGCGAAAGAATGCTGGAAAAAACGTTCCCAGGAGAAAATGTACCCAAGACTTAAGGTACGTTTTGTCTTGGAGAAAACGTGAATTGGTCGTGAATTGCAATTAAGGATTCTTTGGTCATTTTTTTCAATACTTTTTAAAGAAGAGGAGTCAAAGATTGATACTAATATTCCACTGCAAAATACTTAGAGTATCCTTTGGAAAAAAAGAAATTATTATAGTAGTTTAAATATTGAGAAACAAACTTTGTTAAATCCAAAAACAATTTCTAGCATAAAACATCAACAAAAATCCACGGGCAATTTGACTACTAATATTAAAGTCTCGATCCAAAAATACATTCACATGAAACCCCTATATTGTTGCAAATAGAACAGTGCTTTCAATCTTTGTGGATTTAGTTAAAAAAAATCAGTTTTAAAGATCTATGAAATATTGACCAATGATCCTATCAAATCAATTTGTTATTGGAAATTGCCCTTCAAAAAACATTTATTCGTGGATCAACTTAACACCAAAATCTACGAAAGTTTGCATCTTATATGATTTTACTAATGCCTATAATTGCAAAAACTGCCGAAACATTTTCTGACTTACTGTAATAGACAAATTCTTTTACCTAATGAGGATATAGGTGTTTAGTAAATTCAAATATCTGATTGACATAATGCTTTATTATATCTCTGGTATCTGAGAAGATATACCATCTTCCTCCCCGTCCTCACCTCATACTGTTTCTTTTCTCTCTCTCTCTCTCTCTCTCTCTCTCCCTCTTTTAAACTCCCCTTAGATTCGCCACTTAAAAACATTCTTTCATCACTAAGACAGAAACCCCTACCTTAGCAGTTGGAGACACCCTCTATTGTAATGGATATGGGTTTCCAAACGGTAAGATGCTCTAATTAGTTTAAACGGCCATGGCAGGGGGATGCCTGTGAAACCTTATGTATGGCTCGAACTGTTGTAACGCAGCATGATTTTTTTTAAGGATTGGTTTGCTTATCAAACCATTCGAGCCCTTTTATTTGTATTAAGATCATTCTATATATGCTCCATACAGTACCATTACATAGATCAACGTTCGATTAATCATGAACAATCAAATTTTAAATTGACTAAGTCTCTAATCAAGTCTTAATAAGCGTCGTTCTGAAACTGATCCTTCTTTTACATGTTGGAAGTGTCATAAGATACATATCAAAAGGAAAAAAACCCAGTCAATTGCATGGCAACATTTATGACAAGTAAAGATAGGCACTAAGTCAAAAGATGAACTTTATCTATTGTTTCAGGTTTACGTTTAAGTCCTCCTAATGTCGGCCTACAATATAAATAGGATACATGTTTATATCTCATTTCACAGAATGTCATCTATAATAAAGTTAATAAACCGGGAGTTAGATGTTTGTTTTTGTGTTCTGTTTGTTTTTGTTTTTAATTGACTTAAAAAGCCGGGTTTTTTTGTGAGTTAACTTTGCTTAAAATGGACCTTTTATCTGATTGTTAAAAACAAGCACAAGTGAGTTAACTTTCAGTTAATTGTAAATTTTTCTTAAAGATGACACTTTCAAGAAATCACCCTAAATATAACTAAAATAGTAGAGCTATGTAATTTAGTCACACACACGCTTTTCCATCATGTGTCTGTTGTACTCAATTATCTGCCTTCGTGTATGTCTCATCTTACTTTTTTAGATAAAAATATTTTTGTGAAAGTCTTCAAAGTCGTGCACATAATCGAAACGGAACATGTGGTAAGGAAGAGTGAATGACTTATTGTCCCCATGAAAGCATGTATTAATAGCAGTCGAGAAGACATGCGTAGAAATTTCCTGTTCATATAACTGATTTATTTTCTTATTTTCACCTTCTTTTATCGTCCTCTATGAAATCAACGATTACACTAATGGATATCATTTGGAATGCTTTATTTCTCCAGAGGCTCTTAAGTTTGGCAATAGCTTATGGTATGTCTTTTATGATTATAGTCATGCAGCAACTTTTTTTAGGTGCTAACCGTATGTTTCTGCAAATCTATTATATTAAACAAGTTCCGCTCTCACCAAGGCACTGTTGTTACGCAACGCGTTGAAACATTACTCAGAGAGAGATGTAAATTTATAGAGAGGAAAGAGCGAAACAGAAACATAGACTATTTATAGAAATTTTATTTTGATCTATATATTATAAAACAATAAATTTTTGAAAAAATAATATCTGTTCTCTACTTATTGTAAAAAAAAATTATCTGAATTTATTCTTGTTCTTTGATTGACACATGAACATGAATGAAAAAAAAAATAAAAATGCACCATGGTTAAGTAATCTTACCTTTATTTTAAAAACCAACAAATCAAAACTTGCATCCAGTGTTTAGTTTCGAGTATCAAAATGAACAACGAATTCCAGTTAAAGAGATATACGAGCCAATGTTCTGTCATATACTGTATGTTGTTCCGAAATACATGTATTATCATTTTGTTGTGAGTTTTATTATTTTTTTTTAATCTGCGACAGAAAACATCGCTTTGAATAAACAAGCAAGGCAGAGGTTTCCCTACGGGTATTTTGAGCTCAATTGGGGAGCACAACGTGCCGTAGATGGACGAAAATCTAACCTCGCTGCTTCTGGGGGAGAGTGTACAATATCAGCAAACGAAAAATCAATAGCAGAATGGAGAGTTGACCTTGGAGAAATCCTGAGCATACATCGAATCTTTATACAGCACAGAACGGATAATCTTCCCTGGGGTACGTTGTCTGATGGACAACTATAGTATTGAAACATTTGTTAAGATACATGTAAATGGTTTCATTAATTTTTGGTGGTAATTGATTTCTAGGGTTTATTTAAAAATCACAGGTTTATAGATAAATAATTCTGGTCATTGACTCTTTAAAAGCACTGAACGTTGAATTTCTTCTTTTCACCCAACAACGAAATGCACGTAAATTGAATTTAAGTAACGTCGATGAAATCACAGAACTATGGATCTCGTGTTTTTTTCTTATGCATTTTTATAAAGCTATTATATAATTATACGTAAATAAGACATTACCTTTTGCGATGGATCTCTACCATTGAGTTAAATGAAAGGGTTTTGACAAATCGGCAAAGGACATGATTATCTCTGCTATTAAGATACCTTTACAGACACTTCAATGATTATTTGACTGAATGTCACCCGTTCAAACTTCGTTTTTGTTGTTGTAGTTGTTTTGTCTTTTTTTTTTGATTTTTTTTTTTTTGTTTATTTGTTCTTTTTGTTGGTTTTTTTTTTGTTTTTTTTCTTGTTTTGTTTTGTTTTGTTTTTTTTTGTTTTTGGTTTGTTTTGTTTTTGTTTTATTTTTGTTGGTTTTTTTGGCTCGTTTGCATTATACACTTTTTCAATTTATAATTTGAAAACTAAAATCAATTAATTAATCAACTTTTTTGTTAAATATGATGATCATCAATATTTTTTAAAGAATATCTTTGTCATCAAATTAAACGATACCAATCCACAGTATGAATCACACGATTTTTTGACCAAATCATTGTATATGTTTACTGTTAATTGCAGGTGCTATAAACGGCCATGCATCTAGGTTTCTGGGATTTTCGGTTTTCGTATCAAACACAACCGATAAAGATGAAGGGGTGTTGTGTTTTAAGGATAGAAATTTCACCTTAGATACCATACCCAATTCCATTAACATAACCTGTCCTATTTATGGGCGATACGTCATCTTCTACAACAATAAGACCAATCGCCCATTCCCTGCTGGATATTCGAAATACGCATACAACGAGCTTTGTGAATTGGAAGTTTTTGGTAAGATTTTTAGAGAGCAAGAAATCATCATTTTGTCATTTCTGTTACCCCCCCCCCCCCCCCCCCGAAACAAAATACATTTCTGTTAGCAGACATGCGTCAGGTGTGTATGTCTTGACTGAGTTATATTTATGACGTCACATTGTTTAGGAGTGGCGATTATTCGATAACTCAACCGTCAACGAATCAATGAATTAGAAGCAATTTATTAAAATTAAGGGAATAAACACTGGATGGTATAGCTTAAGTGTCGCTGATTAATCTGAACGTTGAATAAATGATACTAATCGGTCAATATATATTCTTTTTTCTCGGACTAGCTAACATTTCAACCAATACTACATGTAGGTAAGGTAATGCAGCACATGTATAAATTTATTAATGAATTTAACGATTACAATGAAAATATAATTAGTAAAAAAATTGTGCATTTTTTAAGGTTGTTCAAAAATTGGATATTACGGAGAGAACTGCTCCATACCATGTTCTCAAAACTGTCAACCTGGTCTCTGTGATATCGAATCTGGAACATGTTTGAGTTATGTTGAGGGATTTGAGGGTCAACAATGCAATAAAAGTAAGAAAACGAACTATATTTGGTATAATATTCCTAATGGTTTGGGATTTGTGATGAAGACAGAATAAATATTTTGTGTGTGTGTGTATATATATATATATATATATATATATATATATATATATATATATATTATCTGTACTATATAATATATGATATACCTCTGTCATCATTACACCTATAAATATCATAACTTGCAGCACACTCGTTGGAGTTACCAAGTTGTGATCCAGGTGACCTTTCATCGATATTGTACATTTTTGTTACTTTATTTGCCATCTCCTTTTTACTCAACATTTATCTCACGATAAGGTAAGTGAATAAAGTTCGTCTCATTTGTTTTGTGAAGTTATAATCAACATATGCATCATTGTTTTTTATATTGCTATTTTTTTTTAATAATTCGTACGTTTACAATACCCAGAGTTTGGTTTGATAAATTGTCGCTAATTCTGTTAAACCATCAATCATGTGTAAGAAAAATCGATTAATAAATATCACTTGACATTTTAATTCCTGGTTGAAAAAAAAATAAATGTATGTTAAAGGGTACCTGCAGCCCAGCCGATGTGAAACTTATGTCATAGAGTTTATTTACCAAACTTTAATGCAAAAAACCGCATCAAAATCGACGCAAAACTAACGGAGTTACGCCGCTTCAAAGTGGCTATTTTTACCTGCTTTGAAAAATCCAATCAAGAAAAAATAGAATTGGGCGATAACGAGGCTTCAGCGGAAGTGACGTCACGAGGTCAACAGGAGGGAAATTTCTCGCAAAGCTATGCAAAATAAATTCGATTTTACAGCCAAAATGATTGATATAGGTCTGATCTTTTGGCGTATCTATTTATTTTGAATAATGTAGATTTAGAAATTTGTATCCGTATACATTTTGTTACAGTCAGATTTGTTTTTTAAGGATTTTAAAATTTGCTATTCTCGTCGCTTTTTTGCCGATGATTACAATATCTTAAATCACTTGCATGGGCAGATTTATGTTCATTATTCATTTATCGATTACATAATATCACTTCAAACATTAATGATCCGAGACAATGACACAGGTAAACAGGTAAACTAACGAAGCTACTGTTCCAGACACGTGTGTATCTGGGGTATGTATATACACATCGTACACGGGTCTGGTGAACAAAGGGTGGTTTCACACCTCTTGAATGGTAAATTGATTCGTGTATAATTATCTACTCAATTATCACCAGATAAAACAGAAAAATAAATTAAACTGTGTAAAATCGGGCGTTCATAAGCTAATACATGTGTATAGTTCGTCAATCAGTGGTTAAAGAATCATGCTTGCATGAGACCATCAAAAAGTAACTAATGTTCAAAATAAATACCTTAATTGTTACTTATCTAAGCGTTTTAAAAATGATATGTTTTAAAATTCAGCAGTTTGAATCTTTTCTTTTTAAAGTAACCAAGAGATTAATTCGGAAGTACTTACGTTGATCATTAATTTGGTCTAAATTTCTTATCTTATTAAGTGCAACTTTCTTCCGTGCGCTATGGTCAGCAATTATACTCCAAATAGCTTAAATTGTTATACTGACACCAAATCATTATGAAATCTGAATAAACTTGAAAATTTTGACAAATGACGTTAAAAGGTGTAAAATGAAATTCCATTATCGTAATTTTTAAGAATACGAGACAGACACCACCATGCAGTTGTCGTGGACTTTCACCCTGATCCGTTTATGATCCTGTGTTTGTTTGTTAAAATATGCTACTATTTTGATTGATATTGGTCCGAAATCAATATCAATAAATAATCGGGCGGCATGGTTGTAATTTTATGTCACATACGTACGAGGAATAGACCCCGCGCTACCTTTTACAGAATACATATTATCAATGTTATTAATAATGTCATGGAAAAATCATCCGAAAGAATGACAATATTAACAAAGTAACACGAAAAAATATTTCTTATAACAATAGTGCTTTGATTGTCATTTTGCTACATAGACTGTGAATTTATATGCAAAGTGTGTTACATATTTGACTAAATTCATGAAACAAACAATTTTCTGAAATCGGCATATTTGTACGAAAAATACGAGTTTAAACTCAAACAACAGTATAATTATTCATCCAGGGTTGATAAGAAAATAAAAATACAGAAACAACTGTTCATATACTGATAAAGCAATGCAAGAAAACGAACGATTTCCTTGTTTCTCATGAAGCGTTGACCCCATGACGTCACAGTTCATCTCGCGCCAAATCGACTTGATTCAAAAATCGTTCAGGTGTGAAATCGGGTTTTCCCCAAATATCTGCGATCGCAGTAAAATTTTCAGGATGCTGTTTTTCACAAAGATTTCCATAATATCAAAAATTGACCGGCACTGCAGGTACCCTTTAATTATTAATTCAAAACTTTGCCGATGTCTTCTTTTCTTCGTAATATACAATAAAGTAGTTTTATGCAAACGATAAATAACTTAAAAATGTTGACCAATTCAACTTTTAAAATCGAATATTGATTTATAATATTGATATTATATTCTTGCGAATGAACACTTCGAAAAAAAAAAGTAATTAAATATCACCTCTCCTCTCACCTAACCTCTTCGTGCCCGCTGGCACAGAAGGCCCGGATGCACAGCCTCCACCTGTCCCTCCAGCCAGCTGTGATCTTTTTTACTATGTATTTCTGCGCCATTTTATTTTAGGCCGGCCTACTTTCCTTCTTCCTTCTGGATGCGATGTCAGTGCGGTGATACAAATTCTTGTGTTTTGCATTCTTAGGACATGGTCAATCCCATTTCATTTCCTCATAAGTATTATGTCGTTTACTCGTGTTGTTGTTGTTCTGATGTAGAGTTCTTCATTTGAAACTTTATCTGGCTATGTTACCCTTAGGGGTTTTTTCAGGCATCTATTCTGAAAGGCGTTTATCTTTTTTCTTGTCCCTCTCTGTTGTTTTCCATTTTTCACTGCCATATAATAAGACTGACAGGACCAGACAATTAAATAATCTTGTTTTAGATTAAGTGGAAAACTTTGATGAGCTCCAGATCTTCCTGAGGCTTCAGAATTTTGATTTGGCTTTCCAAGTCTGTTGTTAATGTTTTTCTACACCATCCTGGATTCTTTGTATCACTATTCTAGAGAAAATCTTGGTTGGTACAGGTAAAAATGTGATACCTCTCTACTTGTCACATATCGATCTATCACTTTTCTTTGTCATCTTCACAATCAAGCTTTTGTTCCAGATCGATGGTAGTGTTTCTTCATTCAAGATAGTTATTAAATGTACGCATTTTCGACTGTACAAAATATCACGGTGTTTCAATGATAATTTCGTCAAAAAAAATCATGATATGAAAAGGTTGTTTTTTTAAGATACAACGTAGCTGCAAGCTGTGCAAAATTACTTTATGTTTGCATTATGTTTTCAAAGGACATGCTTGCTTTAAATAAGAATGATTTTTGCCATAGAAGGAAGTAAAAATGTTCATGCGATAAGAAAAAAAATGTGCATTTAAGTACATTTGGATTAAAGCTCTCATTTTAAAATATCAGCATTTATAATATGCATTGACTTGTGTTTCTACCAGAGAATGCAGAAATAAACTACGTTTTAAGGACCAGACAAAATCAAAGGCAATGGATCAACAACGCATCACTGCCGACACTGATATTTATGACAAAGTGGATGAAAAAACAGAATACCAGGAACTCACAGAAGTGAAATCTACTGAAAAATCTATCTATGATAAACTCAAATGAACTCTAGTTAGATGCTTAAGTGGAAATATTTATACTATAATTCTATTTTCAGTGACAATCACACTGCATGCTGTATTATAGGACTGTAACATACCATTTTTTTCGATTTTTTCAGCGGTTAGTGTACATGTATACGCTAAACGTTTTATGTAATATAACCAAAACTATTACGCAATCCGGAAGCTTCGTGAAAGCCCTACTTATGATGAATCAAAGTATTGAAAGTACTAAATGCTGCGCAAGATTAATTTTTGCCACTTTTTTGAAAGAATGGCATATTATCTCTATTTTAAACTATAATAGCGATTGTACGTTCTGTGGAGGCGAACATTTTACTGAGTTCTGATCCAGAGCTGAGCAATGAAACGACATAACATATTTTAAGACAACAATTAACTCATATGCTGGATCTGCAGTACTTTGAAAGAAAAAAAAATAAAGAAAAGGAATATTGCAGTACATTGCGTAATTACATGAAATTGTCCTGTGGTTCTCAATGCATTAAACTAAGGTTAAGTATGAAAATAATGAAATGTGGTAACAGTGATTTTGTGATGAAAATATGCATACCCGACGATACATTTTACATTTCATGGTGAAAATCCTATATATAATTTCTTAACAAAACAAATGTGTGATTGCCTGTTGTAGACACTACCGTTGCCCTCCTACATTTTTCTTAAATAAAATTCAAGTAATGATGGTTATTTTAAACGGGACTTTATTTTGGTTTAGCATAATGAATTTGTTTGTTTTGTTTTTTTTACTTGCGGGGTGATTGTTTGCCTGCTATGTTTTATGTAGTGCATTTTGAGAAAATTGTTTTGATTTGTTTTAAATGTATTCCTATACTCAACACAATTTGAGTTCAAACACTTGTTTTCAATATGCACAACCTATTAATAAGTAGCCATTAGAAAAATCAATGTTTTCAATTGTTATAATTTCAAATCTTTTTATGAAGTAAAAAATAAAACAAATTGGTCCAAAAAAATGAGATTGTTGACTCGTATTACACAAAATTGGTTATATTTTCTGAGCGTGTAATACACTAAACGTTTAAAACACAAGATTTCCTAACTTTATTAGATTATAGATTTAAAAGTTAACAGCTGTTATGAAAACGTAAGTTTCGATTTTTTTCTTAGTTAGATAAACGTACGTAATAATTTGGATAACAAAACATTCAAGACGTTTTTTTGAGAAAAACATGTTAATCCCGCCTACACCAATTTTTCAATTAGATATCTTCTTTTAGCCTTAGTCACAACTGGCCAAATGCAAACAAACAAATAAGTTCTTTTTCACCAAAAAAAGTAGGGGGAAAAAAACAGGACAAGAAGGAACTGGATATTGAAGAAGATTGTAGAGAAAAAAGGCATACGATTTGCCAATCACTTCGACCTGCTATGATAGAATCATATACATTTTCGGAGTAAGAAGGAAAATGATATTTACGCGCAGAACGATATTTTAAACTAAAACCAACTAAGCCAAAAAAAAAAAAATCCAACAAATCCTAATGGAGGAAGTTGTTGTTTTTGTACTTTCTCCATGATGAAAATATTGATTATTATCTCATATGAGCATTACATGTACAACTTTATGGAATTGTTTTCCTAATTGTATCAAAATCAGAATACCAGAAAATACAAATTGTAGATTTTGATTTTAAAAATTAATGAAGTGTAAATGGTGTCACTCTTTAAGTAATTGCATTTGTAAAACCTCGAATACGACAAAGAGCACACGGCGGGTGTGACTGATCAGCAGAGGATGCTCACTCCTCCAGGGCACCTGATCCTACCTCTAATATTTGTAGAGGTCCATGATTGATCCGCTCCTGTTTTGTATTTTTCCGTTGGACTTTTGATTTTGGATCACCGTTTGTTATCACCACTTATCAAAGGACGTTTGACGTGCCAGTCGTAGGTGTCACGTACAATTTTGTTTAAAGACGGGTTGTCACTCGCAACGTGCAATGCCCATACATTTAAGAACCGTACTTTCGTCTTACAATTATCGTGCACCAGACATACATGTGCGTCTGACTTGCGAAAGGCAGTAATGACATCTGTGTCTTATGTCACTTACAAGTCAATTCTACCTACGTCTTTCTGTGCCCCGCGACAGCTGCACGGACAATTATTAGTTTTCAAATTAAATAAAGAACATTTTTTTTTCTTTGAACATGTACTTATTATATCTACTGTAAGCAAGTAAATATTGAAACGTCAAAAAAACCCGTCGAAAAAGAAGTATTAATTTGATTCGATTTCCTTCGTTTTAAATAAATTTTTTGCTTTGGTGATTAGACTAGGTAAACTACAACGGGCTTGAACTTCCGCACGTTGTCAAGTTGTTGTCTCGGAACTCTAAGACTCAGTTTACATTTGAATACCATTTACCGGGTCTCTTTTTACCAACCAAAATAATACAACCTGTTGAACTTCTGTTTCGTTTTTGGAGATTTTATTCAGCGTTTTCTTGAGAGAATGTAACGATTTTAGCTTTCTCCTGATTTCACCATATAAGATTTGATATTGTTTACTTTACAATTTACAATATAAATCTAATTTAATACAAGATACTTTCGAGAAGAGTAGCATTTTAGTAGAAAGCCGAGGTGCATCCTACCACAACGAGGTGCATCCTACCACAACTTCACGATTAAAACTTCAAGCTTAAACTTTAATGGTGAAGCCTGTATTAGAATTATATAGTTCCCCAGAATGACATATTAATGCGTGTATTATTATTGTATTCCCAATAGAATGAAAAACAAGCTTTCTAGCCGGTTTATACTGTTAATACTTTGATTTATATTATGTTTTCTGGAGAAGACTTCAATTCTATAAGATTTCAGTAATGGTGCAACAAATTATTTTATTGCGGCTGACTTTGGTCTAAAAAAATCGCATATAAATTATACTTCTTTTAGGTTTTTTTCTTCTTTTTTTTAACTCATAAAGAACAAACTAGGCCAGTATATATGAACCCAGGATGTTTACTAGTCTTTTTTTTTCTTCAGCAGCAATAACAGAAAATTGCGTCCTTTTATGGGATTTATCCCTGGAGTTTGAATTTGATGCAAACTTTACTTCGCTTTTTGAGCTTAGTAATAAAGCATTTATTATTTTCTGTATGTACAGTCTAATAAATATGTAATGTATTTGTGTAATGCAGATAACTTTTGTTTGTATCAAACCTTTACATATTTATTTACATAAAATTTATCAATAAAAAATGTCATTGTCATATATTTTGATATACACACCAATTTCCTATCTTTGCAAAGTTGAGAGATCGGTTTTGATTGCACATTTGACGCCTACTGCGATGACTGAACCTTTATAAGGCAACATAATTGTGGTACTCTCGATGACATAATTTTTATAGGCATTTAGTCACAGACAATGTCTATTCATTAACATTATTTGATGTGGTTATTTTTCTTGATTACAGGTTTTATATTGCACTTATTTGTGTTAAACTTGAACCGATTTGTAACATTCACTTTTTTCAACATTAGATTACAATCTAAAGCATCAGAGTAAAAAAAAACCCCACAATTCTTGTGAACCTGACGTTTGAGAGTTAAAAAAAAATCCTAATTCTATGGACGACTGACTACTTTCTAAACATATTATTGAGTCACCGGTGTACTTTTAAACCTTGTAACGACTGGTAATTTTCAGAGGTAGTTTCGTTGTAATTTTCTTCCTGGTTGAAGTAATGTATCATGGTACATGTAATTGATCTGATATGGACAGTTCTTATCTCGGAAATTCTCGTTTTAGCAAATGGTTATGGTAAGTACATTTCAGCCAATGATTTAGATGTGTCGATTTCCTTCAAATGCCACTCTAATTAATATCATTATATCAAAACGTTTTAAATCATACACATACTTACGTGCATGTACCAATATGCATTATAGCAGAGCTAAGTAAACTAGGTATTAAAACATATATACGAATTATCCCTCTAGATATCATAAAGTCTGTAGATAAATCAAACTATCTCACAATGGAGCTTTTCCATTTTTTTTTTTAAATTCCTTGGTGATTTTTGTATTTCTATCCGTTTTTACACTGAATATTTTTTAAAGGCAAACGACCATTCACACCTAAAAAACACCAACGTTTTAAATATATTGTCATTCAAAGTTGATAAAAGAAGGGCAGTACCCCCTTATGAAAAAAAATATCATAATATAAAATCAAACGTTCTTTGTACACGAATGCAAAGAAAATATATATTATTTATCTTGTCATTAAAAATTGATGCATTTTTCTCAGCTATTTTTTAAAAGTAATTAAGCTGAATTTTCTTGTAATTTTTATTAACTAATTAGATGTAATTTAGTTGAAATATTTATTCAGCTTAATATTAGTTCGATATAGAACAAAATTGAGCCAATGAAATCAGGTGTAACAAACCAGAAAAAAATACTTATGATACAATACATTTGAGAAATTATACAGCTGGTAGTCTTTACAATTCAAAAGGTTTTAAATAGAAAAGAGCAATTATGAAATGCAAATATAATATACTAATCAAAAGGAAATTATTTAATACGCAAGAAATATTATGCAGCTCACATTAAATTTATTTTTGAAAAAATGAAAAAGTACAAAATACAAAAAAAATAAAAATAAAAATAAAAACAAATATTGCAACGTTTTAATGCTATGCGTGTTTTTTTAAAATGTATTTGAATTTGAAATTTTATTTTTAATAGGCTTAAACCCCGACATCCCGATGGAAATGGTGTTATTCTTTTAATGCATTTTTGAAGTTTTAGTGCATTTTTGTGATTGTTTAAAAGTCACTTTTACTGACAAAACTAAACACTACCATGAACAAAATTAAAACCTCTTCCTTCCTTTTTTAGTAGAAAACTTAGCATTGCATAAAGAAACATGGCAACAGAACCCGATTTCTGATGCCGCCTTTTCCGGAGCGGGCCGGGCAGTGGACGATAAATATACGACCAGGAAACGTTTCTGGGGAGAATGTGTGGAGTCGGAATACGGGCATAAATCTGCAACTTGGCGCGTAGACTTGGGAGAAGTCTTAAGCATCCATCACATCACCAGGTCATTACATTTCGAGTAAGTTCTCAAATATTTATTTTTGCCACAGTGTAAACTGTGAAAGTTAGCATTTAAAATTCGGAAACAGTGTGCTTAGATTTAATATTGTTCAAAACAAATAGTTGAACATTTCCAGATAGTTTTACTGAAAGTCTCTGAGCCACTTCGATTTGGTTTTGGTTCTACAACCTTCAAAAAATAAATCTTATTATAATATGAACTAAACGATTGGTTGTATTCATATTAAAGCACAAACATATGATATATAAATTTTAAGAAAAAAATGTAGAACACAAATTTCAAAAATTGTATTAGTTTTCCTAATTCTAATTAATATGATATTTTTATGTTGTGTAAATAAATCCATTGTCTTTTCTGTGTAGAATAAGTAACATTTCTTTGTTTTCAGTGCTTGCAAGGGGAGGGGGCAGATATATATAGATATATTTGTTGCGAATTCAATACGATTACAATTTGTATCTGGTTGACATTTGTTGTAGTGAAATCACGGCTCAGGTGCCTGGATAAACTTTGAAATTTTAGTTAATTTTTTTTTTTGCCTGGGGGGGGGGGCTATTCAAATGCAGTCCATTTCCAATCCTAGATGGTCTTAATCCAGTGACAGACAGATTTCTTGGATTTTCCGTATACATATCTGACTCTCCATACAAGGAGGAGGGATCCCTATGTTTTCGTGACACACTGTGTGGTCCAGGGACACGATACCTAACCCTGTGAACATCACCTGTAAACAGCATGGGAAATACGTCAATCACAACAACAGCAGGACTCATCCGCCTTTCCCGGATGGTTACCATGAGTACGCCTTCAATGATTTGTGGGAAGTTCAAGTTTATGGTAAAAATGTCGCTCAAATGGAACTTAAATGTCCATGCAGGTCTCAAAGACCATACAATGAGAACAGACATAAGTCAACTTTTAGCTTCTAAATATCAAGCTGCAAGTATGGTAAATTTATAAATGCGGATACACAATTAAAATTCATATTTAAAATTAATTCAAAAGTTGTTGTTTTTTTTAATGTGACTTCAGTATTAGTGGAATACTTTATTATCATAGTCCTTCTTAGACATCAAGGATCTTTATATTTGCCTCTTTTTTTTCAAAATTTTTTTGTTCGAATTCAAGACATTCTAGACAGATCTCTGCATGAACAAATTGTGCCCGCAGCATTCTTCTCCTTTTACGACATTTTTTTTTCAGATCCAGGATGTCCCAAACTAGGCTTTTACGGACCGGACTGTTCATTCCCATGCCCACAAACCAACTGTAGACATTGCCATCCAGAAACCGGATTGTGCAACAATGGCTGTAAGCAAGCCAGTTTAATATCGATTGAATTTTCAATTGACGCCAGAAGGCGAACAGTTATATGATATGAAAGGTTAAAGTAGCTATGCATTACTTCTGAGCTATCATGAAGAAGTATCGTTTATAAATTCACTGTCTATGCAAGGTTTAAAGATCAGAGAGAGAGAGCGTCTAGTGAATATATTTTTCTTTTTAACCGTAAATTTTTAACTTAAAATAAATGGGCTTTTGAATGCATTTTAAAACACATTTAAAAAAAAAAACAAAAAAAAAAACCCACAAAAAAATCAATAAAAAGGGAGAAAAAACTCCTTATCTAATCATGGGGTGGGGATAATCATGTTGGTATTTAATTTCATCTAAAACAATGTATGATTTTATCACAATTACGATATTTCTTATTTGATTTATTCTGATTTGTCACGGTGTTTTTTCTAAAACAAATTGACTCGACGAACAACCGATATACACATGGTTTACTTGATAGCTTCCATTATCTTGTCATATATATTAACATGGATTTTTTTTCGGCGTTTTCTTTTGTCTCCCTTCAGATTGCTCAGATGGGTTTTATAGACAGAATTGTTCGCTCCATTGCCCAGACAACTGTATATTCTGTCAGAAACGAACCGGTCTCTGCGAGGAATGTTATCCTGGCTTCCTGTGTCATCGTTGTTTGTCAAGTAAAATTAAACATCTACAAATGTGATAACTGAAAACTATTTTACTCATAAAACTTTCAAAATCATTATCAGTGTATCTAGTTTAAGTATGACTAGTTTAGATAAATGTTAACATAGCGGCAATGTTCAAAAAAATAAACAGTTTTTTTCGCAGAATTGCTGAGGCATATTTGTTTTATTTATTAAACGATACTAATACACGCAAATTATTTTGAAGAACTTAATTCAAAAGCAAACATGTTTATACGTCCTTAATATTAAAGTATTCTCATCAAAAGCTTGTGAAATGGGAGATTATGGAAGAAAATGTGAGCAGAAATGCAGTCCATTTTGTAATATTTCCGGACTGTGCCATCACGTGACAGGTGAATGTGATAATGGATGCATAGATGTCCGGCAGGGGCCATAGTGTCTAAAAGGTATTCATGATTGTATACTGTAGATTGGCAAAGAAACACAATGGTTTTAATTTCACTACGTTGGCGATTTATTAATTTTCCAGCGAAGTTTAACAAATCGTGAATAGTATCATTTGTTTTCTAAAATGTATTTTTATCATGCAGAAATAGAGAGAGATAACTCTTGCAGCGTGAAATTAACACCATTGCTATTGTTACTTTTTTTTGAGAAATCGTGAAATTTTAACACCGTGAAATTAAAACAATTTACAGCATATTCATTATACTTAAACCTCGTATTCATAATTGAGAGGACCGGATTGTCGTGACATTTTAAACTCGATTAATTTTCTTCAGCTAAAGAAATTCCAACAAAAGGTATAGGAGAGCTTTCAATGGGTGGCCCTGTAGCTCCCAGGTCGTCCATCCGATTTTTTTTCAGACCGGGAGCTACAGACCTGCAGCTAGGTTAAATTTTAGGTCCGATATCTATAATTTGTTTTCCATCCAGAAAATTTGCATTGGCGCAAATATAGTTCTCTTCCGTATAATAAAATACATATTTACTGATTAATCGGACAATAGCCAGTTTATTCTCCCTCTCAGCAGCAACTACTTCCATCGGCTTCGCCTCGGGAAATAGTTGCTGTCTCGGGGGACAATGAACTCGCTATCGTCCTCGATCATAGTCAGAAAATAGGTGTATAATATGACCATGATGCTGATTAAAACGCTTTAATACGAGTTTGTTTATTATTCAGAAAAATAAAATGCAGCGAATTCTGAAGATGGAAATTCATAAACAAAGGTGCAATTCAGATGACATTACACAAGATGCGAGAGGAAAACGATGTTGTAATAAGTGAACAGCAAAATGTCTACCATGAGTCATCAATAGTCACAGGTGCGGATCATGTGAATCATTAAAAACTGACTCTGAATAAAACGGACGGGATGTTTCCCTGTCACAAAAAAACTAGAAATAAATTACAAGTGCTTACATATTTATATCTTCTATATCTATAAACAGATTAGAACTAGGATAATAACGATGGCTTTCAGACAACATAGGTTTTCCGCCGACTCCGCCCAAGGTGTCTTTGGGATGAATATCTATGTTGTGTGCTTAAAAAACAAAAATAAAGCAAAATCATCGATGAAAATAGTTTTTCTTTTGTTTTGTTTGTTTGTTTTTTTTTGTTTTTTTTTTTTGGGGGGGGGTTTGGTGGGGTTTTTTTCAATAACCAGGATTGATTCACACGGTTTTTGATTTTTCTAATCATCACAAAACTCGATTTGTAGTAAAATATAAGTCGATCGTAAACACACGTATGTGTGCTTACGTAACATACATATTTGAACACGTCAATCTGATTATTATTATTGTTTGAGCAGGATAATTTAGGATGACTCATTCATGATCCAACGCTATTTTGCGTCTTTTTCGGTCCTGAAAGTTTCCTGGAAATCAAACAAAACTTGCAAAAGATTAATACAACGATTTTATTGTACATACACCTATTAAAACCGTGACTTTGTTAACGGTGTTCTTCAACGATCAAATTTACATGTATTTTAACCAGAGCATTCTTCAACTTTACAACAAAGTATAACTATACTAGAGCACCTAAAGAAGTGGCGGCAAGCTTACTTATTTCCTTTATCTACGCTCATTCATACTTGTAATACTGATTTTATTCTCCCATGTTACGTATCGTAGTATTACAACTAGTATTTCCTGGTTATGACAGTGCATCATCTAAGTGTCGTTCGTCATATAAATACATTATTGTTCATAAGTGCCATCCTATACAATATTTTTTTTTTGCAATTTGAACTAATGGCTCTGGAGTTATTGCTCTTTCCGCTCTATGATCGTGATATTTTTGATAGTGTCCGTATAAGCCACAGCACAAACATTTAATGTATGTAGTTTGTGAGCTGATTACCTTATTTGTGTACGAAGGGAATCGAATGTAACAGAATTGCATCTGAATGTGGATTTAAATACGGAAAATGTGGTGTGTTATTTTACATTGTTTAAATATACGCTAAAAACGGCACATTCTTACACAATTGATATCAGCAGTATAATTTTCATTACCTCAAACATAATCTGCACTATAGATGAATTACTCTAATACTTTAAAAAAGAAACAAGTGTGTACAGTATATTGTTTTGTACATGTTGCTACCCAAAGCAGAATTTAAAAAATACCAACTTTTTTGATTTACAAAAATAGAAAATAAATTCCAAACATTTTCTTTAGTATGCCCAAGGTTACTGTTACCGTCACTTTTTAACGAAATTTAACGAGAATAGGCATACTTGTCAAAGTACAATTGAAATTGTTAAAAGGGAAACAATTCTACTATAAGATTTCTTCATTGACACATCATCTAATTTTACCCGGAGAATTTATCGTGAATAAATCAAATTTCTTACGAAGATAGATTATGGGAAATGTTTACATCTTTTTTCTACATTCGGAAATACTCGAAACACCTGGCAAAATTTTTACAGAGTTATCATCCGAGTACGTTTCATGTTAACAATGAAAAATCCCCCTACCCTTGTTGTTTTTGGATGATTATTGAATACTGAAACCGCTGAGGAGGCGTTACAAAACAGATACTGTATACAGGGAAATATTCGCCCCCGTTTTATTTTCGCTCCTTAAATTTCGCCCTCAGTGTCAGTGGGCGAATTTAAGACTGGGCGAATTCAATTCTCGCAAATAATGCCCCTTATAACACAATTTCATCTGGGCGAATTCAATACAGGGCGTTCAAGGGCGAAAATAACACGGGTATTTTCTTTATAGTGGATGAACATAGGTTGGGCACAAAGGTATTTATGATTATCGAAATATTAAGCAAAAGTGGTGGATGCAGATACTTGGAACAGAGAATACTGTTTAACAATATGATGTTAATTAATTTAAAACATTCAGAAATACGCCTATTTAAATTCACATTTATTTTTATAACAAATCGCCAAAATTCGTACACATTTAATATATTAATATACGTTACAATATATGTGTAACAGTGTTTTTTTAGAATTAAGAGGAATTCGGTGTGTAATGATATCGATGGAAACTTAAATCTACCAATGTAGCATAAAACAACATCAATGTCCTTATCGGTTTTATGTTTGGCAACAAAAATCTCAGTTAAACAACACGAAATTTAGCCATGGTGGTAAATTTGAAGGTTCAAAAAATAATCATGTATACGTCCAATTCATATAGGACATTTTAAATATTCTAGGGATGGTTTCGTGAACTGTGTAGCGCATATTCAATTCACGTTTATCTAGAATTTCCAATCACTCATGAAAGAAGAAGTATCTATTACATGGAATCTGTTTTAGACAGACGTAGTCGCAAGTCTGTAACTCCAGGTCGGAAAGTAAATCAGATGAATGACCTGGGAGCTACAGTTTCTTTCTTGTTAAAAGGTGGGAAACGAAAAATTGCGCTAGATTTAAAATGATTTATCTTATTTCCGATCGTATTTTGTACAAATATTTAATTGTAAAAAGAATTCTCGGACATTTTACTACAGATATCGTTACTTTAATTAACTATGGTATTCTTTTAACCAGCCGCGTACAGTGTGGTGGTGCTGGGTTGCATTTTAATAGTGGTTGCAACAGTGTTGTTGTTCACATGTGAAAATGGTCATTTTCTATCTACACTTAAATTTAACATATTTCGTTTTTCGATGTCGGTTAGCGTGTTTAAGAGAAAGTCTTCAGTGAGTAAAGTGACGACATCAGAAGTAAATTGCAAGAAGAACTTAATGGTAGTATTATTTTTCCACAAAATATGTGTGAAAATTGGGTTAATCAGTCCAAAACTGGCAATTTTTTGGTGCGCCGTAAATTGCAACTTTTTACGCGAACGGAACTGCAGCTCCCAGGTCGTCCATCTGATTTTTTTTTTTTCAGACCCGGAGCTACGCAGCTAAAAGTAAAAGAGCTATCTTACTTTCGTTATTCTTTTATACAAAGCCAAAGCGCTAAGGAAAAATAAAATTGTATGAAATTTATTTATCTTTTAGAAAATATACCAGCATGTATCTTTTATTTAAAGATGTTAATCTCAATGTATACAAGTATATTACATAGTCCTGATATACATATGTAAAGATGAAAATGTATTTCTTCTTATCATATTATGTTAACACACTTGTAAGACTTGCTGAAATAGTATCTCAAATATAAAATAATAAATTAGATTATCATATGTAAGACACATATGGTACAGTGTTGATAGGTGGATAAGTCACTGAACTTTATAGGTAAAATACTAATTATGACAGATATTTATTTTCACAAATAGTAATATTTTCGATTCTCAGCCAATACATCAGACATCAAGGAGGACAGGATACATTTTGCAAAGAACTCTGGGCGGTATAAAGTGTTTTTATGCCCCAACATTCAAAGTCATGAATAGAGCTTTAGAAATTTGCTAAAAGATAGGTTAAAATATATATATAGTTCAGGTTTATAAAGATAAATTGTCTAATCGAAGTCATAATTGAAATATGATATGTTAATAATGAGCTGATTTCACAAAAAGTACGTATTTTAGCCAAAAATGGGGGATTTCCTATCAGTTTTTTGAAAAGGAAACATCGAGGGCATGCTTGTTCCAATACCATTTTTTAATATGATATGCAAAATAATATAACAATAATATATGTAAAGATGGTTTTGGAGCAACATTGTGCTCTATACCTCCTACTCCTGAATGTGAAGAAAAACTGACGAAATTCTCATGCCTTTGAGAAAATGCTGGACATGGCCCATTTACGTGTCGTCATAGAAGCATGAGGAATGATCGATGTTGAAAAACTTTTAGATTTCTGTAACTAGGATATTCAGTTTTATCTTTTATCAAAATATCTTTATGATACGATGTTTTTTTTTCTTTCAAATTTATAAAACACGGGGGCAGAAATTAGTCCTTATCGCATATAGTTCTTTATCTTTTGATTATCATCGTTATATTTTACATAGTATTTACAATATATCTTACGCATATCTACAATGCATTAAAGGTGTGTTAGCTAACTTATCTTAAAGGTATATATGCCGTTTTTAACGGCATTTTTGCAATGTTGCGATATTTTGAAAAAGTTTACAGAAAATTTTGCAATCTTTTGATAAATATTAACGAAGTACTAGCCATAATTTGAAAATAAATAACGGCGATTTTCCTATGCATATTCATAAACGATTATCGTTTGGGGTGGATTTGCGCATGTGCGCGGGAATAGTAATTCAGAAAAGCAGCTTGTAGAACGAGGTAATACGACAGGTTTGTTTACAGTTGTTTGAATTCATTGAAATAAACAGGTTTGTGTGCTGTTAACAGAAAAAAAAATCAGATATTGTCATCTGCATTTTATGAGGATATCTGCGTATCGGTGTCGATGACAATCGGTGAGAGCTCTTTTGCAATCGACCATTATTTTCATACATTTGACAACATACATAATTTTAAAATAGAACGTCAAAGTTATCCCCTCTGGGGCCCCTCGACTCGAAACATATACAATTTATAGATTTTAAATATTCGAGTGATAGTATACAAGTTTTATCATATTTAGACAATGATATCATACCATACACATAAGCTTCTTTTCCTTTATAAGTACATGTAAATATCTTATTGAACAAAGAAAACACACCGCTGTGTGACCCACCCATCTATAGCAAGAAGCCGGCAAGCTCATATTAAACATGAAGTTTCTAACACGTGTCTACTGCTCAAAGTGGTCTCCAATATAGATTCTCATTTTTTAACGTTCTCTGTCAAACTGTTTCTTTCTGTCTTTTCCCACCGAACGCGTTATTCCACTGCCAACGGACAGACCACGTTTTCGCGTCGACATCTTGTGTACGTTCTAAAATTAGCTTGTCACATCGCGTGCTTATGAATATTTCAAAGTTGGGCGTTTACTAACCGACCCGGTCAGTAAATAAATTAATTAAAATTTATATTTAATAATTTTCGATGCGTTTGATTTAAACTGCATAATTTGCAGAAAGTTTATAACTTTTGTAACTTAATGAAAAACGCAAACATTTCTTTTTTAAAATTTTCATTTCAAACGGCATATATACCTTTAAGTCAAAATCTAGTAAATGATTTCAGAGCCTCTTTTTGGTGCTAGATCCATTATGACGTCAAAATTGATTTGATATTTTTTCCACGTAGTTTATAAGTAAACGGGAATAGTGTGGAAAATAAAACAATTTTTGACATTCCATTTTAAAAGATTCTACAAAAAGTAATTCTGATGCCTATGCTTAATTTAATATCATTTTAAAGACGAGGTCAAGACCATTCTTTATTCCGTTTGGTGTGATAAAAAGGACATCAATCAGCCAAATTTACTAGGACCCGACACTCTTAACCAAACTCCGCTATTTTTTTTTTTTTTTTTTGGATTGATTTATAATACGTAATGTTATAATTAGTAAGGAGTGTTTTAAAACAGTTTTAAAACGGGTACTTGCCCTGAGGCCCGCCTCTTCAGGGGTCCACCTTAGCAGTGTAGTTTTGTGGTAATCTCAATTTAATGATTATATCTCCTTGCTATAAGATATAATTTGTTCCGATGTAAATATTTCTTTGCATCCCGTGTTTATTTTCATTTCGTTCCAGTATTTTAAGGTGCGTTTTTTTTTTTTAAATCCCTCGATTCTCTGATTATATTTTGTAACCACAACTTATGGAGTTTCGATAGATTTTTAGTTTTATTTAGGATCTCATTTCTGTCTGCGCCAACTATGCCTGTGATAATACGGTCTATTTCTGTATTAGAGTAGCCCCTCTTTGATTCCGTAGAGAGACTGTATGTATTCTTGATATATTCTTCATATTTTATTAAAATTGACAGTTTAAACTCAACTTTTCACCGTGTTTATCTTAACATTAAGTTTCGGTACACCTTATATCACCAAGCTATTGTTATGAAGCATTATTGAAAGAATTTATATCTCAAATTTCAGAAATCTGTCGGCTCCTTTTATTTACTAGATCTTGGCCTTAAGTGATGTCGTTTTGTGCCTTATAATCTTTAATACTGGATCTACCCCACCTCCTTTTTTTATAAATCGATTTTGATTGCTTGAAATACGTTTTGTCTTGAGTTTTGACAACAACAAAAAAATCTTTACCTTTTTTTTGTTCACCCTTAAAACGCCTAATGTGGTTCCAAATATATATATATAGCGTACAGTAGATGCCAAAGCAGTAACCATAAACTTTAAAACGTCTCATTTCATTTATTTATTTTTTTTCTGGTACGCGCATGTGTAATTAGATATGCATAGTTAATTTATATTTATATTTATTAATATAAATTATATAAACCAAGACTAGTGTAATTTATACAATACTTTTTTTGCAGATTTTAATATATCGATAATTCAGACCCCCTTCTCCCCTTTCATTCAATCCCATTTTCTGTATCGAAATGTAACCTTGCAAAGTTATATATATTGGAAAAAAAATTGTTAATATAAGTGGAAAAGAAAACACGTGCAAATTTATAAAGCATTTACATTTGTCTAAAATAATATATTATGAGTTTGACTTTATTTTGTTTAAAGAAAGAACTTTCATTTTATTGTGTTATTTTCGATTCTTCTTCTGCAAATTGAATTGTGTGTGCAGGTGAAAACCAATTCCGTTTTAATTGCATGCAAATGTCGAATCCCTGGAATGAGAGTTCTTCAATAAAAAATATGCAAAAATTACGATATTATTTATAATCAAAATTCATGTGTTTGCCCCCTTGTTAGATTACCTGTCAGGTATTGACACGAAACAGTGTACTGCATTGCAGAGATGTCAAAGGCATATTTCACTTAGTTTTTTCTCCTAATTAATAAGACATAATTAATTAGGACAGAACGGTAATTAGAATGGAAATTAAGGAGAGGTGTCAAACTTGTTTGGAAGAGGAAAACGTGTTTCCAAATCTCAAGACAATTTGACCTAAATTAATGGACGGAAAAAGCCCTTTTAACCTGGAGCATCATGATATTTGCAATGATTAAAACTCCAGGACAGTTGCATATTCTTTTAAGTGATTATTATGATAATATAGTAATTATTGCGTTGGTCATATATATTTTGTTTTTTCACTTAAGCATGCACAATTATGTTCTTTTTTAATGTCAAAAATTCTTGTTTCTATTAATTCGCAAGGTTCGAGAATGGTTGATGAATAGAAAATGCATTTTGTTCCCTTCACCTTTACCATATGCAAAACAAGCCAACTTTAGAGCGTCCTCATCTGTACATCATACTAATAAAAAGACATAATCTTTAAAAGGCAACAATGTACAAATAATATATATAAGAAACCTAATCCACAAATTTTAAAAATAGCCATGTGCGGATGTTAGGGGTGTGTGTGTGTGTGTGTGGGGGGGGGGGGGGGTCGAGAGAATTCAAACTAATCAACTGCACACTGAAGACCTCCTACTTTTCCCGACACTGTTGTTTACCACATCCCCTCCCCCCTTTTTGAAAAATATAAATTCTGGGTCTGTGCATGCAGGTACACGCGTATACTGCGCAATAGAACAAAACAATTTGACAAGGCAATTCAAACTTCAATGATTATACTAAGGTATTTATTGAAATCACTCCGTGATATCTCCGTTTTATGAATTTGACAAATCAACGGTAGATTTTTGAAATTTTTTAATGCACATTTTAACCCACGTGTAATGTCATTTTGTATGTGAAAGTTTTGATAAAAATAATAGAGAACCAATATTCATATTAAGTAAATTGTTTTACAGCAGCATTTTTGTGAGTTTAGAAAATCTGCTCAATCAGTTTCCATGTTCACTATGTATGAATTTCTTAACAGAGAATAATTTTCCTGCATAGTACAATTTCACATATAAGAAAAAAACAGCTGTTCCATATATGTACATGTAATATGCTGATCGACAAAACAACAACTTGCATACTTTTACTCATTTATTAAAATATGGAAAAAAAGATTCATATATATATATATATATATATATATATATATATATATATATATATATATATATATATACAAAACACCACATATATTTATATTTGGTGTTTCATACGGGCTATTATGGTGGCTAGCATTGCAGAAAAAAAAATATGTGTAACCCGCCGACGATCGCCAGGGTTATGTTTTTTATTCTTCAATGCTAGCTTCTTCCATACCCCCATGACACATTAAAGAAGACATTTCATTGTTTAAGTAAGACTTATATATATGAAAATCATAAGCGTTGGGGTTGTTTTTTTTTTATTTTATAGTATCAGTGAAACGTTTGTGTTCATGCTATGTTCATTATGATTGCATATACATATATGTGAACCCTTCACCCATCAAAGATAAAGAAATGACATATTTTGATGTCCATTGCGTTCAAAAAACAAAAACTTAGATATTTGCAAATGCAATATGTAATTTTTGTTTTACGAAATGATGTCTATACAATATTTTATATTTAGTATTTTTGAAAATATATGTTGTGTTTATTTTGCTTTGCACTATTAATGATGCTCTGATAGGAAAACACATTAAAACAACCAGACCTTGTCAAATTATTGTTATTGTAATAGAGGTTGTATTTTAATGTTTCGGTATTCCGGCAGCCTTTTAATTTTGAAATTGACAGTTCATGTAAACAAATTAAATAACAACACGTTTGGTTTATTCAACTCTAAATAACCCTAAATATAAATTACACGATCGTGTTGACTTTTTTAATATGCTTTGTTTTAGAAATAATGATGGATCCTTTAACCAGTGTCAAAACATATTTTTAATGATCTAATTGTCATTTTATGTTTAAATCGAAATTAATGGATTACGTTTTAGGAAATTAAATTCCCAATTCTATGTATAAATAATAGTTCGACAGAATATTTGAACGACGACTTTGATTAATATTTTTATTGAAATGACGCTTGTCTGAAAAAAAAAAATATAGAAGTTTTTGAAAAACCAAGATCTTCGCTGAAAGGCATTGGCGACGTTAAGCCTGTTCTATCAGACAACGGATGTGTTTGCCAATTTTGTTAATTTTGATTAATTGGAAAATTATGATCTTTAATTTATTCTTAAAGCAATGTCACAGTTTAGATAATCGGTAATTCAGATCATTGTTTTATACAATTAGAAACTCTGGTCACATCAATTCATGCTTGAAATCAAATTCCAAAAGTTGTTTTAAATTTTTTGACTGTTTATGATTTTTATTAAATTCTTGAAACCGTTTTTTGATTTAATATTTTGAGTTTTGAAAAAAACAAATCCATAACTGTTATTAGAGTACTTGAGAAAAAGAGTTGTTATCTTGCCTTTTTATCATAAAATTTTATTATATCATTATTTTTGATTGGTTATTCGATTTATTTGCGAGAAAATAGTGCAGAAACCTAAAAATTTCTCAGCTGGAAAACTAAAGCTCAGAACATGTTCACTTTATCAAGTTAAATTTGTAAAATGAACACAATAATAGCTCCTTGTTTGTCTTAAATATTCGATTTTCAATTTAACCTTCAATGGTGCAGCAATATTTCAACGACCAATTAAATTTACTTATCAATATTTTCAAAAAATCGTTCAAACCTATTCGCCTATACTGTGCGGTTTACCTCAAACAATGTTCATGCATTGTTGAGGTAAGATAAACATATCTTCTTCAATATGTCATTTTACATACTGTAATTCGATTGCGTTTGAGGTAATAAACGATATAAGACCGAAATCAACCCACATGCGAACTTTTATCTAAGTGGCGCAAGGTGCTAATTTAGATGCAGATTGGAATTGAAAAGAAAACTTTCTTTTATCTCGCTTGATCGATCTTAGTTGTGATTAGAGGAAGTTCATTCGTATTATTGTTTGAAGTGTCGAATAATGTGAGGAAGTTCGATTTTTTTTAACTGTTTGATATAATAGTGTTTAATGAGAACTTTTATTAGCCAATCAACTGACTCACTACCCCCCCCCCCCTCCCGCACTCACTCCCACCCCCAATTCCTAACAAAGTAAAATCATTGATGGTGCATATAATGCATGCACTTACATTTACATCCTTCTCTAGCATAACTGAAAAACCCTTCATAGGACTGCATTTTATATAACTAAAATTAATTCAATGTAAAGTGTTTCATAGGATAACATGGCTTGTACGTGATAAGGCATTTAGCCAAACAAAGCTTAACACTTTCTCATTACATATATGTACATGTACTTTGCTTGCGCAATCCAGAATTTTTTTTCCGGGGGGGGGGGGGGGGGGGGTCCGGTGGATATTTGAGTTTGCTAGGTGATGTCCGAGGCATATTTTCGGTAATTTTACTATGTAAATTTAAGAAATTTGAAATTTCCGTGAGGGGAGGGGGATCCAGACCCCCTCTCCCCCTGTTGATCCGCGCATCCTTTCTGTCAATGCACATCATAGAATTGCATAGAATTTCTCACCTTTGAACATTTGGTTAACATCTTTCTTTATTTTGTTTTATTTTTAAAGATTTTCTCGTGAACCTTATATGTAATTAATACACATTAATACAAGCAATCATTGAATTGTGCTTTGGTTTCTTTAATAATGCATAATAATTAAACAATGTAAACCAATATTATGCACATAAATAAACTGGAAATATTATTGTGAACCACAATAAACATCAAACTTCAAAAACTCTGACTTTCTTATAGTCACATCAATAGCTGCCTATTCCTGCATATTCATGATCCGTCATACAAGATTTACAAGGAAATATTACACTTTCATAACGATTGAATGTTGTCATAAATTTCGGTACATATACATACCTGTGTTTTTTGTGTTCGTGTAAATCAAATCAATATGAACGATTTCTTTGTTATTTTTTTTCTTCTTCTTTTATGTAAATCTCGGTTTTGCAACGCGACATTAATATCAAAGAAATAAATTAATTTTTCAAAACTATTGATAAATACTATAGTCGATTATTTATTAACATGTACATTCATCTTATTTTCTTAAGGCCAGCCAGATATATTTGACCGCCATCCTTCTGACAAACAAGTTTTTCTATATTTTCCAAACCTGATTTATATCAATATGTGTGAACATATGCGGTTTACAGACAGATTACAGTTCAGTGACCGATTTATATTATGACCGATTATAATATGAATCTGCAAGTGCCGGTGTGCGGTTTTTCTACCACTCGTTGCCCAGACACCAGTACAAATATCACTCTCTACTGAAAGCGCAGACAATTGTACAGAGAGAGAGAGAGACGGAGAGACGGAGAGACGGAGAGAGGAGAGAGAGAGACGGAGAGAGAGAGAGAGAGAGAAAGAGAGAGCGAATGGGAGAGAGGAACTGTGCAAAGAAATCCATTTCAATTTCGACATATGTGTCATCTTAACAACATACCAAAATATCTAGATTTTTTTATTTTTTTTTTTACAATTGAAATAAATAAATTTGGTTGCAGTATTTTACCCCCACTCCATAATGAACTCCTAGAT
>WFKH01011926.1:35992485-36030892 GCA_016163765.1 Magallana hongkongensis
GGGGAGGGGGATCCAGACCCCCTCTCCCCCTGTTGATCCGCGCATCCTTTCTGTCAATGCACATCATAGAATTGCATAGAATTTCTCACCTTTGAACATTTGGTTAACATCTTTCTTTATTTTGTTTTATTTTTAAAGATTTTCTCGTGAACCTTATATGTAATTAACACACATTAATACAAGCAATCATTGAACTGTGCTTTGGTTTCTTTAATAATGCATAATAATTAAACAATGTAAACCAATATTATGCACATAAATAAACTGGAAATATTATTGTGAACCACAATAAACATCAAACTTCAAAAACTCTGACTTTCTTATAGTCACATCAATAGCTGCCTATTCCTGCATATTCATGATCCGTCATACAAGATTTACAAGGAAATATTACACTTTCATAACGATTGAATGTTGTCATAAATTTCGGTACATATACATACCTGTGTTTTTGTGTTCGTGTAAATCAAATCAATATGAACGATTTCTCTGTTATTTTTTTTTCTTCTTCTTTTATGTAAATCTCGGTTTTGCAACGCGACATTAATATCAAAGAAATAAATTAATTTTTCAAAACTATTGATAAATACTATAGTCGATTATTTATTAACATGTACATTCATCTTATTTTCTTAAGGCCAGCCAGATATATTTGACCGCCATCCTTCTGACAAACAAGTTTTTCTATATTTTCCAAACCTGATTTATATCAATATGTGTGAACATATGCGGTTTACAGACAGATTATAGTTCAGTGACCGATTTATATTATGACCGATTATAATATGAATCTGCAAATGCCGGTGTGCGGTTTTTCTACCACTCGTTGCCCAGACACCAGTACAAATATCACTCTCTACTGAAAGCGCAGACAATTGTACAGAGAGAGAGAGAGACGGAGAGACGGAGAGACGGAGAGAGGAGAGAGAGAGACGGAGAGAGAGAGAGAGAGAGAAAGAGAGAGCGAATGGGAGAGAGGAACTGTGCAAAGAAATCCATTTCAATTTCGACATATGTGTCATCTTAACAACATACCAAAATATCTAGATTTTTTTATTTTTTTTTTTACAATTGAAATAAATAAATTTGGTTGCAGTATTTTACCCCCACTCCATAATGAACTCCTAGATCGGCATATGTTAAGGTTGAAAATAGAATATCTGAAACAAAATGAAAAAGAATGTTAATCACCTTGAAACACAGAAAAAAATATTTGTAAAAGAGTTTTATACTGATTATAGTGAAATAATTTATCTGCACGGTTTGAAAAGTTATTACAAAATAATTTAGTATAAACAGACCGACAAAACAAAACATGTATTATGTCTTCGATCTTCTGGGGGCATATTTTACATGTATTTCAAATCGATATTTGTATTTTATCAAGGGTTGTCTTTCTTTTGAACGTAGACCTAAGAGAGGCTCTAAGTAATGTATTGCGTAAAAGTCAATAACATTTAAGGATGATGGGTGCTCAACAAATTAACCACCAGAGCTGTCTTAAACTTTGACATATGATATTTCTGGCCATAAACTAACATTTAGTAAAGAAAAAAATCTAAATACTTTAGCATTAAAATTTGATTATTTTTCTATATTTTATACATAACTCTTCTATTAAAATACTCCATGAACATCGTGCCCTTTTTTGAATCACTATTTGATAATAATCTATAAACAACGCAAAGGAATTCAGATAATCAAAGATCTGATTGAAAACATCGTGTATTATGGAAATTTAATACAGCTATCTGCCCTTTTACTTTTTTCTCTAACAATTACTTAAAATCATAATGTTCATTTTAAAAAGGATTAATCGAAGTGGTTTATGCAATGAAACATATGGCATACTAATATTAAGATTACAACACTTGATATATTTATGTAAGAAATTTATTCCTAATTCAAATAATTTGTCGCAAATTTCTTGCACAACTTATGGGGGTTAGTAAGTAAATTATCTTAGACACGTTCATTTCAAAAATGTCGTAAATCTTCTATTGCAATCTGCCAAAAAATAAAAATCAACCTCTGTATGTTTCCGCAAACCATGCTAGTTCTGAAGAACTACTGGAGACAGCGATATAGTTCAGACTTGATGAAGTCAGTCAGTAATCAAGCAAAACCGTAATTAATTTACGGCTTCTTAATGACCTGCCTGATGAACATGACTTGTTAGAACTCTCTTGCGAAACCTATCGTAAATAATGAAAAAAAACCTGACACGTCATAATGGTGCAACGCGCCATCTTTTACAAGTGACCTAACTGATTCCACACTAGAGAGAGTACAGCACAAACCCCAAACACATAACATTAGCAGCTAACTAATAAATTGACATCCTAGGGTCAAGCGTGAAAATTTCATTGTCGTCGTAAATGAAGCAATGGCTATCATAATTAATTAATTCTAGTCATGATTTGAAGTTCGTTGCAATGCTTGACTTCCGATCTCGCCACGCATCGATGATTTGGTTATGACCTTATATGGTAATGGAGTAAATCGCCATCATTGAACATGGTCGAAATTTGCATAATGTAGAAGCATTTTTTGTTTCTATCGTGTCTTGTATTATAAGTGCAGTTAACACGGTGTCATTATGTTAATGAGACTATTGCCTTGTCAAACAGTTTTAAGTCTTATCTGTTTAGATGTACCGAAGCATTCCTTTGGTAACGTTTCGGAATTTGGAGTTTGACATAGTTGGTTCGGGTTTTAGTACGTCATCAGGAGAAATATTGCTTCCGTCGAATTTCAGATTTTTCTTTTGTTGTTATTGTATTTGAGTCGTGCACTGAAATTCAATGATTTGTGCTGTGAAATTATTTTCCTGTCAAGGATATATGATTCTATAATTTTTCAACCGAGCACAATGTAAATACGCGCATGCGTATATAAATTCAACAGACGTTTAGGCAACCTGGCTATGTTGTTTGTATAAGAACGACATATTTGAAGTTAACATGTACGTGTCTTTATAAAAAAAAAATAAACATTAGTATATAAAAAGAGTTATAAAAAAAACCCAAAAAAACCCCAATAAGCTGATTAAAAATTAAAATATTACACGCATATGATGTGGACTAAAACACATTCAAACACACACGTTGATAATAATACAACAACAAAAAACAACTTATTAATAATTAACGATTGCATGCAGTTAATATCACAGTAATTACATATATATCTTAATTAAAATTAAATTATTATACAACTGTATTAGTTATTTATAGCGTACAATACTACGATTTCATACTGCATGAGTATTTGATTTAATATCCTTTAAAACGGTTAATAATGTTTATCATGTGTATACATGTGCGCTTTTTTGGGAAGAGTCTATCATGTTGATGGGAAAACGGTTTATCAAATTTTATACAACTACACTGTATCATAGCATAGGAATTTGTTGGTATATTTAAAACTTGTTCCCACACACTTGCGTGATCAGTTCGTTAAGTTCCCTGCTAAATTGTTAATAAAAGGAGGAATTGAAAATTTGAAGAAACACAATTCTACAGTGCATCTTTCAATTACTCTATCAAAGTGTAGGTAATATTTTCGGTATACTCAAAAACTTGTTCCCACACACACGTGCGTGTGCAATCAGTTCGTAAAGTTACTTATAATTAGTTACTTGATCCACCGAAAGAAATGCATCATTGGGAAAAAAAGACGTTATTCATTTCATCTTTCAATTCTAAAAATCAAGCTAGGGGATTTTTTTCACTATTAAAGCTAGTTTCAACACGTGCGTGTGCAGTTGAGTTCTTCAAGTTCAATGATAAAATGATGCATTGAGAAGAAGAAGTAAAAAAGAGTTTTGCAATACATTTTTTAATTAGTCACTTAACAGCTTCGACATAGCCAATCATCGATAAAACCACAAACGTTGTTAGGAAGGAAACCACAGCCGTAAATCGATTTGTCTCATTGAACATCTAAACGACTTTGATTTATAGATCAGAAAGCGTCACTTTAGCCTTTGGATAAACGACAAATTGAATTGGTTAACAAGCATAGGTTATGTCTTGTTTGAATGATGTTAGTGATTATATTTCTGTGATGTAGTAATAATTCGTACAATGTATAAAGTGATGTAGTAAACTAATGGCCAATTAAGGACGTCACTAGAAACCAAAGAAAGGATAAGGACCATTTACATGCATATGTGTACAGGCCAAATATGAACAAGAAAAGTTGTTCTTCGCCTGCTATTTTAGTTTTCAAATTGTCGATATGGGGTTTTTTCCTCAAAGAAAGTAATACTACATGTATTTGAAATTATTATTCATTCCTTATATTGTAATCAAAAGGTCATTTATCTTTAAGGAAAAGCAAACGCTGTCATGAAACATACATGTAGCTGCTTCGTATGCAGGAGAGTGAAAAATAATAAAGAAACATTTGAGAAATCGTTCACAACATTAACACAGTCGCGATGCAAGCACAACATAAATGCAAACACTTTAAAAAAAGTTTACATGCATTATATTTTTTGGTTTCTGTAAATTAAGGTTTTTTTTGCAAAAACAAAGTGATTGTTATCAAAGTTGTTCAAAAAATGTAAGCGGGTCAAATGCGTTTATTTGTGAAATAAAACTGCATGCGATAACATATATTGTTTTATTTGTCGCACAATAGAAGTCCACTTCATTGGTGGATAACCATTTTGGAATGCATTAAGCATATCAATATGACCAAGGTCGATCGTTAGGTTTACATGTATTACTAAGCATTTTTATAACAATGATATATACTAATATAAAAGCGTGTACACATCAACATTGACACACCTATTGACTAACATTTGATTTAAACAAAACCAGTATGATTCATATTTGCCCAAAACCTATTTTTCCCCTACACCTTATAAAACTTTTCAATAAAAAAATATTTATGTCATATAATCGATCAATCGATTAAATATCACTAACTAAAATGATATATGTTGTCTGTCATAATTACGAATCTCACGTTTAATTTGATGTATATATGTGTATAAATAAAAAAGCTGTCGTTTTATTCCAAATCCCGCCCGCATGTAAAGCTTACTCATGCAATTGGTCTACCTCCCGTACATGCAATATACATCAATTTCATCACTCAGTATGAATTGTCGTCTTTGTTTTATTGCCAAAAAGGTAAAAAAGAGAAAAGAAAAAGAAAAAAAAGCACCAACGTTGAGTAAACGTTTTGCTTCTATTCAAATGTACTTTAACATTGGCATATAAGTCTATATGCTAACTAGAGAATAAAAAAATGCCTATGAATTTATCACGACAAAACTGCTGAATCCAATTATATTTCAGAACAGCTAATTATAAGAAGATTGACAATTTCATCAAATTTGATTAAATGTGAATCAACCTTTGAAAAAAAATATTGATAAAACATATTGAACTGCCATTATTTCATGGTTATTTATTTCTTATTTAACATCAATTAAACGCTGTGGTTTACTTTCGAATAAACACCACAATAAGAATTCGCGCACAATTATTTACAGTCAGTATTGTTATTGTCGATTGAATAGGAAATCGAAAAAAGCCAACTGAAAAAAAAAAAGAAAAAGAAAAAAAAAGCAAAAACATCAAGCAACTAACCTCATTAGCAACTTAGCAACATCCCGTTTACCTCAGTGTAACATTCTAAGAAAAATGAACTTGATAAATGTTTTCTGGCTTAAACTAATGAAAAATCTATTTCTCCTATATCTTATTTCACAATATGTCGTGGTCAACCAAAAATTCCCTATCACCGTACGCTATGATTTACCAGCCATAAGGTCTAAGCCTCTTCATGTTAGACAAATATTTTCAATTGCTCATACCGAATAAGTAATTAGAGAAAGGTTAATTAATTTGTAACGTTTAGGAAGTTTGATAATCAAAATTCAAATTATTTGGAATCTCTTTTCGCTCTCGAAGGGGTACGGGCTTGTCAACACATCAGGAATAAATTAGATCAACGATTGACGGCATTCATTTGTTGAAATTAATGAACCTGCATAAATTGTAAAGCCTATATAAGGAGAGACGTGTTCGGTGATTGTGCCATTGAACCTTTCAGTATCTGTTCAGTAGCCACATTGGATCTAAACAGCTCCTTGTGGTTTCAAACATGGGAAATTTACAGGTTCTAGCGGGGGTTATATGTTTGATGATGTCGCAATGTTCGGGTTTCTTCAATCCTGCTATGGTAAGTCGATTTTTATTTTATTTTATTTTACTTTTTTTTATTAAATTTCTTTCTTTCTTTTTTTTTTTGCAATTTAAAACTGTTTTTTTTTATTTTTGCTTTGTTATTAAAATGTACTATATACGCAAAAATATAAGGATAATTTCGTTGAACAAAGCCGTATACAATACTTTTAAAATACACTTTTTGTTATATCTTAAATGCAACTTGAATAGGTGTTTGATTTTCATTTTTTTTTTAAATTAAAAAAAAAAAAAATCTCTTCTTATTCTTTCCTTTCCAATTATTTTTCATAAAATTACACCCCACGTTGTTTATGCATTGTTCATACAGCGGAGTACATTTTTCTTCATTTATCTTTACAGAAAAACTCTCTGGCGCAATCCATAAGTCAGTCCGTATCTAAAGCCGTAGCAAACAGTCAGAACCAGATGTTAGTGGCTAATGTTGCAAACGTCGGCTCCATGATCGGAACACAGAACAACGGACCAGTCCAAAACTTCAATGCAGGACATTCAGCCCCCAAGCAGCCAAGCCTACCGAATCTTCCAGCTGGAATCAGTTCGTCTTTTGCGAGCAGATTTTCTGCCGGTAACTCCGCTGCAGCAGCTCAGCAATCACAGAACTCTTACCATACTTCGATGTCTGCTTCGTCATCTAGCTCACAGCAGCAACAGCATCAGGTCAGCGAATACCGCAAGCTTTTCGGTATGCTGGCTTCTTTGACCCAAAACGGACAGAATCAGATGTCACATTCAGGCAACGTTATGACAGCCGAAACCATTCTTGCCAAGATGCTGGGAAAATCTGTCAACATGAAAGCTACTGCCTCATACTCAAACCAAGCTAAGCTGAATTCCCAAATTCAACTTATCCAGAACATGATCCTCGAGCTGATGAACTACAGAAAGCAATTGAATACCCCGAAGGCAACGAAGAATCCACTGACAGTCTTCATGAAAAGTTACGATCTTCAGAAGAAAGGAATGTTGGAAGCTTTCCTGAACTTAGTTAGAAATCACCAAGTACAGCAAGCCGTGGTTGACAATTCCGTGTATAGACGTGTCAGTTCTACCAACAAGAACTCCCACAACACCATTGTTTTCGCCAAAAACGCCAACGTTCACTCTCCAGTGGGAACCCAGCACAATGCTCCAATGTACCCAGCTCCTGCACCAACGACAACAACAACAACGACGACTACAACTACAACACCTGAACCAACAACAACCACAACTACGCCGCCACCAACAACGACAACTCCTCCACCTCCTCCACCACCGAAGTACGTCCCTCCACCTCAGTACCAGCCTCCACCTCAACAATACCAGCCGCAACCCTACTACGCTCCCCAGTATGTGAACCAACATCAGAACATCAATAACAATGTCAATATTAACAATAATGGAGGCGCTCACGCAATGAATGCTCATGTAAACATTGGTAACAACCAGAACCAATACGCCGGTGGACAAGGGCTTTATCAAGGACCTCCACCCCAGGGACATTCACCCCAGGGACCTCCACCACCTCCACCTCAGGGACCTCCTCCTGCTCAGGGACCACCACCTCAGGCTCCATGGCACCCAGCCCCAGGTCAGCCTAACCAATACCAAGGACTTAATAACAACGTAAACGTTAATAACAACGGAATAGGTCCAGCCAATTACCATGTAGGAATTCAAAACAATCAAAATCAATATGCTGCTGGAAATGGCTACCAAGGTGGACACGGCGGGGCTCAGCAAGGCGGCGGTCATGGTGGTGCTCAGCAAGGCGGTCATGGTGGTGCTCAAGGAGGACATGGTGGCGCTCAAGGAGGACACGGTGGTGCTCAGCAAGGCGGTCATGGTGGTTCTCAAGGAGGACATGGTGGCGCTCAAGGAGGACACGGTGGCGCTCAGCAAGGTGGTCATGGTGGTGCCCAGGGAGGTCATGGAGCTGCTCAAGGTGGCCATTATGGTTCATTCTGGCAAGGAGCTCAGCAAGGAGGCCACGGAGGTGCTCAAGGAGGTCACGGTGGTGCCCAAGGAGGACAAGGTGGTCATGGTGGTGCTCAAGGAGGGCAAGGTGGTGCTCAAGGAGGTCAAGGCGGTGCTCAAGGAGGACAAGGAGGTCATGGCGCCTCTCAAGGAGGTCATGGCGGTGCTCAAGGAGGTCATGGTGGTGCTCAAGGAGGTCAAGGCGGTGCTCAAGGAGGACAGGGTGGTGCTCAAGGTGGACAGGGCGGTGCACAAGGTGGTGCTCAGGGTGGACAGGGAGGCCAATTTGGAGCTCACTGGCAAGGAGTGTTTGGACAGCAAGGAGGAGCTGGCGGACATGGTGGTGCACAAGGCGGTCACGGCGGCGCCCAGGGTGGAGCTGGTGCGTTTACTAATATGCATGTTGATATCCACAATAACCAGAATCAGTACAGTGCTGGAAACGCCAATCAATATCAAGGACTTAACAACAACGTCAATCTTAACAACAATGCTGGTCCTAGCTCTAGATACCCTGCTGGTCAACCTAAGATGCCCAATGCTCCAAAAGGCGGTGCTGCCGGTGGTTATCAGGGTGGTTATGGAAATGGCCAAGGAATGAATAACAATTTGAACATCAATTTAAAGGTGCCAAGACCACCTGCACCAAAGACATCAGGACCAAAAGGCGGAGCTCCAAAAGACCCCAAAAAGACACACATTTACATTAACTTCCACGCTCCTATTGATAATGGTTTCTACCCAGCCCTGAATGCCGGACATGGAGGTCCTCAACCAAAGGCACCAGGTGGAGCTACACCTAAAAAGGGACCAAGACCAAAGGGACCTAAAGCCAAATCACCAAAGAATGGACCAAAGAAGGGACCTGAGAAGGCACCTAAGAAAGGAGGCGCACCCAAGGTAGGCCCCAGACCAAAATCTCCTCAGCCTAAAGAACCCAAGGGACCTAAAAAGGGTGCAAGACCTCCAAGTGGCGGACCACAACCCAAAGGCGGACCCCAGGGTGCATACAAACAAAAGACCACTTTCCATCAACTCCAACATGGTAAAATCCCCATAAACTTGGTCATCAACAACAACTTCCCACAGAATATGATGAACATAAACGGACACGGAAACAACGCTGGCGCTTCGGCTCTTCATGCACCAAACAACAACGCAGGAGGTCACCAAGGAGCCAGCTACAACGGACAATCTGCTCATGGACAACAGACACAAGGAGGTCAAGCTGGAGGACAAGGTCAAGGTCAACAAGGAGGTCAAGGGCAGCAGGGTGGTGCTCATGGTCAACAGCAAGGAGGCGGACAAGGTCAACAGCAAGGAGGACAACAAGGCGGTGCTCATGGTCAACAACAAAGTGCCTCCCATGGACAACAAAGTGCCGGACATTACAACGCTCATTACAGCTCAAAGAAAGTAATCCATGAAACAGTCTTGCCTAAAAACAGGGTAAAGATTGTTGGAAACAACAACAAAATTCGTACATTCGCTGGTTTGGAGAACCAACTCCAAAACCTTCCCCAGGGCTCTACAGTGAAAGGACCACAAGGATCTCAAGGAGGACAAGGGCAAGGACCATCAGCAAGCGTTAACGTTCACATGCAACAACTTTTGCAACTTCTTTCAAACACTCACGCAAGTCAAGGAGGACACGGTGGTAGCCAAGGCGGAAGTCAGGGAGGACAAGGCGGAAGTCAGGGTGGACAAGGCGGAAGTCAAGGCGGAAGTCAGGGAGGTTCTCATGGCAGCGCTTATGACATCTACGCACAGCAACAAATGGCACTCCAAGCTTCCCAAGGAGGAAGCCAGGGTGGTAGCCACGGCGGAAGTCAAGGCGGGAGTCAAGGCGGAAGTCAAGGAAGTTCTCAAGGAAGTGCTTATGATTTGTATGCTCAACAACAACAGCAAATGCAGGCAGGACAACAAGGAGGACAATACGGTCAGCAACAGCAGCAACAACAACAACAAGGCGGGCAACAGCAGCAACAACAACAACAACAACAGGGTGGTTACCAACAACAACAGCAACAACAACAACAGGGAGGCCAACAGGGAGGACAACAAAGCATGATGATGTCTCAAATCATGGAACTGGCTCAACAGGTTCTCGCAGGCGGACAAGGAAGTTTACCACCATCCACACAGCAAATGCTTGACGCTCTGATCGCTCAAGGAAACGCTGGACAACCTATCGCCCCAGACCAGATCAACATGATGATCGAAGCCCTCACTTCACAATTGCAAAGCACTAATTTCCTGGGAATCGGTAGCCAGGCTGCAGGCAGTCAAGCCTCTTCCTATGCTGCATCAAGTGGTCATCACGCCAGCGCACACCAAAGCAGTTATTCCGCCGGCCATCACCAACAGTCAGGAAGCTATGCAGCTAGCCAGGGCCAAGGAATGCAGTTTATTGATCCAGTTACCAACAGCGCTGTACCAGCCGTCGACTTCCTTGGAGGCATGCCTCAGATGGCTCTCTTCGAAGCAGGCTCAGTCGTTGTGCATAAGAAAAAGCCTTAAATCAGGGGAAGAAAAACAGCTACCAAAAAAAATGAACCACCAACATCTGTCAGCCACGGTTAGGAGAAGCTAGGATTTGAGTCTTTCGTTGTTATTTATTTTCGATTTTACCTTGCCTTCCTCGAGCATGGCTGATGCACCGAACAATTAAGAAAAAATCAAAAGAGTTCAATGGATTAGATGAACTGGTAACGTTTGGTTCAGGGATTTCACGGGCGTTTTTGTCCGCACCGGATACAGTATTAATTGACAGTTAATTAGTTAATATTATGTAACTGTATATTAACATGTAACCCGTTTATGTTAATTTAAGAAGACAGCAACGTCTCGAGTTGTGTGTGTGAGGGTTTGTGTGTATGGATATTTATTTTGTTACGAGTGTTGCGAGAAGTTGTGCCAAATTTTGTGATGACGTGTGAAATCCGACGGTCTCACTGTTATGTCAATAAAAGAATTAAAAACATTTATATTCTATTCTTGTTTAATCTATATTGTTCATATATACCAATCGGTATTTTAGAATGAGTGCATCATATCAGCGAGGTGTTTAATATAAAATAAAACCAAAATTAATTGCCAAAAAATTTCGAGAAATTCTTATTACATCACAATTGTATTGCTTACATTGAAACGTATGGATCTCTTTTAATGTAAATTTAAAAACCTAAATAAATATGCACAATATTTTTAAAACATTTAAAACAGCGATGCATAAGTATGGATTGGTGGGTTTCAAAAGAAATAAAAATCTTTTAATAAAACCAAAAACACAAAGAAAATAAATACCAAAATGGTCAGATTTATCCCCAAAAATGCAAATAGCATATATTTTGTATTTATTTATTCAAACAAAGTATACATGCTCATTGATAATCTTTGACATTACAAAATAATATTGATTAAGTTATTATAATAGGTTTACGAATTTATTTAATGTTATAATGCCATTTTTACCTATTTCTTAAATAATTAGTTTATTCCCTTCACAATTGATTTAATTACTTAAGAAATGTTAACACGTGTGTGAAAACCAGGTAGGTTAAAGTTTAAATTAAGTAAAAGTAGCAACTGTTCTCTAAAAATCAATTTAAAATTCAGCTAATTAGTATACGTTTAAAAACACATGTTAAAACCGCAGGTCATCAGTATGTCCATCAAATGTTTCAACGCAATGAGGATATAATAGACATCTCAAGATCAATTCATGCAAATTTATTAAAATATGTATCGACCAAACAATCATTTTATTACCATACAATAATCACACGTCGTTTGACTTAAGCCTCTCTGTGTGTGATTTCCTCTTTTGTTCACTTTATTTCCCTGAATATTACGAATGCAAGCAATGCTAATCAGAGTCATCAGTTTCAACACGTAAAGGCCAAAGGATCTCCGAAATGACGTCACCAAGCCATTCGGTACCATTTGGAAACTGTGACAAGACATAACCCCTGATAAATACCAACACGGCGGTCGCTGGTTTTTGATGGACAGGAGGTCAAGCTCATTAGATTTATTATCAAGGATGCATGTTAAAGGCATTTATGTAAATTTTTATTGATTGTTAGTTCATAAATTATTCATTAGCAGTATGAAAGGCCTCACTTTAAACAAGAATTCCTGTCAAGTAAATTATGTTGACTTTTTTTGTTGGTGTTTTGAATAATTAATTAATTATTTGACAAAGAGCAGAACATTAAAACTAATTAAAACACTTGTTTTTAGTGTCGTTTACGATGTTTTCTCAGAAGAAAAAAAGATGAAAGAAAAGGCATGTCATTTTTTTTTATTCAGTGTACGATATTAAGATTTTTAAAAGTACACCAACGTAGCTTTTTTCTTAATTCTTTTGTTTAAACGTTTAAAATCTTTCTGTACTTCTTTTTTGTTTGAAGAACAACACTTTTCAAACGTTTAAGGAAATATCAAGTTTCTCTTTGTTGAAGACGCATAGTCATATGTGAAATAAATTAATACAAGTGTAAATCATTTGATTTTAATTTTACTTTTGCACACCGGGAATCTACACCTGTTTTTGCATTAAAAAAGAATTAGAAGCTAATGATTCTACGAAACAAAACCACAATCGGGACTTTCAGGAAATACTCCCTACAGCACTGCATTGCATTTCAGAACTTACGTTAAAAATCATATCACACAAGTATGTAAAAACTAAGTCAACCTTGTCCAACAATTGATTGGTGAAAAAAAAATTTTGAGTGATTTTTTTTTTTTTATTTTGAAAACCGGTGCTATGCTTAGATTTTATTCCAGTCACATCTGTAGTGATAAGGACGGATCAAGTTGTGAGATAAAAAATACAAAAACAATTACAACGCTTTTTGTCTTCTTTATTTTTAAGTACTAATAGCATAAGGAGACACGGTTATTGTATTGAGATTCTCAACCCAATATCAACCTGGGAAGATCTCATCCACAGTCTCTGCGAGTCTGTTGTTATGAAAATAAACAATCGATTTGGTGACCTTCATTTATTTGTTTATTTATTTGTTGGTGGGTTGTGTTTAAGTGCTTAAACTGTATGGAACTGTAAAGTGTATAAAAATGTATTGCTTTGCCTGCACCATGCAAACTCAAAAGTAAAACTATGTAGATTTCGACACTTTCATGTGCCACAGAAGTTTCAAAAGCAAGTGGACACTAATCCAGAACTGGATTTGAATGATTTGAAATCTTTAAGATAAATCAAAACAAGTAAAATAGTTGATAAGGAAACGAGTTTTTGTAATTGTCATTGCCGTTCAATTGACAGTATGCAGCGATAAAGATCTGTGCACATATATAGGTCCCCTAAAATCATACTGGGATGTAGAGGGGGTGGTCTAGACCCCCTTGAAAAATTCAATCCAAAGTTATTTAATTCCCATTGTAAAAATTTTAAAAATAGGTGTCGGACCCCCCCCCCCCCCCCCCCCCCCCCCCCCCCCCACCCCCCAATTGAATTTTTCCCCCGGGGCCCCCCCCCCCCCCCGGAAAAAAAAATTCTGGATCCGCGTATGCAAGTGCTTTAATCATTGCCATTCTACATATCAGTTTCAAAAGTTTTTACTATTGTCAGGTGAGCCTTATAATGTGAGAAATGTTGTTAAATGCCTAAAAGAAAACCATTTGTTTACTCCACGAAGTCGTCTTACCAGGGCAGTGTCTCCCGACAATGTATAAACTGCTAACAGATTACCTTAAATGAGGCACAAAAATTGCATTTCATTAAACTTTATTTGTCCGGGAACTCGTAAAGGAATGTTTTTGTTGCCGAAAACTTAAATATTTTTGTCAGACTATTATCAAAAAAAAAATATAGATAATTTCAGTTATGTGCAACAGTGTTGCTTTGCGTTTTAAAATATATATATATATATATATATATATATATATATATATATATATATATTTCACATTATATATACGTTTCACAATATATCTTGTTATTGAAGCATATAACACTCGTGTGTTCATCTGTATAGTGTTTGATACACAGCAAAGTTACTCAAATGAGTTCGATTTTTTACGCACTGCATTTCTATGTACAATACATTTTTTTTCAAATTATATATGAAATGATACATCACATAATATTTCAATTTTTTTTTATTGTAAAGAAACGTGATAAAATGTTCGATACACGATTGATAAAGATTGAGAGAGAGAGATATATATATAAAGAGAGAGAGCAAACATGTAGAAATCTTTATACAAAAGGAGAGAGAGAGAGAGAGAGAGAGAGAGAGAGAGAGAGAGAGAGAGAGAGAGAAATCCATTCATACAATACAACCGATTAAATCATCCTCCATTCATGGACTTTGTGTGATATGTCAATATTTGTGATTGATTTTCATGGAATAGTCAATGATTATGATTAATTTAAAAAAAAGCCTTTGACCCTCGGGATTAGCAATCTGACCCCGGTACCACCACGGTGGTTACTTTACTGACGTCACATGCCTCGTCATGTTCCCACGCTGGGGATGCCGATTGACACGTTCGACATATGTGTAAATATTTATGCGAATATTAAAGAAAAATGGTACCAGCGTAAAGCTGCCCTTTCACACTAAAACACAAGTTTTGACAGAAAATGAACGGGTCCTCATCATTTGCTTTGACAATATTGTCTTGTCAGCAGGTGAGGTCATGGAGGTTATCAACTCCTTCGGAGTGCTTTGGGGTTGTTGTTTTTTTAAGTACTTTCAAGTACATGTACTTACATGTATTAGTTTTTGCTAGATATGGAAAATAGGGATCGATTCGAAATTTATCTCCGCAATACTTTACAATTCTCAACTCAATTCTCGCTCAATTATATCATTATATGAATAAATAATTGAATAAACATAAAAAAAGAAAGAAAAAACCCCAAACAACACTGGAATCGAGACTGGGAGTAGTCGTCTTTTTTCAGGGAATAATTAGTTAGGGTAGATAGAGTATTGTGGAATTCGTACACTTGTTTGTACAGGTGTCTTAGTGGGGTTTTTGTGCATATATAAGTAGGTGTTTTTGTGTGAAAGTCAATATAATAAACAAATCCCAGAAAATATTCTAAAATGATGTTTATGAATCGTTTACTTTATACCTTTATTTTTTTTTCAGGAGTGAGTGTAGTGGAGATAATCGATATTAAATAGTCAAACTGAGTTATCATGACACAGACTATTCTTCAAACAAAGATGCCTTTTCCCCCATTATAATCAAATGACGAGACACAAAAACTCCTCAGATATGACCTTTAACACAGCTTTATACAAGTTTATAAATCTAATACTCTTTTGATAAACTTAATGTACAAATGGCCCAGGAAATAAATACATCACGTACAACATAAAATACTTTAACGTCCCTGGGGGCTGCGTCAGAATAAACTGAATTCCTTCGATTGGTCCTTTGACCCTATGAGAGGACGTTCAAACATGTCAAATATTAAATAAATCAGCGTAAAGCTTTTATGTATGCGGAAAGTTTGAGGCGCAGAAAGTGACAATTAGTTTGCTAACCAACTAAATCTGATCCTTATAAGGCAATTTTTTGCTTGCTAAAGAATTAGGTCATATTTTTTGTTTTTGTTTTCATTTTTTTTTTTTACATCTTATTTTCTTTTTTGGGGTTTTGATTCCTTGTTATTTATTTTTCAGACATTTAAAGGTTCATTGCACCATTTAAATTGGCTGGAAATAATTATAATTCGTAAAGACAAATGCATTTATTTAAAAAAAAATATATGTAATTAATGAAATTCACAAACAGAACAAATAATACAATAGTTGGAATCATATTATTTATTATTATTATTATTATTTTTTATTTTTTTATTTTTTTTTTTTTTTTTTTTTTTTGCTATTCAATTAAACATTGCTAAGTATCATTTTAATCTATGGATAAAATTTGCTGAATCACTAAGCCTATTTTCCCATATCAACATCGAATCTAATTGGATCTTAAGTGCTCTTGTCTAGATATACACATTTTACATTTTCAAATCATTTTTTCTCTTTTTTGTAACTATTTTATCTTATTATTTGGCGGATTGTACCGGAAAGTTACTGAAATTTATATATAATATAATATGATATATATACAGGGCAAGTACTTGTCAAAACTACAATGGCCTACCGCATTAATTCAAGTGTATATCTAGTACAAATAGTAAATCATCAGGCTTTTTTCCATTATCTGCATCAAAGCAATGTCAAACTTTGCATCCAATATATGGTTTGATTTTTAATAATTTTAATTGAAGTTCATATATAGTAGTACATTTAAATGAAACAAAGAGATAAAAAAGATAGCCCGAATTAATCACGCCCTGATTGAAACATGATGTAGCACAATATATATTTTATTATCCTAACAACTGGAACCAGTTAACTTTGTTCCTCCGTATTAATTTAATTCTAATGAAGAACGAAAAAAAAATGCTTAAATGAAACACAATTGCTAGGATTTTATTTATGAGCAATGATTTTTTTTTTGTATGGAATTGTATCATTTCCAAAAAAAAAACAATATAGATTTACGACTTCACTCGCTCGTTTATTTTTTCTATCCCTTCAAAATTGTCATGGCATTTATCCTTGATTTGATCAATGTGTTTCAATAGCAGGTTTTTTTTTTATCAACACGTGCATCACATAAAAACAATAAAGAAGATCGTGCTGACTTGGTTTTTTTTATACATATAGAACTGCCGGCAAAGTTCATTGTAGTAACTTTATTTGCAGATGTCAAAGCTGTTTTATAGGTTCAAATGTACTGAATTATTAATCAAAAAAAAATCTTTAAAAAAAAAGCCAAAATGCTCGATTAGAGAAACAGCCAACAGATTATCTTTAAGAGGGTTCGATGGTCGTGGCCATTTTTATTCTGTTTTGATCTCCTTTAAAAGAAGAGCTCTATATAAAACTATAGGAAAATACCCAAGTTTAAAATGAAAAAAAAATATCGATTTTTTCTTTACTAAATAATCTTTTAAAGCTAGACAAATTATTTCTTAAAATTTAAGGTAGATCTGATGTGTAATTTGTGGACCACCCAGCCTCCTTAAGGTGGGACACTTGTCAATATTAATGTGGATTAAAGTACATTATAAATAAAATACTTTTGCCAGTTTAGATTTTTCAAATTTTACAATATTTAACAAAAAAATAAGTTTTTTAAAATTTTTGGAAAGGTAAAAATTTTATTAAAATCCCCAGTGGGATTCGAACTCGTGGCTTACAGATTCGTAGTGAATCCTGTAACCTACTGCGCTTCGCTGTTAGTTGACAATTTTGGGAAAGAAAGTATTTATAAAAATTACATTTGATTTTATTGTTTATTTCGATAAATAGTACGTCAAAACATAAAGGTGTCCCATACCATCTTAAATCCAACATTCTTTCTATAATGAACGGTACATGCAAAGAAACAATATCAAAACAATCCGCCTTTGTTGCGCGCAGTTAAAAAAAATCTAACTGTACTCTAACTGTAATCTTTGATAACAATTAAACATATTTTTATTTGTAACTAATATACACTACTGTATAAACCTAGCAATCGACACGAAATAGGAGATGATTTCCATTACATACTTAGCTGTAATTCATTGCAAAACGAACGCATTCAATGTTTACTAGACAAAAAAAAATATCAGAATAAAAAATAATTGAAAAATGCTCTAAGTTTAAAATTAATAATAATGCCTAGTTCAAAGCAATGTTTTTTGAGGAAATTATGCTCTTTTATTAGAAAAAATAAATAAGAAATTATTACCAATTTTGAACCCCCATACTTCACATTTGTATTAATGAGTCAGAGTTGATCTTTTATACGATTTTGTTGTTGTTTTTTTTTTCTCGCGCATGTGATTTCTATCAGTAAGTAACAATATCATATATTGTGTAATTATAATCTCTGTGTACCATTGTATTGTATTGTTTATTACCAAGAACCATACGATTCATAGGTTTAACATATATACATAAGTAAAGTAAACAAACATATGTAGACATTTTTTAAAAACATCACAATCTTGAATTAGACTGCGTGTGCACATAACAGCGTACATAGCAATGTAAAAAAATACATGATAAAAGTAAACTGGATAATGAATAGTATATTCTCAAAACAAAAACAATAATTATATTTTTATCGTAATTTTGAGCATTTATATAGGTATTTGCCCAAATTGTACAACTCTTTGATATTCTTTGTTGAGAGTAATTGAATAAGTTTAAAGACAGAAGGCTTTTCGTAATAATATTTTTTTTTACATACAACTTTCTTATTTCTTTATAAAATTGACAGATTAAAATAAAATGAAACTCATCTTCAATCTGTGATAGTGAACATAGTTTACAAACTCTCTCATTTCTATAGATATTATAAAATCTGCCACGCTCCATATCAAGTTGATGAGAGGATAAACGGTATTTACTTATAAATTGTACATATACAGTTGGTATTGATTTTGTTAAATATTCTTGTACTTCAAAATTATTACATAAATGCTTATACATTATACATTTGGGCGAATTTTCAAAGTAGCCTGACCTTCTTGTATAAACATATCGGTCAACCTCTGCTTCACTTCAAGTAAGAATACATGTTCATTAAATTGTACTTTACAGTTCCATATATATCCAAAACCTAAATTGTTAATCAACTGTTCTATGTACGAGAGCCAACAATTAGAGGCTAACTGTGTTTCATATTCGTTTACCATATATTGGTATATATTGCTTAAAATACAATTATTCTTTAATTTTATCCAATATTTCAACATTCTCTACTTTCTATCGAACTGCAGTGCCCCAATTCAAAATATACCATCATTGATGTAACACTTTTCTTAACACATAATAATTTCTTACACAAATCTAAATGTATACTTTCTAATTCACTTGCTGGGTGCTGTCCCCATAATTCACAACCATAATGTAATATACTACCAATATATGTATCAAATAGTGACAATTTTGTATTTACGTTCAAATGTAATGGCTTCATTTTGGACAATAAGCTGTACATAGCTTTTCTACTTCGTGATGCTAAAACACTTTGTATTTTATGAAAACTGCCATTGAAATTCAAAGTTATACCAAGATAATTGAAGTTTTCAACAATATCAATAAATTCATTATTATAATTCCAACAATAATTATTTTTTAACCTTCCACCATTTCTAAATACAACAATTTTTGTTTTATCTACATTAACTCTTAACTTCCACTTGGATGTGTATTGCTGTAAACAATCAAGCATATCTTGTAAACCTTGCTCTGTCTCTGAAAAAAGTACAGTGTCGTCTGCATACATAATCAAGAATAAGGCATTATCTCTAATTTCCACAGGTAGACACATCTCCTTTATGAATTCAATTTCAAAATCATTTACATACAAGGAAAATAGAAAAGGAGACAGAGACTCACCCTGCATCAAGCCCTCAAGACAATAAAAAAAACTCGGATATCTGATTTTGATATTTTACACATGACTTTATGTTACTATACATAGACTTTATAATATTTAACATTTGACAATCAACACCACTTCTTGCTAATTTAAAAAACATTAGGTTTCTATCAATTTTGTCAAAAGCCTTTTGATAATCTACAAAACAGCAAAATAATTTTTTCCTCTTTGCAATACTTCGACTGATTAACCAATGTAAAATAAAAATTGCATCAGTTGTACTATATCCAGCTTTAAAGCCAAATTGAGCGTCAGATATTACATTATATGCCTTGGACCAATTACCTAATCTGTCATTCAATAGAGATGTAAATATTTTAGATAGACAGCTTACAAGTGTAATACCTCTGTAATCATTACAGTCCATAGAATCTCCTTTTTTTAAAAACAGGAGTTATAATACCTTCTGACCATTTTGGGGGAAAGATTCCCGAGGAAAAGACAATATTGAATAAGTCGACTAAGTATGTAGTAAGATAGTCACCAAACGCAATAAAATATTCGTTTAAAAGATTGTCCATTCCTGGAGACTTGTTCTTTTTCAAACGTTTTATGACGCGAGTTACCTCCTCTGTTGTTATTGGACCGTTAAGTTCTGGGTATGCAGAATTGTCCGTTTAAGCGAGTGTAAATTCTTGATCGGGGTAGGTGTTGCTATCCGAGGTTGACAGTTCTTTAAAATGGTCATGAAAATTTTATAATAGTTGGTCCTTGTATAGGGTTCTTCTTACGTTGACGAAAGAAATGGTAGAATTTTTTGGGGTTCTTTTTTAAATATGCCATATGATCTCCTTGGTATCGGAGGTAAACACGCTTAAGTTTTCCTTCATATTTTTTTTAAGTTCTTTTTGCTGTAACCAGAAGAGTTCTATTGTAGTGAGTTTTTGCACTATTAAACAGTTTCAAATTCCGTAAATAGATTCTCCGAAGATTTACACATTTTTCATTAAACCAAGGTTTGTCGTCTACGGTTTTATAATTTTTACAATGAGTATAATTACTAGTTTTATTTACAACAAACTCTTTGCTACAATGCGGTAAAAATACATTATTAAGTACTTGCGTAAATGAATCTATACAATTATTCACACCGTTTTTTGTTAATTCTACATTAACTAAAACTTCATCCAATTGGGGTAAATGATCATACAGTTGAATTCTTATATCATCATACAACGATTCATCCCACCGTGTTCTAATAAAATGCGTATTCGCATTACTTATCTCAACATTAGGTATAACATGTCTATCAACACATATATGAAAATATAAAGGAGCATGGTCAGACCATTCATTAAAATCGTCAACCTGGAAATAATCAATAATATGAAAGTAATTCTCTGTAACTAACGCAAAATCATTTACGCTTGCACCAATATGATTAAAAAATGTATATCTACCTTCTTTGTCGCCAACTGTACGGCCATTACATACTCGTGTACAAGTTGAACGGCAAAGCTGTAAAAGCTTTCTTCCAAAACTATTTACAACTGTATCGTGTGACTTTCTAACATACATGGGAACATCACATTTATAATCTATAACGGGGGATAAAAAAGTGTTCATCTCTGTGCCCATGACATCATGTTCTATATAATCTGGCAAAGTGCCGATTCGTGAGTTGAAATCACCACTTACAATAACACAGCCTTTTTCTTTGTACATTGATATATCTTCGCTAAGTATACTAAATACAATGGTGTTGAGATAAAAATAAATGCAGGAAAAAAAGGTTGAACCCTCTAGACAACTTCTTGTGCTTTTCCAAATTAGTTATTCGTAAAGATACCGCTGTACCACCCTACTCAAAAATTCATGTTGACCGGTGACTTGGGTCCTATAATGTGTGTCACGTCCGATTGAAAGGTTTCTACCTACTCTCTCTCTCTCTCTCTCTCTCTCTCTCTCTCTCTCTCCTCTCTCTCTCTCTAACAATTTTTAAGGGTGGATAGGTAATCCATATAAATATATTTTTTTCTGGAAGTGGGGGTGGGGTGGGGGGGGGGGGGGAGGTTCTGATGTATAGTTTTGTTTGAATAGATTTGGCGGGGAGTATTCCGATGCCTCATTTCTTGGAATTCAACGAAATTGAACTTTTCGGGGAAAAGGGGGCGGGAGGGAGGGAGGGGGATGGATCCCTTCTGGATAAATAATGACTAGGTATTTTTCCAAAATATCTCTACTCATTTCCAAATCTAGCGTTGGCCAACTTTCCTTGATAATTATAGCGTATATACTAAAGGTTGTTTTTTTTCAACCACAAACCTTGACATTTTTTATTGATTCATTTGAACTATTTATTGATTTGTTATGAATCAGATGTAATGAAATCAACGACACACCTCCTTAATCTTTAATAATTGCACGATCTCAATGACTAAACTTCTGGTGTTACAAAATCGCATGAGTACTTGATTGATATATCGACTCGAATTTTCATTATAATCATACAAAGCAAAGGTACATGTATTTTCTCTTTAAAAGTATAAAAAAAATATGATAATTGAACAATTTAATATGCATGAAATGAAAATAGGGGATTTTGCAGAATAAATCCATAATATGTTTGCATTAATCGCAGTAAATCGATATATTTCTGCTTACCTGCTGTTCAGTTTGTTTTTGTTTTTTATCTCAGAGAGAGAGAGAGAGGAGAGAGAGAGAGAGTGCCATTTTAGATTTTCAAAATTAAGAAAAACAGCATATATATATCTCTAAACTTTTTAAACCATATTAATTGCAAGTACATGTTTTGTTGTTGAATTTGGTACAACATTTTGTTAATTATGAGTATCTATTATTAATTTTTTTTTCCGATTTGCAAAATCTCGCCTGACAAAACTATAACATGTTGAATTCTAAATTTACTGCAGATAATAGGAACTACAATATTTTTTTTATTATTGATCATATTTTCTTTTTTTGAGTAGAAACAAAAATCACGTAAATTTTCGCAGCTAATACTGATCAAATGTGTATTATAATTGTTGGGCATGCATATTTCTTTCAATTCATATTTTTTAGAATAAAACAAATTAAACTGACACATTTATTCCGTCTTTTTTAAATAACTTCGCTCATACTTAGGTATCGTGATACGCTTTTTATTTTCAACAATAACATAAGGCGAGTAAGCTAAAAATACGATTATTTTAGTCGCCTTTAAAATTATTTTAGCCAGGTCCTCAACACCTTGACGCCGAAAATTACAATCAACCTCGCAGTTTAAATGATACCTCCGTCGGTTTTGTTGAACTCGGCAATCTTACTTATGTCTAACTGCTTCTTCCTATTGTTTTCTTAATTTGATAATTAATCTTAAAATAATTAAATTTAATTATGTTTTTGAATTTATTTTAAATTTATTTATTTGGTCACTGAATACAATCACTTCACCATTATTTACGTATTGTGATTTACTTTTAATTTAAATTAGGTCAGTAAGCGTATAAAAAGAGATTATTCAGTCAACAAAATAAAACATATTATGACCGTATAGTTGATACTCTGTCTCCGAATTAGACCAAAAAATTATAAATTAAATTAAAAGATGCATGTACATGGACCTCCCTTGCTGTCGCTGATTTAGACAATAGAAAAACGCTTACACGATCGGCCTACTTCCTAATTAGTCCCCTGGTGTCGGCCGGTGACCACTCTAAAAAGATACCTTTAACTATCACCGGAGACTATGTGACACATTTCTCTTAATTACATTTGATTTAATTAATTAGTTACTAACTAGGCCACCGGATGGGTTGTTTTCTGACAGAAAAAAAATAATATACGACATCCTTTCTAGTCTCCGTGTTAGGTGTATGAAATATACGTGCATTTTCTATTAAGGACTGAAGTGCATTAACCCATTTTCAGTAGAACGCAAGGCGTCATCTATGTTTCTTTTTGTAATAGTAATTTCTTGTTATGCAATAAACCTCTGCAAAACTTGATTTTTAAAAAAGGCTATTAAAGTTTATCAATTTTATCAAATTAGATAACATCATGAAAAGTATAATTAACAAATAAAATTGCATATTGGTAACATCGTTTTTTTAAAGCTACAAAGATTAAAAATCCATGTTCAGACAGTGTAAACAATATGAAAACTACCTTGAAGAGAATAATAGCAGAGGCGGCTTTTCTTTTAATTGTTTGGTTTTGACATTGTACCCATACGGTTTCAAACTTTACATTTTTTTCTCCTCATTTTAAATTTACTTTGCAGTATGCGTTTGTCAAACCATACTTCCTACATTTGTTATACTTTCCAATGTGAAGTTGGAATATCGATCCCGAACAGTATTCGCAAATCTAGAAGGGGGGGGGGTCCTCGTGAAAAATTTGAACTAATTTTACATAATAAAACTACCAAAAATAGGTTTCGGACCCCCCCCCCCCCCCCCCAACAAAAAAATATTACTATCAGCCCCCCCCCCCCCCCCCCCCCCCCCCCAAAAAAAAAAGAAAGAAAAGAAAAGAAAAGAAAAATTATCCACGGATGCCGAACGGGTGTTAAGCGATACCTTTAATGTCAATTCCGATAAGATGACAAACATTTTACCCATGGACAAACATATAGTTGTTATTTTATCTATATACAATAACAAGTAGCATCTATCATACGTATTTGCAAGATATAGAATTAATCATACTGATTTACCAGCAAGAACAATGTAAATATTGCTCCTGAACACAGAAAGAAATACGAAAAAACAGACATATGTTCAGGCTGTAACAGTGAGATATAAAAAAAAATGCAATATACAACGAAGTAGAAAGAAAGAAAGAAAGAAAGAAAGAAAGAAACAAGACAGAAAAAGAGAAACAGGATAGAAAGAAACAAAAAGGAAGAAGACGTAAAAAAAAAAAAAACCCACATAAGAATGCAAAAGTTCGAGGGCACATTTTTAAAATTCGATTTGTTTGTTGCCGTGAACTTTCAAGGTTAACATATACATTTAACGGCTTGATCGGCAGACAGACCGTCGCCTTCAAAAGTAATTGAATTATTTAAAAAAAATTACTGGCGAATCGAACAGGTGGAGCAAGCGCATAGTAAATACTAGGTTCAACAGTGCGCTACGCAGTGTTGGAATTCGAATCCCAGCCCCTTTATATTTGAGGGTTAAATGTCCTCTTTTAATATAAATCTATCCTTACCTTTTGTCTTTTTATAAAGAAAACATTTTCAATTACATTTCAATTTTACATTTAAGAATATTTACCATAATAATTTTGTATTTCCAAAGGAGGAGAGAGTAAACTTTGTTTTACTGTTTGAGGGTGTATGGCCTATTTTCAGTAACTTGTATATGTGAATTTTAAAAGTTTAAATTTTTAAGAGGGGGGAAGAGGGGGTTCAGGGGGGGGAATATACCCTCCTTCCTCTAGATTCATGCATGTTCTGCCTTTCAATTCCAAGTCGTTTTTGAGACGCAGGTCAAAGATCGGGGCCACATGATTTCTTTTGTCGCCTGTCTGTCTAATGTTTATGTGCCATGGCAGTCCCGTATATAAATAATAAATCACGTTCCAAATCAATAATCAAACAAGAAGGACAATGGACGTTCCGTGCCGTGATTACTATTGAAGGAACATTAAATCGTAACTGCAACATACTTAGATATCTTCTAATTTTCCGTTACATGTATAAGTAAACGCGACGCTATTCAACAATATGGAACAATAAATAAAATAGTACTTTATAACTTAATTAATATGCATTGTTAAAAAAAAATTCTAACTTTTGTTGTACAACTCAAACTATTTGTGTTTCCACTTGTTAACAATTTCTTACTGTATTTTGTCATTATAATATAAAAATTACAAGATACTGCTGTGTTTATATTCTTCTGATGAAGGTCTATGATAGTTCATAAGCTCGATACAACTGCGTTAATGGTTTGACAATTGCTTTAAAAATAATCTGACAATTGAAAAATTTGATTGGTGTTTGTTGTTTGCGACAAATTGTTAAATAAGATTAAATGACAAATAGCAAGTAGTCTTGCAAAAATATGTTTTCTTATATGTATACTGTTATACATAGTGATATAATATAGTTTTTGTCTTTAAAATATTTTCAACTATGTAGTACATTATTTACCACTTGATATGAGTTACTAAAATTATTCTACATTTTTTTTCGTTGCCATTGCGTCCTTACTTGTAATAATGTAATAAGTATTTCGCACCTGAAATCATTGATATACGATCAAATAATGCTGTTTAACGACAGAGTATACAGTTATCTGATAAAGACACTTCAATGTAAAGAAAAACAACCTTAGAGTTGTATAAGTTTTTATATTTTATTCAAGGTATAACAGTTGTTGGATTTCATAAAAATAACTAATAATGGTAAATGAAGACCAGATGATCTAATATCACAGACTAGAATCTAAGTATCATTCTTGGATCATGGAAATATATATTATAATGGTTTCATCCAAAAATGCTATGACATTTGATACATGAAATTGAAAGTAGATAATGGAAAAATGAAGGTAATAAATAATAATGAAACATGAAATATTGATTGACAATGAACATGATTCGCAATGAAAAATAAATTAAAATGTCTTTAACCAAATGTATCGGCCCATTTGTAGCCGGTTCTGAGAACGAAGGCGGGAAGGTCCTTATGTCCGCCATGTATTTTATACTGAACGTGTCCATCACTGCTCTTTTGCTCGTGGATCATGATGTCGCTACCCAAAGCACTGAGGAGTGAATCAAGTTGGGTAGAAACATCGGCGACACCGCCTTGTGCGTTGGAAGGTGATGCAACACCGCCACCATTCGGGTTTGCTGAAAGGGAGTCTGTGCTGAATGCGTTTAGATCAATAATGTTTTCAGGTTCAGCGAATTCTATATTCTGCTGCTGTTGCTGTTGAATTGCTGGAACATTGGTGCTTGCTACTTTTGGTTCTTCCCTGTATTGCTTAGGAAGGTTGTTTCCCGAAAGCAGAGTAGCCGCACGGTCCGAATGGGGATCATACGGGATATCAACAACATCATAATGTTGTCCTTGCGAGGCGGCTTTTTGCGAAATAACATTGTTAAATTGACTTTGGGTATTCTGTTGTTCCCGAATAACACTTTGTTGAGACAAGGATCCTGCCTTAGTATCTTGGACGAAATCTGTTATATGGTTTACGGGTTGGTCTCTCACACGTGTTGTTCCTGAGATGTGGTTCGCCGTAAAACTCTGAGCTGTCGTTTTTACGACGATATCCCGACCTAACACTCTAACACTACGAGGGGTTGTAGAGTGAAGAGTTTGTGGTACTAGTTTATTGCCACCGTTCAGATTGTTGGAAGCCATAAACTGAGGAGATTCCAGGACGGTTTTGGTAAATTGAGGTCGCTGCGGTATTCCGGTTTCCACAGTATTAGACTCATGGGTCAAAACGGTTGGCGAAATGTTTTGTCCTTGCCTGTACTGCCTGACGTTCTCTAGAGACATTCCAACAAAAGCAGTTCTCTGAACAGTTGGTTGTGGAGTTGTGGTTACAGTAGCTTTTGTTGTATCTGGGATCATCATTTTTTCCAGTGCTGCCTCTTGTGTCCCATAAATGCTAGGAACTGGTTTTCTTCCAAACATTTCCGCAAATATATCTCTGTAGTCAATGGTTGTTGGAAAAGTGAATGGTAACATATCCGTTGTGTGTTGTGTTGTTTCTCTTATCCACGCTGGCCGAGTAACGGGTAACGGTGTTGTTGTAGTGATTTGTTTTGCTGTTGTTGTTTCCGTTGTTGTTGTTGTTGGTGGTGGTGTTGTTGAGCTGGTTGAAGTTGTACCCAATGTTGTCGTTTCTATCACCAGTGGTTTCATTGTAGTTGTTCTTAAGGTTGTCGTCGTTGGTGCAGTTGAAGAGAATGTAGTTGTAGTTGTAGTTGGGCGAGGTGTAGTCGTGGTTTTGACAGGATCAACCATGAGTGGCCTTAAACCAAACAATTCAGGATACAACTCTCGGTAATCGATGGTGGTAAAGAAAAAGGGCATTGCATTCATTTCATCTAATGTTTTCGTTTCAGTAGTTATCTTAAACGGTGCTGGTGTCGTTTGGATAACAGGTTTTGGTGTAGGTTTAGGCGTTGTAGTTGTTGTGGTCGAAAGTTTTGCATTGTATTCTTTTTCGTCATCTTTTTCCAAATTCGATTTTGATGCTTGTACGTGTAAAGGCATTAAACCAAAAGGTTCTTGGGCATCTTCCCGTTGTATATTCGAATCAGGAATCGGCCAAGTTGTAGATTCGATGTTTGTTCCAGAAAGAGTTGTTGGTTTTGTTGATATTTCAAATGATTTTGTTGTTATTGTTTCTAACGTTGTCGTTGAAGTTTGTGTAGTCGATTTAGTTGTAACAGGTGCCTTTGTTGTCAATGAAATCAGACCGACAGTGGTTGATTTTATTGGTTTAGAGGTAGAAATTGTTGGTCTTGATGACGTTCTAGGAATACCGGTTGATTGTCCAATAGTTGTTGTCGGAATAGTTTGAACGTTTGAAGCGGTAGTCGAAGATGTCGTTGATGATTTCTGTAAATTTTGAATTGTTTTATCTTCTTCAGGGTTATCAGACTCTAGAATTTTTTGATTGTAACTAGTCGTTGATTCAACTTCCATGTTTCTCAAATCAGCTGTTGTCGCCGGCGAACTTGTTGTTGAAGTCGTTGTCATTGTTGACACTTCCAGTTTGATTGTGGATGGTTTTGACATTGTTGTTGTGGTTGTGGAATTCTTTGGCGGACTCGTAGTTGTTGTCATATCGTCTTTATCATGTTTCTTAGGTGAATCCTTGTCATCAATAGTACTAGGCGACTTAATAGATTTCTTCATTTCAAAAAGCGGTGGGGGTGTACTAAGGTCAGTAGATTCATAATCTAGATCAAATGGAGAGAAACTTGGCAACACCAAATTTAATGGCTTTTCAACTTCTCCATTCTTACTATCATCTACCAATGCGATGTCGATCTTTTTACTACTTTCTACTTCTTTCATATCTTTCTTCAAATCGGAATCCGAGTTTGAGAGCTCGATCATATCGCTATTTGTGGTTGGAATGGTAGTAGTTGAATATACTCTTGCTTTCTCCGTTGTTTTGCTTGCAAATATAGTAGAAAGTTTAGGAAGAGCGACTTCATCATCATCAGTAAAGTTTGACTTTATTTTATCTGATGTGGAATTTGTATCATCGCTATCTCCGTTTGATGTATCTATGACGACTGCGCTGTTTTCATGAAGAGCCATTGTTGGCAGTTCATAAGAAACACTGTTTGAATTACCGTTAGACCTTGATCGTGAATTCTTAGGTATTCTTTGAATAATGACTGGAGGTGGGGACTCTCCACCAAAACCGGTGTTCACATCAGTGAATTGAACATCCTGGCCTTGCAACATACTCAGATCAGGCATATCTTTTGGCGCCTTCTTTTGTGGCTTTGTATTGTATTGTATAATTTCTTGGTGATTTCTGTTTTGGTTTCCATTTCCAAAGTGTTGGGGTCTCTCAGTGTGTGGCTGGGGTTTATGTCCCTGCACATGGTTTTCTTGCGTATGGTGATACGGCACATCAACTTGACTTTGTTCTTTTATGTATAAAGTATTTTCTAGCTGTTGTTTAATTGGCTGATTGTGGATAGGAGGTGGTGGTTGATAGTGATTCTCCTCAACTGGTTGATGCTCATGGACTGGTTGATGCATCGGCTGTTCTTGGTTTTGTTGATGTTTTTGAAGTTGTTTCAACAAATTTCCACTCTGGAGAGCTTGAATCAGTGCTGCAATCAAAAGTTGAGCTGGATTTACAGGACCTTCTAGTTTGGTGTTTGTATGCTTTCTTTGATTTACTTCTTTGGCGGCGTTTTGAATGGGTTGTCCTTTATGAGGAATATTTCTATTTCCTCTGTTTGTTAAAGCAGAGGATTGCCTATGTCTATTTGCGTTAGCCACTCTTTGTATTGAAGGGACATTTGTTGGATGTATACGAGAATTACGGTTATTCAATGGGAGTCTTGTAGAGAAAGGCGAAACATTAAAGCGCCTGAAATTATTCTTAGCTGTCTGCATATCTGTTGAAGCGGTCGGATCAGCTGTCGGGAGTCTATTGCTAGACCATTGGCTTGTTTGAGGAATCTGTGTTGGTCTTGGTACTTGTCCCAAATTATGTCGTGGAAATTGTGTATTGCGTTGTGAATGTTGGATTGACCTGTGCTCTAGAGGCTTCTCAGTGGTTGTAACTGGCATGTTTCGTTGTCCATTTGCTGGATTGCGTTGATGATTCTGCCGATCGGTTGCGAACTTAATGGATGACTTTTTCCGTTGCAACAGCTTCAATAACTTTGCAAGTGGGTTTTCGGTTCGTTGTTGGGTAGGGGGGTTAAAACGAGGTCTCTCTGTAGTTGTTGTTGTCACTTGGTGATGTATGGGGAAACTTCTGTTGTTTGTACCAAATTTTGAATTCGATTTACGTGTATTTATTTTCATCTCAGCCTCCCACTTTTGCAAATGGCTTAAATGAAGCGTGGTAGCTTGAGTAGTCGTTGATGGTTGAAAATATTTATTTGCATTTGGCTGTGCATTATGATTCTGGTTAAAGTTGTGGATTGGCAAGGGAATCGGATGATGAACAGGCATTGTTTGTCCACCGTGATGATTTATTCTCTGATGATGTGGAGCGGTACTTGTAGTTGTATAGTATTGAATACTCGGTTCTGTTGATATCTGAAGTCGTGCAGGTAGAGGGTGATAATTATAATTCGTCTGGTAATTTTGGACTTGTTGTACTGTTGGGAGCGGAGGAGGAGGGGGAGGAAGATTAGGAACACGTTCTACTGAGTGCTGATATACTGGAATGCCTTGAGGTGCAGATTGAAAGTTTGACCGTGTTGGTATAATTGGAGGCTGTGTTGTCGGTTCTGGCTGGTACCTTGGTGACGTTGGAATAAATGGAATCGTTGTGGGCTGTGTTGGAATCGGTGCGGGGGTTGTTAATTGCTTAACAGGAACATCAACACTTCCGGCAAGTGAAGTTGGTTTTCTGAAACTGATTCTTACTTTCTGTGGTCTTGGCCTAGACATCTTGTTGAAATAATCATTAAGGGTAGGTTTTGGTGTTGTATTTGGAGGAGTCGTAGTAATATATTGTTGTGGTGGTGGAGTAACTACTGGCGGGACAGTTCGTACTTCTTGTCTCATTGATACTGGCTGAAGATGGGAATGCGGATTATACGGTAACGGATTCTGGTGATGTAATAAAGGCGCTTGGGTTGTTGTAGATGTTGTTGTTGTTGCTACTGTAGTGGTTATATATGATAGCCTCGGTCTTGGAGGACGTTTCATAAATTGTCTTTTCAGAATTGGTTTTTGGAGATGAACTGGAGGTAGAGAAGTTGTTGTAGTTGTTGTGGGTTGGAACTGATTACGTTCTAGGTTCCATTTTCTAGGTGGCTCTGTGCTGATAACTGAATGGAGATGATTGTTTTGATGAGACGGCATTTGACTTCCAGATGTGTGATGACCTACATTATGAACTTGTTCATGGCTTGATCCTGCAGAGGAAGGTCGTGGGCCTGTGTGCATCCTTGGTTGTTGATTTTTCACTGACAGCAAATTTAGCGTCGGTAGCTGAACGAGAAGTGGTGGAGTTATTTGTTCGATATGAGGTTTTTGTTGCACATTCCTTACAGGAGGTAACTCAATTTGAGTTGGTCTACTTGGAGGTGGTACTCTACCCTTGTTGCCGTTGTGATTGTTTGGTTGATGTAGTTGTTGGTGACCAGGGTGACTATTTATGTTACCGTTATTAATAGATGCAGCGTTTCTATTTTGGTGAAGATGATCTGGCTTAACGTTATTATGCGGTACGTTATGATGGTTGTTGTTCAAAATACTTGGTTGATGACCATGGGCTGGAGATACCATTTTCGAATGTATGGGATGATTGTTATTTGGTGAATTCTGTCCAAAAGTTCCACTCATAACTTCTGCAGCGAAATGTGGTGCATGGTTATTTTGTTGAGGCGGTAGATGTAATTGAGGCATTGCATTTGGTATATGCTGCATTCCAAATTGTTGTTGTTGTTGTTGTTGTTGACCATGATTTTGAAGTACCAATGGATTTGATGTTGTGGAAGTTTGCTGTCTTGCAGGCTCAGGCAGTTTTTGTTCCACTGCGTTGTTTGTCTGTGATTCCACATTTGAGTGGATATTGGCAGTTTTAGCAAAAACGATCATACTCTGTCCAAGACTCCCATTCGGTTTCTTCGTCGTCACTACCGGAATTTCAGTAACCATGTCTTTGTCCATGACCAATATGGACGGGCCAGCCCTAACATCTTCCCTTTGTAACGTATTTGTTGCATCAACCTGTCTCGTCTTTTGTCGGAAAGCTGCCTCTCGTTTCAATTGGTCTCTATATTTGATCATGTCTCTTATCATTTTTTCCATCTGTGAAATTTTAGAAGCTTGTTCTGATCCTGCAGTTTGTGGAATAACTCCCTGAGCCCTTGCTCTTTGGATTGCCTGGATTTGTTGAATCAGTTGTTGTCGTCTTTGTTGTTGCTGCTGTTGTTGCTGCTGCTGCTGCTGTCTTTGTCTCTGTTGTTGAATATGCCGCAACATGATTTGGAGTCTATGGAACTCGTGAATTTGCTTTTGTACAAGGTTAGGGTCAGCGAGAGGATTTGGTCCTGCATTTGGTACAGTTGGGTTGTTCTGGGGTTGTTGTATCTGGGATCCTTGGACGTTTGAAGGCTGAACTTGTTGCCACGATCTGTTTATCTGTGGCACAACCTGCGCGGATGATCCTGGAAACGTCGGTTGCACTGGGAGTCTGGGTGTGTTGTTAGTCGCCATGTTTGGCAGCTGAAATCGCTGTTGGGCATGGATTGGCCCATTTTGTCCGTGGAGTTGTGGAGGGTTAAAATTTTGAAATCTGTTATTCAGCATTTGTTGTGGAAATGTACGCCCCGAGCTCATATGTTGTCTCTGAAATGCATATGAAAAAAATATCAATAAATAATTAGGATCATGGATTCGGTGGTTTTTAAAACATGATAATAACAGAATTAATAACTGTGATTGTTTTATGTCAAAACAAGCGTTTATTTTTTCGGTCTAGGAAATTAATTATACAAGTAATTAATTCAGCAGAGGTTGAATAATTGATAATATGTTTTATTGAAAAGAGAAAAATGAGCACGAACAGTTGATGGATCACACTGCACGAATTATGAATCATATTTGTACTGTAAATGGCATGTCGAAGCGTGATTTATCACATATGATCAACATTTTCATGTTTTGTGGTTAGTGATCATATGTAAAAATTACAATCAGTATTGGCAACAAAACTGTATTACAATCTTAGTAAGTTAATGCCTTAACAAAACCATTTAAGAATTACATGTGTAAATAAATTATCTACTATTCAAACATTTTTGTTCTTGTTGTATTTTTGTTTTATGAAAATAAAGAAAATTGGTTCCTTTTTATCCTATTTATATCGCATAAACTCTCAGTGTCTTATTTTTTGTATGATCCAATATCAAATAGAACCATTTTAACAAGAGCTTGGACTTTGGGTAGTTGTGTCAAACAGCAATGTGACGTAGGCATGTCTATTTCATTGCTAGCCACTCGGCCATGGCTCTTTGAAATCAACAAGATGTGTCTGGCTTTTGAGCTAAGACTACGCAATCGGTGCATATTTCGCTTCAAACCGCGTCATTTTTAACTTGTTTTGACGCAAGAAATAGATAGCTACGTCCTAATGAAAGTCCAAGGTCTTGTTAAAATGGTTCTATTTCCCTGTTTTAAAAATTTCAGATTTAAAATTCAATACATGTTAATTTGTGGTATTCAGCCAACATTCTTCATTCTTAATGATATTTCCTTGAAAATTGAAAGGCGTAAATTATGAAATTTCAAAGGTGACAAAAAACAAATTATTGCATGTTTTATGGGCCAACATGTCAGTGAAAGCTGACACTATCTTTTCTGCCATAAATCAACAAACATGTCTGGACACACAAGCAAATCAGATTCATTTTGAATTCATTTCTTAACTACTACAGCTATTCTCCTTTAATATCATTAGAATTCGTTAAAGTCCATAAATTATATAATTAAAAGCTAGTAAATTAGAAAGAAACAACCTGTATTTGCATGCCTGAATAAAAGTTTTAAAAAAGTTTACTGGTAATCAACTTGTTTAATTGAAACCAATCTATGGCTTTTTTAAAAAAGTTTCTAACAGATGCGATCGAAGCAAAACTAGTATGAAAGTACATGCATGATATGCAACATTAAAATGCATCTTTCATGATGTGCTTTGATGTTTATATTGTACACCATGAAATTCGGCTAGTTAGTACATGAAAATACAATTATGACTCAAACATTTTCAGACAAGTTTAAGCGTCTACTCTTTTGTATTAATAACTAACTATAATTGTTAACAAAATAATAAACTGCACTTACCAGCATGTGCAAGTTGAATTGTCCTTGACATGAAACAAATAAAGTTTGGAGGGTCAGGAGAAGAAACAACATGGCGGATACATGTAGTCGCCACTTCATCGTGTTTTGTCCGCTGTCCCACATCTTACGCCTTCATCAAGCGACGTGGCACCTTCAGACCTATACAATGTTATGAAAACAGTTGAAGCTTCGATTGGCTTTATATATGAGATCGTCGTCATCGTTAATTTTGAATGGTTAATTATTAATGCTGTCAATTGTTTTTTCTCTTAGAGGTATATGCAAATGAGAGGTCGCCTGTCATAGAGTGGGGCTGTGTCATTAGAAATTTAAGGGGTTGAAGAAGAACATTACCGCCAAATTGGAAAAGTCGAACTTCGTATTAATTTTGATGAAACACTACCGGTGAATGATGGATCTGATTTTAAAAATAGTTGTTGAGTACTGGTTATCATCAAATTCGTATTTCCATATATTTCAAATGTTTCATACTTATGACAAAATGTGTAATTAAATGCCTTTTAACCTATTGAATTTGTCCATTTTTAAACATTTTGATATTATGGTTGCTACAAGCCAGGGCGTAATGAATTGTGCTTTTTCTTAATAACGAATGCTTAGACAGAACTTTTGTTAGACCGTTTTTACAGTTGCAATAAAAGAAAAATCTATATTTTTATAATAGCATTGTCGATGTTGTAAATTCAATACCTATATTTTGCTGGAAATGTTGATGTTTTAATGGTGTTTTTCTTTCTTCCGAAAATATGTTTTGCCCGTACACGTATTTAAAAAAAAATAACGTGGCATTTGTTGAACGTTGATTTCAACTGAATTTTGTTTTTTAAATTCAGAACATTCATGAAGACTACTGACAGGTGTTCAATTGGTTTAAGCACACTACACCAAACCAACTGATTTAGATATTCATACTAAAATTTTCAATTTATGAATCACAAAAATCGAAAATGCACGGTAAGGCACGAACTTGAATTGAACCAAACCCAGGAAAACCCTTACAGACAGATATATCGTCAAACAAATTGACAGATACCTCAGATCAAGATCAGAAGAAACCGTTTTTCAAAGAATGATAATTTTGCAATAATTTTAGGACATATTCAATACTAAGCAGCTCATGTAGGCATATGTCTATTTTTACTGATTAAGGTTTGAAAGAGTGGAGGGTTAGAATCAAGCCATATATAGATATATCGCCATGCATGGCAAGTGAAGAGCTCTAAATGAAAGGTTTCTGTTGCAAAATCAAAAAATGTAGAACATGTTTATACATATATCTTTTTTATAAGATGCCCTATGAATAGCAAACAAAAAACGTGAATAGAAAAACAATTGGCGTCAGAATCCTGCTATTGCTGTTTTTAATTACTTAAAATATTATAGTCTCCTTAAAACACACTTATTGTTTCGCTTAAAAATGAACTTTAATCTTCCCTTTTTTTTTTACCTGTGAATAAATGTTTGGGTTTTTGTTGCATACACAAAACTTGAGTATCGTTATTCGGAATATCATGGGGGCGTTATATAATGTAGAAAATGAACTTTTCTGTTTCTATGCTCTTAAATCACCAATATCTCGAATTATTGTATACCTCGAAGTTTTTTTTATTTGGTTTTTTCATGTTCTATCAAATAAAGGTTAAAAAAAAAACCCTTAAGTTTTACTGCAATGTTTCATATCGTTAAATTCTTAAGTGTGTATATGTTCAATCACAATTCAATTATACGTTGGATATCTAAAGCTAAATAAAATTTTAAGATTTGAACACTGCAATAATAGCAATGAGTTCACCTTATTATTCAATTGGCTTGGATTTCCCCTTACCATTATAAAGATTATAATGGTAAGGGGAAATTGTTGGAAGTAAACAGAACGTGCTTTGGTTTTATAAAATGATCATCTACAACATAAAAATGTCGATGACGTATAATAATCAATCTTTTAGAATGAGATAATTATGACTAAAACCTTGTCTGAGTAAGAATTAGGGATATATTTTTAGATAGTGGGTGTTTATACAAGCTAGTTTGTCTGACTTTTGCGTCAAAATGTTTGAGGCGAATTCGGCTTTAGCATTGCTTTATTCAATGGTGTTCTAAAGAGAAAGCTTATTTTTGAGTTAAGGTTATATCAAGTTTCTATTAATGAATAAAAAAGACAAAATGAGTATTCTTGATTAATTAAGCATTTTTAGTACTGTAGCTTAAAAACTGCATCTATCATGTAAACAACGGGTTTGGTATGCCAGTATAAAAAAAACACACACACACAAAAGAAAAAACAATAGACGTACATCCAGTTGTTGATGAGTTTCTGTTTTATGTGTGTGTGTGTGTATGTGTGTGTGTGTGTGTGTGTGTATGTGTGTGTGTGTGTGTGTGTGTTAGAGAGAGAGAGAGAGAGAGAGAGAGAGAAAGAGAGAGAGATACTTGGTTAACAATACTAAGTCTAACCTTACCTTATACATTTGATTAACATCCCTTGCATTGATCAATGTTCACAATTTGAGCGAAGCAGTCATATGGCTGATGATGCCATACACGCAGTTTATATCAACTGAAACTAACACAAATTAAATCAGCCGATACGCATTTTACTAATTTGAAATAAGCATAATAAGCAATTAAAAAATCGTACCCACATCTTTTTAAGTCCTTTAGCTGATATACTAATCTAAGTCAAGGTCACTTTAATCATTTTTTTTAAATCGTTAGCACTAGATTGTAAAATGAGATTTGATTGGGCCATTAGACAAATATTCAAAATAAAGTTTAAAGTGCAGATGTGTTGTGCGTGAAGAAAAAAAAATCACAAAATTCCTTCGCCACTCTGCTCTTGAAGTTTGATGGCTTCATTTGAATTTCTAATGGCCATTCCATCACGTCCATTGCGTTGATTATTAAAAAATGCGCGACACTTCGCGCGACTTCCATGTTGGAGCATACTGTGTAAGGTCAAGATGGCGGACAGTGTCCCTGTCACCAACACGATTAAGTTGTCATGTCCGACAAGCGCTGTAATTACGGGTCGAGAAGTTCGGGTCGGAATTATTTGTTAGATATAATACTTGATACATTGCGTAATTGATTTGCTAATGCAATGCATTGATGCGTTCCTAAACAACGACTAAGTCTTAAAATATATCAGTATTTCTGTGTATAGGCTATAGAATCTTGTTCGACATTTAAAATTATTTTATTAGATATGAATCAATATGATTCTTCAAATGTTATTTAAACAGGTTCATAAAAAAAATTGGTTGCTGATTTGTTTAGATATATAAAACTTCAACAATTTTAAGATGACAAGTTATTATATTTACTACAAAGTTAATATACCCCCCATACAGCTGCACCTTATTTTAAATAAAAACGGTCATATAGGTTGTCACAAAGTTATGCAAACATTTAGAGTCTTCAGCTGTGATTTATATTTCTACAGACAGACACGTATATAAAGGCGGTCCCTCCTCTTTGCCAATGATCCAAACCCTAGCCTTAAAACTTGTGTTAAGTGCCTGCAATATGTCAAATACCAACTTTTGTAGATTAGCATTTTGATTTATTTAGTTTTAAATTTATAATTAATACTTTATAATTAAGATTGTTTAATAATTTAATAGTTTACATAATTTATAACAATTATTAATTTAGTCTTACAAGATCAATCACAATAATTAAAAATATTTCATGAATGCAAAATTCTTGCGCTGTTAAATGCGTTTATTAATTTATTTTTTTTAAATGCTTAAGTGTTTTTATTTTTTTTTTTTTACACCATACATTCCATCCATGGTCAGTACCAATTGATGAATACATGTTAAACAAATTACAGGTTGCAAAGTAATATTTCTATGCTAGAATCTGGAATGATTTGTACATGTAGGCACATAAGACGACTTGGCCGTTGCATTATAAGTAAGATCATTTACTCAGATACAGGCACATTGTACATAACGCTTTAACTTTTTCAATTGCAAATCCACATTTGACATTTTTTTTTTTATCTCGTTACGATTAAATCCACAGTTTACAAGGAAACACATAAACTTAAGCTGTAAAAAAAGACCTTCAGGAAATAAATGTATAATTCATTGTATTCCCACACAATCTAAATTTCAAAACATGATATTTGTTCTAATTAGTAATTACGCGCATATGGATAATGACTTGACCTAAGACATCACAGAGGTAAATGGCTAAGAGGTTTTAACTGTACCAGTCATAATGA
>WFKH01011926.1:36030992-36042729 GCA_016163765.1 Magallana hongkongensis
CTCTCTCTCTCTCTCTCTCTCTCTCTCTCTCTCTCTCTCTCTCTCCCCTATAACGATATAACATTTTTATGTCCATTCAGCATGTAACCTTTTTTTGTAAAAAAGTAACGACTGCTTAGAAAACTGGATCTTTTATTAAGTTATCAGTTGTCTCTGTAATGTATTTAAAAATGTATTTCTGTTGTAAAAACGTATCTGTTTTCGTAAGAGAACAATCTAAATTCAAATAATGAGGAAATGAATCGATACTATATCAATAAATGTAATTGCAATATATGTTAATTAATGCATCACACCAATTAATGACAAGAAGGTAAATCTCCATTGCAAGCACAGACGTCAAATGTAATGTTTTAAGTTCCCCTTTTTAATTCACTTAATAATTATGTATCTTACTTAATCTTTTTTTTTCATTTTAATGTTACATTCATTTTAACGCTTACAGTTTGCAAAATTTTAACAAAGTTGTACAATGGTTTAATTCAATGTGTTTTAGCTGTAATTTTTATTTTTTTGGATATATATTTAACACAATACATTTGAATTTGAGACAATACCTCCGCAGAGGCTCTCTAGATATATATCACCTGGGGTGCCCGGGGCCCCCTGGATCAGTAATGCTATTCAGCAGTATAAATAAATCGTACATCTATATATGTAATATTTAATGTACAAAATATATATTAACTTTATTATTCATAATTATATTTTTTAAAATATAAATAGATGTAAATATGAATTAACACATGATATATATGCATACATGTATATATTATAGTAGTATATAAATGTAAAATAAGAGTACTGTTCATATAAACGGGGAGATAACATTCAGTCATTGATATAATGTTCCTATCGATATTTATACATAATATATAAATCAAAATATATTTTGAAATGTATATATATACACACACATAGCTGTAATTTACTATTTATAGGAACCAAAAGATCCGATTGCATCAATATTAATCTAGTTTGTACTATTGTGTATTTCTTTAAAAATCGTTGAATGTACAATAGCATTATCTTCTATTGAATGTTGACTTCCCAAAAATATTTGCTCCATGTTTAATATGTAACCAAAGACTAATTAAGTACAATGAAAGTACATGAAATTAAGAGTAAGGAAAAATAACAATTAAAGTGGAATTTATAACTAGCTTATAACTAGCTTAATTAAAGGTTTATTGTCCTTAACAAAAGTTGAAATGGGCCAAGGACAAACGAGAAAATTGAATGTTTCATAATATATTTCAATTCATTTATGACTTTAGATTAACATTGTATTTGACACGTTCTTCAACAATGACTCTTGAATTTTAATTGAAGCAAATGATTAAGAGGGCTTGATGGTCTTGGTCATTTTCAGACTGCATTGATCTCCTTTAGATGAAGAGCTCTGTATAATAATATAGGAAATTACCACAGTTTAAAAGGTAAAATGTATGAAATTTTCCTTTACTAAATAATTTCTTGGTTGATCGATTTTCATGGAATTCGTAAGTACCACTCATCCAACATCTTCCACAAAATTAATAAATCAAGGTTTTAAAGTCATATTTTCTTTTGTAGGTATATGAGAATACATGAAATTACGTCCAAACAAACCTGTAAATTTTAAGCAATTCACCGAAATTGGCCCCCACGGAATTTAATGATTCCACACTACCTAAATATCACATATCTAAATTTTAGGTAAATCTGATGGTTAATTTGTTATATATATATTAACAATACATATATAACAACGCTTGATTGAGTCTACATAAAACAAATAAGTGAAACATTGGTTTCTTTTAACTTAAAAAAAACATGGTACTTACCAAGCAAATCAAAATCGTTATTTTGATTTCAACAAACTTGTAAAAAAATATTACTTTTTCATTGAACTCATATGACTTTTTGTTTTAACTTGGGTGCTCTAAACCTATAACGATATAATGTTTAACGTTTGTTTACAAACTTTTTTTGCATATGTTTGAAAATATTTCCATTTATGTACATGTATTTGAATCGAGAAATTCACTGATTTTACTTTGTGATATATAATGTACTTGACGCTTTTTTTGTATTTTATATATTACGAGGACAGGTCATTCTTTAAAAAAAATGAGAACTAGAAATAGGATCGGTTAGTGCATGTTCATTTCTATATGAATTGCAACAAATGTCTTCAAAAGAAATTGATGAGAGGGTAGTATATTTTTAAGTGGGTGTGAATAAATTGTGTTTGAATTCAAAATGAGTTGGGGGTTATAATGATGCATTAAAGCTATATCCATTAGTTTCGATACAAGTTGTTTAAAGTGTGTTCACAACTTTCCTTACAAATTTTATAAATTTAACATAAGCATTTGGTTGTTAAAAAATGTCACCGAATTCTTTTTGTGCCTTGAAAGGAATGGATAATTTCTAATAAGCACTGACGTGTTTGGGCATATTCAATAACTAATAATAATATTAAAAAAATCTGCAAACTAATGTTACCAGGTCAACATTTAATGTTGTCTTTACGGTTTTCCCCACAATATGTATTGTATGTTACCAATTTAAGAGAATAATCTTGTTCTTCGACATTATTTTTGTAATGAAACTCAAATTAATTAGGCATCAAAAGCCGCGGTTATATAATTACAATTCTGACATGCGAGATGTGACATTTACATCTGTTAAGAGTGTCGATTTGTCAGTTCTATAAAACCTCAAAAGCAATCAGAGGTCGACGCTTTTTCTTAACGATATATTATCGTTAATTTCAACACGATCAGTAACTGAATATTATAACGATGCCATTTATCAAGGTATCATATTTTTAATATATACACATCAATTTTATCATTTAGCTTTGCTAAGGTCACATAAACTTTAAAATGTCCTTGTGGTTGAATAACCTCTCTATTATATTTAGAAGTTTGATATTTCGCTTGATGAAAAAAGTAATATTGTTCACACAGAATTTTGAAAATTTAAAAGGGATTGATGGTCGTGACCGTTTATAAACTATATATTAATCCCCTTGAGAAGAAGAGCTCTATAAAAGAGGTAGGAACATATCCAATTTTAAAGCTCAAAAGTTTGATTTTTTTCTTTACAGTTTATGGCAACAAGTATCATATCTTAAATTTTAAGGAAGATTTGCCCGGCATCTAACCTCCTTAAGACACGAAAGCTCAACCAAAAAAAAAGGTATAATTATAATGCACGATAACAATCACGCATTTTCATTTTTAGAGCAATTTCAAAAAACTACTTAAGAAACAAGAAACTGTTATCATTATCAAATAACAAGAGGCCCATGGGCCACATCGCTCACCTGAGCAACACTAGACATAATAAAATCAGCTAAATATAAACCTACATCAAACTTTGAACCTTATATGTGGCACAAGAATTATCCAGGTCCACAGTCTAAACAACTGAGAATCAACAAATGTCAATATGATTGCATATTAGTAATACTATATACTAAATATTTTTGAGAATGATCAAATTTATTTCCAATGTAAAAGTGTGCCCCCCCCCCTTTATAGTTTCATCCTTTTTTATATGATTTTAAAAGATTTTTCTCTATATATATATAACACTACCTGAGAACGCTTTCACTCAAGTAACAGCTTTTCTGCTCAATTGATTTTCAAAACTAAGATATTTCTCTTTACATTCCTATGTAAAAACTTGACCCCCCAATTGTGGCCCCATTGTACACCCGGGGATCATGATTTAAACAAACTTGAATCTACACTACCTGAGGATGCTTCCATGCAAGTTACAACTTTTCTGGCCAATTGGTTCTAGAGAAGAAGATTATTATAGAAATTTCTCTATATATTCCTATGCAAAAATTTGACCCCCAATTGTGGCCCCACCATACCCCTGGGGATCATGATTTGAACAAACTTGAATCTACACCACCTGACGATGCTTCCACGCAAGTTACAGCTTTTCTGGCCAATTGGTTCTAGAGAAGAAGATTTTTAAAATACACCATTACTTTTTCACTAATTCCTAATTATCTCCCCTTGAAAGAGGGCGTGGCTCTTCATTTGAACAAACCTGAATCCCCTTCACCTAAGGATACTTTATGGCAAGTTTGGTTGAAATTGGCCCAGTGGTTCTTGAGAAGAAGATGAAAATGTGGAAAGTTTACAACTACGACGACAACGACAACGACGACGACGACAACGACAGACAACGGACAAATTGTGATCAGAAAAGATCACTTGAGCCTTTGGCTCAGGTGATCTAAAAACTGTTTGAACTTGAATCAGAAATATTCTTTAAACTGAAGTTCATAAATATAAGACTTCAAAAGTCACGAGGCAAAATATGTATCCTAGTTCAAAATAAAGATGGTATGGGACACCTCCATAGTTTGAAGTACTTCGAAATAAATAACAAAACTCAAGTACAATTTCATTTTTTTTTCTTTCCTTAAACCATTCTCTAACAACTTAGCCTAATTAGTTAGTATGTGTACAAATCTGTAAATCAATATTTCTAATCCTGCTGTACTTTAATATTTTTTACCTTTCCAGAAATGTTTCAATTAGATTTGCTGATCAAATATTGTTAAATTTGAAAATTCTAAACATGTGAAAGTATTTTGATTGCAATGTAATTTTCTCAACATTAAAATCAAAAGGTGTCCCATATCACCTTAATATCGCAAACACCATTTAACTGCACTTAAATAAAATTGCTTAGGATACTTTGAATGTTTTTGATTCTGTCATCCTACCTTGCTAACAATCAGACTTTTTTAAGATACTTGCACCAATAACACGGGCTTTCCATGCATTTTGCATCTTATCATAACATTCTTCAAAAATCATTCGTTTTTATCATAAATTCTGGTTTATAATGAATAGTGTCAATTTCGATATTTTAAATGCAAAGTCATTCCTGTACTGATTGTAGGTTAACTATTAATTTATTCATTGCCTTTTACGCACACAATAAGGTTTAATTAATATTTTGTTTAAAAGTAAGGGTTATTTCGCCCCCTATTTTTTCGGCCTTCTTCACTAGCAAATAGTTTCGCCCCGTCTTGAATTCGCCGAAACAAAGCTGTGTTTAAAGAGACATGATTTGAGACATTGGAATTCGTCCAGTATTGAATTTGCCCGCTGAAAACGAGAGCGAAAGGGGCGGAAATAAAACGGGAGCGAATATTTCCCTGTATACAGTAATCATTTATTGATGAGGATTATATGATGAGGACAAAATATATTTGCATAAAATGGCACAGCAAGGTAGAAACTGATATGTGTTAGGATTCGTTGAAATTGATTGCATGTTTTGGTTGTTTTTTTTTTTTATACATGTGCGTTTTATAGCGAGCACAACTCGCCGGAAAGCAATGCGAGCTTAAACGATAACACCTGGGCGAAGAGACAGTTCAAACTACTCCTCCCTTTGATATACTGAAAATTATGTCGTCAGATTCGTAACCACAATTCCGAGTAGATTGTATATGGCTACCAATGTCATGGTTATGTAATTGTACCAGTGTAATTGGCTTCGCCTTCCACACGGCCTCTCAGTAAACCATAAATGTTTCAACTTGTACATGTATACTGGTGCGTAAAATATTTTATTTTTATTCATTTTTTATCAAATTGATGCATCTTTTGGTAAACCACGCTTTAATATATAGTATTATTTATCTATAAAGCATATGCACCTCTGATTTTTAATTCAATTTATGATGTGCTCGCCTCAACGGTATAATATTTGACATGACTGTTATCCTAATCCTGACTTAAATATACAGCATACAAATCAGACCTATAATATCTAAATTTCCAGAGTCTTTTTATCTGTGATAACACTACAAATTGATTTTGTAATGTATAGTACAAAACAGTTCATCAATTATTATTTTAAAATTTTATCGCACAATTGGTGAAAATCATATAATAAGTAAAAAATAAGGAATATTTTTTTTTTAAATCACGAGAGGATATAATAGGGTCGCTGGTGATCAAATCTATCAAAAAGCCATTCGAAATCGGAGTGTGCATGTAGAAAGATAATCGATGCTACTTAGTTACTTCCTTGATTTACTATAACTTATCTACTGTGTTAAATGTAGTGCAGCCGGGGTCTACAATAAGATGTAGACGTTATGTACTCTGTATGAATGACACACGTGTTCGATGTACACGCGAAGTAAGGCAGCACTATTTCTACAAGATAATGCGGATACCTCGACACTTTATTTTGATGAATAAACCCTCTTTTATGTTTTATCGATTGTGGTTTCATTTATTCTTTTTTTTAAACACATTACATGTCATACAATGCATTTAGAAGTTCCTGCAACCTAAATGTCCCGCTCGGAAAGCAACCGGCCATGACTTTCTCGGCCAATATACATGTAGATACCAAGCTGACAGTTGAGGAGCGATTGAAACTAATATGGAGACCAAATGTTTTTTTTTATGATCTCATGTACACTTTGAGTGTAGACATTGCATGAATGAGGTATTTGTTTATGTAAAGAGCGATAACTAAGGAAACTATAAACATCGAGTATTTATTGTTCCTTGATTGTTTCTATGATTATCCCTTTACTTTATATTACTTTTATAATTATTATTGCATGTTTCGGGGTTTTCGTTTTAGTATAAATCATAATAACGAACCACCAGGATTGGTTGTGTTATTCTTGGTAATACGCCCACTAGTAACCCTCCTTCAGATTCCCTTAATCATCATCGTGAATAGACTAGTCTAGTGATTTATATAGGTAGCTGAATACTGACCGTGACTAAAATCAAAAAGAATAAAAGAGTTACTTTTTTATATATTTCGCAATGCGGAAACGCCGTTAACTTCTTATGTTGGCTGTGTATTGAAACCTGAAGCGGTAGAGGCGGAGTATCAAAACAGAACGTTTGGACTTTTTTCTATTCTATTGATTGCATGTATTTTAGGCACAGAAATATTTATGATTGTCAAAATATTAATAAACAGTGGTTGAAACAGAAACTTGAGATAAATTATAAGTCTAGTTTAAGAGGTTCGTTAAATGCAAACGTCCATTACAAGGGAATCAAGTTTATTAAAATGTATTTTGTAGCTAGATTTTTTTTTTAAGTTTTACAGCGATAACATTAAAAAAAATAATAAATATAACGTAGGGTTTTTTGCGCCGATAACGCGAAATATCGCGGCGCGGAAGAGGAAACTGCGAAACACTTCGGATTCGCTGATTTGTACATTTGTTCAAGAAATAAACAGCAAGTTAAAAAGTTCATCAGGATATGAACTTAGTTGGTCACGTGATCAAATCCTGTGAAGCCCCAAGGACTTCTCAGAAGATTTGTTCATATCCCGATGAACTATTAAACATTGCTGCTTACTACTTTTATTAAAGTTTGAAAAAGGGAAACCGTTCAGAATTATTAAAATTACCGAGATTTTATGTTTACAATAATCAAAGCGGCAAGCGATCAGCGCATGCTATGATCATCGTGACGTCATGAAAAAGTTCACACAGACTTGAACGTCTTCACTATTCTTTATGTTTATATCAGGACACATTTGCAAATGTAAATATTTGGCTTTGAACATATTTTATTTAGAGAAATTCAAAAGGATTAGATACAAGTTCTTGCAACTTACTGGATCTTCTAAAATGTAGCAATTTCATGCATATAAAATTAAAATATCTACTGATACACACATTTAAACAAAAACAATTACTTGAATCTCAAACAATAATCTCGTCAATAAATATGTCCACAGAAGCAAAAATGATGTTAGTATGTAAAGATAGGTTATCGTTACCATATAAAAGTAAACTAGTATCGATATTGATTAAATCAAGCATTAATAATTGGTCAAACAAGTTGTTTCTAGCTCTAGAATAATATTTACAAGAAAAAAAAAAGAAATGATACACATCTTCTGTTTTACCACATAAATCTTAATGGATTATTTAATATATTACCTTTATATTGATCATAATTTAACACACAGTTGTGTCGCAGCTTGTTGTGAATTATGTTGCTACAACTTTTACAAAAAGAAAAATATTTAGGGGGTTTCGTAACATTAGGCATATGTTTACGGAACAAATTGAGGGAGTTGGCTGTTCTGGCTTCTGCATTTAATGAATTCCACTGGTAAACAGCATTGGGTACAAATTATTTTTTTTAATACAGCTAATCTACACTTAGGAACATCAAATTGATCCATATTGCGTGTGTTAAAATATGATTTGTCTTCTCGCTTGCTAGGAATAATATCAAATAAATAGTACAAATTTGTACATTTGTAAACCCGAATTTTCTAGACTACAAATCTGTCCACTGCAAGAACACAGGTGCTTGAGGACAGTACACCCCTAACTCCACAGATTTAGAACCCTTAGAGTAGTAGAGTAGTTAACTCTCCCTTTGATAAGAGTTCCTAACAAAAATACAGGTACACACTTAAACCCTGTTCAAATATCTGAAAATCAAAGGAAAATAATTAATTTATGTAAACAACCCCATGCATAAAGAAAGTAAAGACATAATCCGGTTTTTACATTACTACCCCTTCGTGATTTTGGGACTATAAAAATGTATCTTTTTTTTAAATTTATTTTTTCGACCTCAACGAGTTCATATTATCGCAGTTAATATATCTCTTTCTTACTATGTTTGTAAAATGAATCTGCATTCTATACCATGTCAAACGAGTTTTTCGAAGACAAGCTGGGTAATTGAGACGGAAGTCATCATCTTTCAGTGACGTTATGTACACTTTTGTAGAATAAAATTCCAGATGTCTTTTTGCGCGCCAATACATGCAGCCCGATTTTCTCGGATGTTATCCTACTATAGTGACAGAAAGATGTTTAGGTCGGTCACTGTAACTTAGCAGAGTGGCATATTTTTCTTTCTTTTAAATGCAGGTTGGGGAAACATTTATATTAATCGTTTATTTTCAGATACTTTTCAGATGGGACATGTTGTGTACTTGACTCTAAATTAATTTCTATCAAAAGAAGATACAACATCCCCCGGGGTTATTTTTTTGGGGGGGGGGGGGGTGATACTGTTTTTAAACTCTGCAGTGCTAGAACTGTAAAACATTCACACGCATAAGCATACAATATGATTTCTCCACCTGTTGTTGTCCCCCCCCCCCCCCAAAAAAAAAAAAAAAAAAAAATAAAATAAAAAAATGAAAACCTCCACAGGACATGATTTCAGTAATATCAAATCACAAATGTAATCTTTAATGGTTTGTGATGATTTTTATTCAACAAGCCGAGTGATTTCTATCTCACTACTTTGGCGGGGGGGGGGGGGGGTACATGTATAAATCACTCAATGAGTTGAATAAAATCATATATAGTCACAAATAGAAATAAACTTTTTATCACATGTTTTTATTATGTTTTTATGTGTTTGTTTCTATCTTAAAAGAAATTTATGCAAAATATTTAGCGTGCGTAAAATCAATAAAATTATTACATATGTGATATTTTCTGGATATTGAGGCTAATATGTGATAATTGGATTATATTAAATGGTTGTTGGTGGTAGATAAATACTTGGAGAGTGTGGTGTAAATGTGGCTTTTAGAGAGTACCTTAAGTTTTTGAAATTAATACCCACATCAAATACTATCATTTCTACTACACAAAAGCTTTGTTAAAAAATAAGTATATGCTCTTAAATAGTTTTAAATACATTTTTTTTTTTGCTTTTTCATGCGAAAGGAGAAAATTTGTTTTAGTTGCAGGTAACACACTGTAGAATTTAACAGTTCATTATATTAATATTTTAATAAATCATTTATTATTTAAGGTTAATAAAAATGTAAATTTTTAACCAAAAAAAAAAAAAGATATTTATGAAAAAAAACAATACCATTTGTTGTTCATATTTTTCAAACTTATCGACAAAATTTAATGCTATCATTTTAAAAAAAAAAAAAGGAAATTGACAAAAATTAGCAAAATTTTAGAATAATTGCTTATTTCCAAAATCTGACCGATCACAATTAAACACAAATTTATAACGATTAAATTGCACATACAATTTTAAAATTACCAGTGTTACTTCCTCTCCAACAGCGAATTCATTTAAATTAAAATTGTTCAATTAATTTACAAACTATATTACAACCACAACTCCTAGTGTTTTTTTTGTGTGAAATTCTTATATGTGTACATTTTCATCATTCGTGCCAGGGTCATTTTAATTTTGTTTGCGTGTTGTTCAACTTTAAAAATTTGAAATGTGTCGTTCATTTCCCAATTTTGACTCAGTTTCTATTTTTTTTTCTATATTTGCCTTGTATTTGTTTATTAAAAAAAAAGGATTTCTTGAAAATTTACCTCGTATATTGTCTATTGATTTTATTTTATCTGATAAAAATCATTATGCAAAGCATAGATGTTGATTTTTCAACATTCTTATTAAGATCAATAAGTGGTAAGCTTTAATTGTTTAACTAAAAAGTCAATGGAAATACATGTAGTTAAAATAAACCAACAACAATTGAGTATCCCGTTGGATAAATACAAGTCGTAGCAATTCTATGGTGAATTTTTTGCTCTCTTTGGGTTTGGACAGGTTCCCGGAGGCGGCATCTGTTTATTGTTGATTGCACACCGATTGTAAAGTTCTCGGAATTCTTTTGCCACGTCTGCATTCCAAAGACAAAGAGACAATCCGCCTCTCTTTGCTTGCGTTGTCTGTCAATAAAATAGGGATTGATTCATGTTGGCATCATAACATGAATATTATTATTTAATAGACAAGTACATTTGTAGTTCATCGCCTATCACATCGATATTTTATGTTGACTGTTCTTGTACATGATGCTAATTGACATGTCAAACAAGTAAACAATGGAATAACAGTCAATATAATGTCTCTATATTTCGAGAAATAGAATAGATAAAATGCATGCATAAGGCAATATAGTAAATATGATGACCACGTTTGATACAAAGTAAATAAGTTATTTAAAATTTTTTTTGCTATATATATATATATATATATATATATATAGTATTTATACTACGTATATCTTCCCACAACATGAATTCATTAATGACAAATAACATATCGATCACTATAAGACCCTTAAGTCCATAAAGATCATTCTATATTGTTGATCTGAGGAGTTTTTTCTAAAACATAACATTTGTTTTATTCAATGATAAACCATACTTACATATTTACATATGATGCATAGTTCTATAAATGTTTATGAACGTACCTGTCTATTTATATCGCCAATACAAATCAGCGGTTTGTTTTGAGTTACCGCCCACTTGGAGTGATCCACCCCACTGCCGAACTCAATTTTATTGTTAAAACAAGCCTTGCTAACGTTTGAGACCTAAATATAAAATAGAAATAAAGGCATTAAATGGTTTTTGAAAAAATTCCAGATGCTTATAATAAAGTTGGTGCTTTTGACATCAAGTTGAGTTGTCCATAAAAGGGGATTAAGGTATTTTCAAGCGTAAAAATTATTGTGACGTTATAACAATGTATTTTATAAGAAAAAAATAAACAAAACGAAAAACCTCTTACACAGATGATGTCCACCTTAATATTAGGCATGGGTGTGATAGAAAATGGGTTATTATAAACAGGTTTGTCAATGTTTCAAATCAGATTTCCTTTCTATTTCAAGTTAAATTATCCTACACCCCATAACTTGAATTTAAGTTTAAAAATATCTTATTGTTCGATGTATGTCATTCATTCTTTTT
>WFKH01011926.1:36102686-36112784 GCA_016163765.1 Magallana hongkongensis
TAGCATAATGCATCAAAGTATATACATGTAAGTCATATACATGAAGGCGAAAATATATACAATTTTGTATTTAAAACTTATAATTTCAAAAGTTCAATGAAATAGGCCGCATGCAGATTTAAACTTGTGATCTGCGGTTCACAAGCCCGAAACTCATGCACAGATACCGGTATGTTTTTACAACACAGATAAACTTCTCGCGTAAATATGCATGGCGTCGCGTTTAAAATTTCGACGTCTTGCTAAAACGGAACAGTTTTCAGCATAAATTCCATGATGCATATGTTTAAGGCACACATATAAGTTATATACCATTAGATTTGATAAATTCAAGGCTTTTTAGAATGTTTTGTGCTGTGCATATTTGAAACACGGCATATTTCGGCCAATAACGTCCCTTGTTCTTTCATCGCAGTCACCGCCGTATGATCCGCTGTCACAACCTTTTGAATGACACGAACTGACTCTAACTTAATATTTAGAGGATGATATATATAAATGTTACCTAAAAATTAATGCACTTCTCTGAATATCATTGCAACAGTTACATGTTAAGGTCTTTATTAAAAATATAATAACTAGGTGATAAAAAAAGAAGAATTATGTTTCTCTGTCTGTACCTGATATGTTTTACTAACTTGTTTTACATAAGTCCCCTTTAAAACCAGTTTCACATCCAATTAAGCATGTCCCATTGGCATTGGAACATTGTTTTACATCACGGCAGTGTCCGCATGTTTCATTGCATTCAATACCATACGATCCTTTGCCACATTCTTAAAATGTAAAAATAGAACATAAATAAATATATTGAAAGCACGATTTTAAAATTAAAATCAGTAAATACTATATGTGTCGTAAGACTACTGGAAATATGTTTATGTCGTAAATATGTTTATGTTGTCACGTCACCACTAACCACATCCGGTAATGAAAGAAAACGCATCTTGATATGATGTAAACTTTTTTGCCATAAGCTGACGTCATATTGATAATATTTGGTACATGTGCTGCAAGTTTTCCCTTGTACCTTGGTAATTATCTACTCACGTGTTTTACATAAATCTCCTTTATAACCAGCATCACATCCAGTTAAGCAAGAACCATTGACATTCGAGCATTGGTTCAGATAACGACAGTGTCCACATGTTTCATTACATTCCAAACCATACGATCCTTTGTCACATTCTACAGTGATTAGAAAAAATAATTATATTTGTTTTTCAAACATAATGACACGCATTTTGTTTCTTCTGCAATACAATAACTCTTTCCACACTAAACGTTCAAATGTGATTGCCCTTGTGATTTATGTCTGGAGGAGTAATCTGCAATCATTTGTTATATAAAAAGAATGATCTCGATGTTTTGCTTTCGAAAAAAAAAATTCCATAATGTAATTGCATTAATGGAGGTTGTATGTGTAATATATTCTTTCTTTAAAGTTACAGTTATGAAAGATATTAATTTTGTTTACATGTTGCCTGGTTGAACAGTCCTAGCCAGGGATACAACCAGAGTTACATAAAACATTAACATCATTACACCCGACTCAACAATCATAACATATCTTATCACACGTATTTTCTCATTTTCAAATTTACTCTACGACATGCTAGTGAAAATATAAGAAAAAATAATTGGTACAAAACTATACAGTTTCATATGTTATTTAATTACACAAATCTCATTGAAAAACGCCATCACAACCAGTTAAACATGATCCATGGTTTATAGGCATTGGCAAGTTTACGACAGTTACCACATTTTTTTGAGCTTGAAAAACCATGTCATCCATTTTACAACCTTAATTATGTAATATTAACCAGCTAAGATAAAAAAAAAACTTATTAACATAGGTGATATAAACTATGAACACTTACATACGTTTTGATGTTTTTAAGGTCATCATAAGATAGCGTTCTTTCAAATAAAAAAAAAAAACATGTTGCAGAGTGATATCAGCATGCATCTCAATATTTGCATGCTTACGTGTTTTACACAAGTCCCCTTTAAAACCAGCATCACATCCAGTAAAGCACGAGCCATTGATATTGGAGCATTGGTTTACATCACGGTAGTGTCCGCATGTTTCATTGCATTCAATACCATACGATCCTTTGTCTCATTCAAAAACGATGAACGTAGAACATTTAGAAAACTAAATATTACATGTACGTGTGGGTGTTTGTACAAAACATGATGACGCACAAATATCCCCTTGAATTTTATATCATATGGTGCTATATGTTTGCCACTCGCTTCTGTATAATTTTTCATGTTATATCTTTTTTATAATAATAAGCTGCTAGTTTCGCATGTACTTTGGTGTCTGTGTACTCACGTGATTTACATAAATCCCCTTTAAAACCAGCATCACATCCAGTTAAGCACAAGCCATTGACATTGGAGCATTGCTTTTCATCAAGACAGTGTCCACAAGTTTCATTACATTCAACGCCATACGATCCTCTGCCACATTCTGCAATGATTAGAAATAATAGTTGTATTTTTCCATATACATATTAGAGAGGTTAAGCATTTGACCGTGTACGCGTACGTGTACGTGTGACTAGGGGAATCCCCTTATTTACTGCGTGTTACGTCATCAATTTTGCATACCGCGTAATTCTACAAGTTGTCAACATCGTGTAGATTCAAAAGTACACGGAGGTAAGAACTTCTAGCTTTTCACACTCAAATTGATTTTTTTTTTGTATGAAAACTATACATTTTTTAAAAGAAGAGGATACATTTCATACGATTGTTTGTCCTACTTGATTAAAATCAGAGAATTATTTGACCAAAAATGATTGTAAAATTACATTGTTAAAAGACGCTAGACGGTCATCTGTAAAGGAAATTTTTAGCTAAAAAACCTCTGCATATAATTTGTAGCCATATAAATTGACACAACAAATTATCAATATACATTCATGGGCATATATATAATAATCTGTGATAAATATTATCAATAAAAAAAGAAAGGTGGACACGAACATGTTGCCGGCGGCCTTTATAACTAAATTCCTTTCTACTAAGTTAAAATTTGATGTATAAATGATCCGCTAAACTGTTACTTTAAAAATCGATAGCGGATCAAAATCAGCAAACGTTTACTCTTACTTATTTTTATGTCTCTGCATGTTCAGCAGTGAAGGCGCTTGTTAATTCACCTAAATCCCCAGAACAGAGATTTATAGAGCGGCCACAAGCACCTGCTCTGCTTAACCGAAGCTAAAATAACATTAAATTGTACATGTACAATACAAAAAGTAGTCAGGAAGGGGCGAGGGGATGCTTTGCATCTACCAATTTTTTTTTTATAGTTATCAATTTTAAATTCTTTACAGTGCATGCGCTGATCTGGAGGGGAGGTCGGGGGGTCCCGACCCTCCTCCCCCTCTGGAAAATGAAAACTTATTAAATTTACATAGTAATATCATAGTGTCCTTTTGACCCTCAAATATATTTTTCTATTTTTGCTCATTTCAAAAATATCTTTTATATTTTAAATTATATTGACCAGATTAGATATGTTATTTGCAAATCGGGTCAACGCGGATTTACATAGAGAAAAAGCCTTAAGCCATTTGTCAGTATTTTTGGTAAAATGTTGTGAAATCAATTAGTGCCATTTTATGTAATCAAACTAAGTTATTTAGATTCATCTGTCGACAGAATCCTGTTTTCTTAATTACGTAATAGTCATTGTACTGCAAAGCCCTCGTGTCAATCCGTTTTTTTGATGTCGAGATTGAGTTAATTTTCTCTCACGGCTTTTTGGAACAATTAATGGCAAGAATAACTCAACACCGGGACAGGGGACGCTATAGGGTTTTTGTCCGATCACTTTTGCGACGGACATCAACGAATAAACATCTTCATTTTACATTGTCTCCTGTCCTGTGTTTCAGGTATGTAGATTTATTTTGTACTTTGTATTTTTGTGTTACATTTAGAAAATTGCTTATGAACGAACCCATAAGTAATGATTTAATATCATCAAGTTGTGTCATGAGAATGTTGCATTTAGCTGCATTATTTTTAAAATTCAAATTTAAATTACCAGTAAGGTTTATCTCACTTAGGTAACTTGTAAGAATCAAGTAACAACATTTTTCTATTTAGCTTACTGTACATATTTTTTATTAGAAACTGATTTTTAAGTTTAAGCACTTTTCGGATATTGTATATCCGCCATATACAGGTTTTACATTTAACTATGTAAACACCGCACTTTGTGCAAACGCGCAGTCCATCTTGCCGTTTTTCCTTATCTATTCGTTATAAAATGAAATATGCAGAAAGTGTCAATGTAAGTGAACTTGTTCTGTGATACTGAACCTCTGATTATGCTTTACTTGTATTATGTTGACTGTAAATCAAGGTATAATTTAGTACTTGTGCACTCATGCTCCATGTCGAGTAAATACGGGTTAAAATGTAGGTGTGTTAAGCTTAACCAGTCAGTGTTTGTATATAGTAGATTAGGTTTTTCAATGATGTTTGTCATCTTTGTTAGACCCCCCTTTTTGGATATAACCGGAAGTAAGGGTTTTGTATTGTTGCTCTCTGTAAGCCAGCCCCCACCCCTTTTTGTGTGAAACCGGAAGTCACTGTCATTCTAGGTTGTAAACAATCACACATGAATTTCCTATTTTTGGTCTGTTTCTTTCAAGCCCCTCTCTAGCAAATATATTATTAGCTAATTTTCCCCATTAGAATGTAATTACACACTTTGAATTTGATCATTTATTTTTATAATAAAGATGTTTAGTAGACATGTTATTGTACCTGTGTAATGAATTGTGTGTTTAAATAGTGATGTTTAATTAACATATGAACATGAATCTGTGACATCATTATGCACTTTCATTTTGATTTAGCAGTGTACTATTGTTTTTATATCTTTTATTATGATTATATTTTATCATCCCTTTGCGAAGGACATCAACGAATAAACATCTTAATTTTACATTGTCTCCTGTCCTGTGTTTCAGGTTGAATATACTTAATAGTTATTACCAGAGCCCCAAATACACGGTGATAGTAAAATTATCGCAAATATGCCTGGAAAACACAATTACCCTTTGGATCCCCCCCCTTGGAAAAATTTTCCGGATCCGCGCATGCAGTGTATGTTCTTTTTTAATTAATCTTTCAGGGATTATAATTTTGATTTCAGTGTAAAAATACATGTTTTATTATTATAAGTGAGATTCGAATATGAGCATCGACAGGAAAAAGTAAATTAGTTCTCATTGATCAACATATCAACATAAGCAAGAAAATAGAGAAAATCTTAAAAGGTATTCAGCTGCATTTATCCACCCCTCTCTGACTGTCTGAGAGAGAGAAAGAGAGAGAAAGAGAGAGTGAGAGAGAGTGAGTTAGAGTTAGATTAGAGTTTTCTCTCTCTCTCTCTCTCTCTCTCTCTCTCTCACACACACACACACACACACACACACACACACAGACACAACATTAGCAAAATCCTTGCTCTTCCTTATTTTATTTAGATCCACGAATCCTGTTAGATCCACTTTCTATTGTTTTTGTTTGTATCACGTTTAATTTTTCAGATCTGGCGTTGATGAAAATGTAACTGAAAGAACAACTTTACTAGATTAAATCATGGAACTGAAAGAAGAAGAAGAGAGAGAAAAGAAAGAAGAGAAGGAGAAGAATGAGAAATCTGAAAACTTGGGGAAAGAAATAAGAAAAAGAGCCCTGGAGTGTTTAACTCCAAAGAAAGGTATGAACACGTTATTTTATTAATAAAAGCTGTGTAACCAGGTTTACATTAGAATAAGTATTTGTTATACTTGTATATTACACTGTACTCAACTGTTGGCAAAATGAAAGGTAATTTATCCTTAATTTTAACCTAACCTCAACAAATGTTTTAGGAACGTTTCTGAATTGAACTTTTTTATATTACCATTTACCAGACTCTTGTTACATACATATCGCATGCACTGCTCGATATTTTTTTCCCACGGGGGGGGGGGGGGGGGGAAATGTTTGTTTTGCGTGTTCTATTTACAGTATCTTTACTATAAGTGTGTATTGCTAAATTCTTTATTTTATTTTTACAGATGATGAGAGTGATATTCCAAAGAGGAGAAATTCCCAAACCTACTTGGTTGATTATTTAAAGGAGAAATCAGAAATGGAGATGGCAACAAAGAGAACGGAGATAGAATTGAGAGAAGAAGAACTAAGATTACAGAAGGCACAGTATTAGACCTCGACCCGGAGGAGAGATGGAAATAGAAAAGCAGGAGAAAATTGCGTTCATAGATTTATTGAAGAAACTAGCAAACAATAAATAAAAACAAATAACCATATATTTGATATTGGTTTTTGTCTCTAAGTTAATATATTACAACACAAATTTAATTTTGTTCCTGTTGGAAATGGTCCATTGTTTTCATTTAATAAGACAGTAATAAAGGATAGTTAAAGGTAAGCGGAACAAATAAAATGCATCACTAGATTTTAATTGATGCTAAGTGAGTTATTCTAGGCCAAATATTCGTGTAGAAATGGCGGGAAAAAATCAAAGAATGAACCGGTTTCACTACCATACAAATTGGTGTGGCAGTTGGTTAGAATAGCTGCTACTCTGTAATATTTTCCCACAGGCTTTAAATACAGTTTCGGATTTTTCTTAAAGTCAAGAAAAGCAAACAAAGATAAAATTTTGCTGAAAGTCCATTCCACACATACTCTCAGTGCTGACATTTTTTTTCTTAAAACGCATCTCATTCGCTGATATTACAGCTCCTCGAAAGGGTGGAATTACGTATGGGAATAATGGGTAGGCGGGGTCACCGTTGACGGAGTAGACTTCACCATTTGCTTTGGCCATATGTTGTTGCATTTGTTGTTCAACAGCGCTTTCCCTTAGCATACCCGCATCATGACGCCGGCCCTCAGTTGGACCAAACATATGATCAATCATTCCGTCAGGTGTCGTAATACATTGGAATTTAAGACCATGTACTCTTTTATGACCATTGAATACCAATTGCAGATGAGATTGTGGTCTGCATATCGGCCTCACGGTTCCGTCGATAAACCCCCAGCAATTTGCAAGGGGTGCCCCAGATCTGCAGCCATCTCGTCCAGTTTCGCGAGGGACAACCACGGCTGATGCAAGTTTTTCAATTTGTGTCCGTGGTTTGAATCAATAAGGTCTAAAACCGTGTTAAAGATGTAAGATATTTCAGCCGTTGATCTTCCAAACATGTGTGAAAGATCTTGCAATCTATTCGGGTATTCTAATCTACGTATAAGAATGCACAAACCCTCTGTTCCCGAGCATATAGTTCTATTCTTGCAAACAATTTTGATAGGTATACCTAAAGCGTCGCACAAAGCACACATGTCTTCTTTCTTAAATCTAAATAATGCACGGAATTGTTCTTCGCTGAGTTCATCAATCCCTATCTTATGATAAATTGATGGTTCTTTGTCGTCATCTATACACGAAAGAAGTAAAAGATTATGATCACCCTCTAGCGATGCCGGCAACATCATAGTTTGAGCCATTTTTATTTACGATCGTATATAATCAACCACTTATTTTGATTAGTTCATTTCATATTTTCATCCAATCAAATATTATGTGACATCTTCCTCTACACGTACGCGTACACGTGCAGTTTGTATAACAGGACGCAACGTTAGATACGGGTACTTGTAATCTTACTTCTAACTCTACACGTACGCGTACACGTGCACGGTCAAATGCTTAACCTTTCTAATGATGCGCATTTTTCGTCTTTATCAATACAGTATAAGAGAGGTTTAGCAAACCAACGTGTACATGTACGTGTAGAAAGGAAAATATGTGCATTACGTCATCAGTTTGGTAATGTCGTTCTTCTACACGTATGTACCCAAAATGAACATACGTTTAATTTGCAAAGTACCCGTAAGGTCGAACTTGTAGCTTCTGTTCCCCTGTTAGCTATTTATTTAAACAAATATGTTTTCAAAAAATTTTTCTTAAGTCTTAATATTTATTGCGAATACTGATATCTACAAACATAAAATTTCATTAAAATGTAATATGTTATCGGAGTTTTATTACTCGTATTTATTCCTTCAAAACAAACGATAGCTTTAGTTGTTATTTTATTCATCTGTGATAAATAAAAATATATATAAAACAATGATGTTCAAAAAAATTAAACATGCACTTCTCAATTTCAACTCCGATTAAAAAGTAGGAGATTCCATCTAAAATTACATTTAAAACGTTCACACGTACAGGAACACGTTTCAACTGCTAAACAAGAAAAGTAATGTGAGCCTGTACGCGTAGTTCTAACTTGTAACCTACACGTACAAGTACGCGTACCCGTTGATCTGCTTGACCTCTCTAATATATGTGTGTCCTTGTAATTCATGTTATAAGAAGCAAGCATGCATTATCTACACAATTTATTGTCTATGGTTTAGTTTCCAAAACAAAAATATACAATTATGTAGTTGCATTAATGAAGGTTATATATGTAACGGATTATATCTTTAATATTAGAGTTATGTTGGATATCAATGTACGTGTAGCCTGCTTCAACAATCAGTATTCTAAAATAAACCCCTTTCAATAACAGTCGCTTTCTTTTCGGGTTTTTTTTTTTTCAGAATTCTTATTGTTTAGACAAAAAAAGTGTAATAAGAAATGCAATCATATTTTATTCAAAATAATCACTCAGACATGTAGTGTAAATATAAGAAGAAATAGTTGATACAAATGACGCGAGAAGGTAATTTATGTTTAAAACAGTGTTGCCCTTTGATTGATTTTTGGTTTTCCAGATAAAAACAAAAAAAAGTTCGATAGTCATTTACATACAGTTATAAATATCTTATGCTAATCTGTTGTACATACAAGTAAATTATAGTTTACGTGCGCTAACAGCGTGTGTGTATGATATACTCGTATAAAGAGGAAGAGAGATAGAGAGGGGGTTGCATAAAATTAAAACACAAGGGGAGAGTTGATGTTGGTTATAAAATGAACTATTCTGAGAAATCCTTTAGCTTATGGCATTGCATAGGGGTGTATAGATAACTCCGCCTAAGAAAACGAGTTGACCAATAAACAAGTTTTTACACCGACGGCGTGTATTGTTTATGCTTGACGTTGCCGACAGAAGTGGTCGTGACGCCTTCGGAAAAAAAAATCAACCAAAGCGGTTCTAATAATATTTACGATCGCGAAAAAAGCACGACAAAGATTAACAATCCGAACCGTTCATTATTCTAGTAAAATTTCACAGGGTAACGAAATCATGTCCATGTTCCATTTTTTTTATTTAAGTGCGTGACTCGAATTGGCGTTGGAGAATAATAATGAAATATCCAAACATGCTATTTATTAAAGTAAAACTTTTATGTTCTTAGAAATAATCATGTTTTTTTGTGCAATATTGATGGTCATGTTTCACTATCTTGAACCGTACGTTCTCTCACATAAAACTACTTTAAACAATGTTTGTATTGCAGACGCATTTTTTCCAACCAGCCTTGTATCTTTAATTACACAAACCATTAAAGTTATTACACCCTGCACACATGTCAATGCATTTCTTAGAACACTCCAAGAATGTAGGCTAGATCAACAAATAATAATACTAACCTGCATGTTTTTATTTCTAGAAATTATTATCAATTAATTTCCAATGATTGTTTACTTAAAAACAATAAAGGCCTTCACGGTAACTGCGGAGCTGTTCTCCGCGCATGCGTACAAACGCTTCCGCAGGGCAAGTTTCGTTTTAGTGAAAACGCCTCTTTCGGTTTAATCGGCTCGAAATTGATTACGATGGTGCGAAGCTGTAGCGTGTACATGTGTACTAATCGGGATGTTGCAAAGGGAAAAGAGAAGGGGATTAGTTTTTTCAGGTAATTTAATAGGATTTCATTTATCTTTTATTTAAAAAACATATCGGAAGCGTACACTTTTAAGGGGGGGGGGGTTGCGTGGGTTAGTGATTGAGAAAAGCAATATCACTGGGTAAATCGAAGTCGTTTGACAATTATATTACAATAAAATAGATTTTAAATACATTACATAAG
>WFKH01011926.1:36138230-36163060 GCA_016163765.1 Magallana hongkongensis
ACACACACACACACACACACACACACACACACACACACACACACAATCAAAACACATTTTTAATAAAAACAAAAATTTTGAAAAAATTAAAATGAAATTTAAGTATTTATATCTTCTATCGATGTTGTCGCTAGATTATTGCTAGCTGTATAGGACCCAAATAGTTTACAAAGAAGTAACACATGTACCTGGAAATCGAGCCCGGTTTTTTTTTTACTTACTTGGGAAACAATATGCACCAATTTTTAAAAGGTAAAATTTTAACAGATGGACAGTCAAACATCTAACATACGGTTTTTCATCTCATATAGAAAGCAGCGCAATTAAGACGCAGCCGGAAACGCCTCAAATTTTAAAGCGAATTAAGAAACTATTTTGCCTCAGCAATAAAGTTAAGACACCTACAAGGGTCCATTTAGCTCACCCGAACTTTGTCACTTTTTGACATTTCACGATGATACAGAGGTAAAATATGGACTATTATATCCCTTACCTTTGAAGTGTGCATCAAAAAAATACCAGGGCAGGGTAAGAGACCTATAGGGCTATAATTGCCTGTTCTCCGTTTTGGGCTGTAGGGATACCACGAGGTGGTTTCCAGGGGTTTGGACTCATTTCAATGAATAATATCTCCTTCAAATTTGATCACAAAATATAAACACAAGGGCTTAGAAGAAGACTCTCATTAGATGTATTCATTACAAGCTTTATAAGGCGTCTATGACATATACAACGGTCCATTTAGCTCACCCAAACTTGTAATGGATACAGTTAAAGGTGTTGTTATTGGCTGCTAGCTTTAGCCTGGTAGACATAATTGCATTTAGATAGATGATAGACAGGTATATTTAAATCAAAAGATTCAAGTTTTAAACACAATTTGTGATTCAAATTGTTTTTAAGTAAGAGAGAGTGAAGCCTTAGGGCCCATGAGAACGAAGCTCTCTCTTTAGACAACACGTGTACATATGCCCAAATATGGAAATTACACTCTATACCTAAATTTTTAAAATGGAGGAAAAAAGAATCACTTCACGCGAGGTGACATCACCAGCATCCATGTTGAATTTGAATCTCGTACTAACTTCACGTTTGGTGATAATTTATCAATATTGTTTATGAGTGATGAATACATTCAAACTTACCTAGTATGTTCTTGAAAAATTAACTCCTAATTAAGAAAACAAAATTTCGTTTCCTACAACTTTCAACAGTTGCAATAGATCCGATCAAATGAATTTCAAGACATCTGATTGGACAAAAAACGTGTTTCAACAGTGAAGCAGTTTTTTTCATTGTTATTCAAATAAAATCATATATTTTAATTGAATTTGCTTTCTGATTTCCTTTTCAAAACACCAAAAACGTTTTTTTCTCCTACTAACAATTTGAAATTTTGTGTTTTTAGGTTTCATCTCAAATCGAGTCTGACCCAGGTCGTACCCAGGTCGTACCCTTCGTTACTTCGTACCCAGGTCATTTCATACCTAGAATTCAAATTATTTATTTTTCAAAAACCGAAAAAAAGATCAAGTTACATCATAGTTTTTGACAGACACATTGTAAAAACATTTCCCCATTCTAACCCCCCCCCCCCCCGAATATGTGTGAATCATTCCTTTTTGATTAATAAATAAAATAAAATCATGTTAAAATTACCCCCAATGTGCCATGAAAAAAAAAGCGAATAGGGAGATTATTTGCGGCAATATGCATTATAAATGCTTAAAAATTATGCATAATAGTAAGTACTGATCTACATTCACAATCATAAATATGCATTACACACTAAATGTAAGACATTTGTCAGATAAACACAGATTAAATAATATATGTACAATATACATGAAGGACATAATTTGCACCTTATGATGTGAATTAGCTAGGGTATCTTAATTCTCTTGTTTTAATGCACAAATCAGTCATTGAATGTTTAATAATTAAATGTTTGAATGACAAATTTAAGTGAAAATAGGGACCAAAAATAATCTCAATATCTGTCCATACAAGTGAAATATTCTCGAGATAAATTGATTTTCTTATTTTTTTAAAAAAAGTATACTAGTACATTACTCTTTAATTCAATGTTTTATTTAAAAGCAATGCATATATTAAAAATAAGGGATTAATAGTTAAAATACTTCATGCTGAGAAATTATCCGGAGATCTGCGATTTAGGTAGTAAGATACTGGTACTACATGTATCTGCTATTATTATCTAATATTTGTATAAATTATTTCAGACTACAGACAATAAGACATCAAAATAATATATATGGATATTGATAGAATCAAAATATAAAAAAAATGCAGCTAAATCTGTCCCAAGATTTTTTGTTTCATTATTAGTTATTCATAAATACCCCTACCTTTGCTAGCCAAGGGTGTGTGATCCGCAGGAGCGGGGTGGATCAGAAACCCTAAACTAGATCCCCTTCTCTCTCTCTCTCTCAGTCTAGCTTGTTCGGCTAAAGAATTTTAAGCGGCTGTTAAATTTAAAAAAAACATATTACCGAGCGCAGCGGGAGGCGGGCAAAGCCTGCCTCGCGAAGCAAGGTTTAATGGTAACACGTATATATAAGAAAATAAGTGAAAAATAAAAGTTGAATCAGGGGAACTAAGGGTTGCTAAATTTTCTTCTAGCTCATGGGCGCCGCCATATTGGCCTCCATTTTGTTTGACAAAGTTAACTCGTTCATTAAATGAGTGGCGATTTTCTACGTTTATTGTCCATTAAATCTATAAAAAACTTCAATGGAAAGTAATTTATATGAAAAAAAAATGACTATGCAAACCAGATAAGTTTCAACGATGCTTAAATCAGAAGATAAGACTAGTTTCATATATGTCTTTAATACATGGAAAAAATAAAAACATTTCATCAAGGAACAGATCTTTTAGACACTGAATAAAGTATATATAAAACATTTATCAACTAATGAAAAAGATAAACATTGAAAGAAAAAATTAAAAAAAACTCTCGGAATCGCGAACTTTTCTTCGGCTATTTTTGAAGACACAACTTTTACGTTTTAAGTACGAAACATGACGTCGTAATTGAGACTGAGCTCGCGATGTTTTAATTAGTTTAACTTTGGCAGCGGATCCTATTGTCTGCGTTTCAAACCCCCAAAAGCTGCGGCATTTGTATTTGGAAGCTAAAACTTTATGTGGTCAACTACTGTGAATCAAGTGTGAGAGCACAATCTCTAATTAGAGAGATACTGGCCATACTTAAAATCAATACATATAATAGTATTTATTATAAGAAAATTTTAATCTTCGGGCTCAGAAACATCAATTACCCTACGTTGGGGATTGAAATTTATAAATTTAATAATACTATTATCTTTAGTTACAAAGCTTTTCTTTTTCTTTTTAGTGTTTATTACATGTTCAAAGAGATTTTAAACATCGAGATTGGGATGGGAAACTTTGAGCGCTACTTCTTTTTCTGTCTGAAAATTTGCATATTACCCTTTTACATTCTCCCAATATATTTGCTTTTTGGAATTATATAGAATGTTTTTATCTACATTCATCCATAATAACCTAATTCGAAAAATATATATTTTAAGTAATTTTGAATCGAAAAATATATACTTTATGTAATTTTGAAATTCTACATATTATTCAAATATATCGAATACAAATGCAAATACACATTTCAAAAAGCGTTCCCCTTGATAGCATGAGCTCCATAAGTTGGTTTGTCAGAATATAAATAAACCCGTGGGTTACATAGAAAGAAAGCCAAATCTGATTAAAATACAGATATCTATAATGGCTAAGGGCGCTATGTGCTATTGTTGAGATCTGTATTTAAATGAGATTGATGAAAGCCCTGTCCGTAAATCTATTGTTTATTAGGTCTTTCCACCTTTCAGGTGAAAGACCTTTTGTATTTCTTATGTTTTTTATTATTATTATTATTATTTTTTTTTTTTCTCTTTTTTTCCAGGGACAGCTTTTTTATTTCAAGAGATATTGAAACTATTTTTTCTTTATGTTATTGAACATAAAAAGTTATGGTACCAAATGACCCTTTGCTTAATAACTCCCAGAACTTACAAAGTTATTGCCCTTGTGTACGAAATGTTTGTTATCGCTACTCCTCTGAAACCATAAGAGATAGAGACTTGGAACTTTTACCAATGTCTTCAGTAAACTTAGAGGATTCTTCAATATATTCATATCGAAAGGATCTGAGGCCCCCTTCTAGTAGTTATTGCCCCTGAAAGTATTTAGATTTTCATAAAATCACTTCGAACTTTTTTATTATTAATCGTAGAGACTTCGGACCACTTGGGATGGAAGCGTCTACCTTGGCCGAACAAAATGACATAAAGGTCAAAGGTCAAGGTCATTTGGAAATTTCTTAATTAATGAGTTTTTAGATCTCCTTTGTTTAGGCTGGTAGAGAAAAACTTTTTCATGGATGTAGTAGGACATCTTATGACATTTTAAAATATAGCCCCTTGGCTCATACCTTTGAATAATAACAGAGTTATTGCCCCTATTGTACGAAATGCTTGTTATCGCTTCTCCTCTGAAACCATAAGAGATAGAGACTTGGAACTTTTACCAATGTCTTCAGTACACTTAGAGGGTTCTTCAATCTATTCATACCGAAAGGATCTGAGGCCTCCTTCTAGAAGTTATTGCCCCTGAAAGTATTTCAATTTATATAAAATCACTTCTAACTCTTTTATTAATAATCGTAGAGACGTCGGACCACTTGGGATGGAAGCGTCTACCTTGTCCGAACAGAATGACATAAAGGTCAAAGGTCAAGGTCATTTGGAAATCTGTTAATTAATGAGTTTTTAGATCTTTTTTGTTAAGGATGGTAGAGAAAATTTTTTTCATGGATATAGTAGGGCTTCTTGAGTCATTTCAAATTAAAACCCTTCAGCCCCTACATTGAAAGAATTATAGAGTTATTGCCCTTATTGTATAAAATGATTGTTATCGCTACTTCTCATAAACTATAAGAAGTAGAGACTTGAAACTTTTACTAATGTATTGAGTACATTTAGGCGCTCCTTTAATCTTTTCATACCGAAAGGGCCCGAGTCCACCTTCTAGCAGTTATCGCCCCTGAAAGTTTCTTTATTTTGTTATAAACACTAACAACTTTTGAACCTTTCACTTTTTGTTATTATTTAATGAAGAGAAAATGTTTTAATAATTATATTGAAACAAAACATAAAAAAATAATGAGGTGGAAAGACCTCTAATTGTTCGAGAACAATTAGTCTACTAGTATTTTCTAAATATTAGTCTCCCATAAGCAATGATTTCAATTTAACTGAATATGGAGGGTTATATGAGTGCTGATGTACTTGTGTAAAAAGACAATCATATGTAATTATATGCATCTCAGGTCTCACTCTCGTTAACTTGCAACGCAGTTAAACCACAATCATTTTTTTAAACTTAAGGTATCACACTGGAACTTTTAATCGCATTCTCTACTATGTCCTCAATGTGTACATTGTATTTTGAACCGATGATAACGGAATGTGTAATGCATGTAATTATATTAATAGTTAATTTGTTCCGGTTACCTCAACTGCTTGAAGTAATATTAAATTAGAGATATGCAAATATTTGTATTTTTCATTCACAGTATAATAATAGTGTTGTGTCATATCATGTGTTAAATTTTTGCAATAAGCAGTCTAATAGTTGTAAACAAATCTTCCCAAATTATTGCAATATATAAATAAGAATAACATTATTCAAAAATACTGGATCACCCTTGTTCTTTAAACAAACACTGGAATTTCGAAGTTATATATAAATCTGCACACATTTGGAATATAAACGTATCAAGGATATAACAAAAATTAATCTTCATTAATGAAAAAATCTACAAAAAACGAATGCACAATTTAATCAATGTTATACATGTATGTATGTATATACTGCAGATGATTTCTACATGCAGATGACATAAGATTGCACTGTGACTTTTCTATATGTAACAATCCATATTAATTTTGTAATAACATCTAAAACCAAACTGAAATACAGAAAGGAGATAATACTGGATAAAAAGATGTATGAATACTTTAGTCATTTTATTTTCAGAGCAATGACAATGGCAATACTCAGTAATGTGATAAATGTAACCTAAAACGTAACAAGGGAAACCTGTCAATGTGACAGAAAACCGGGTTTTCTTTTGTGGGAACAATGCCCGTATTTGTCGACCCTGTTGATAAACACTACCTAATGCCGATCCGACCCGAAATGATAATGTCATAATTTCGTTTAATTGTCAAAAATTTCAAAGTATGATTCTAATCTCTATTGTGCATATCTGTACAATTGAACTGACAATAGCTTCTTATCTTCAAAACTACAGGAGGAGTAACTGAACAAATGATGCACCATGTGTGCAATATAATGAAAAAAAGTACTAAGTTCAATACATGTAGCTAATATTTCACCAAAACAAAATACAAGTAATATGCACACCTTGTGTATATTTACAATAGAACGGCAAAAAAAAGTTTTATCTTGAAAACTTAACGAGAGTTATCAGACCAAATGGGGTACGCTATATGCAACAATTTGTTAAGAAATAACTAAGTTCTACAACTGGTATTTTTCTCATGTTTTCTCAAAAATTAAAATCTGAGTACAGTGAAGCCTCATTTATCCGGACTATTTCCATCCCAAGTCCAATCGTCCTGATAGGTGAAGCTTCCAGATATTAAAGGGAGTCTATTTTTTGTCATAAATGAAAATTGGTGTTAATACTGTTTTCTTTGCCTTTCACACTAAATAGCAAAACATAAGATTTTTTCTTTAATCTTCATCTGTTTTAATACAAGGAAACACTGCTTTATATTGTTTTAGTCAAGAAAATATTAACCAAACTATAATAATAGCAAAATGTAGCTAAATATAGTGTGTCTAAGTATGTAATGAGCCTATTTACATTAGATGTTTAACAATCTAAATCTAGACACGTCAATTTTCCACCAATGCACTTCCGAACAATTGAAATGATTTCCTTATTGTTTTCTTCCTATACTTCAGGTTTTGGCCTAATCTAACAAGGCATTCATGAGACACTTCGTTTACAATAACTTTTTTGAATATAAATATCACAAAGCTATGAAAAACGCCCCAGATTTATTAAGCACATTCTTCCTTTGAAGTAGAGGAGTGTTTTAAAAAGTGGTGACACTTGACAGGTGCACAGTGTAAATATACCCAAGCCACCTGCAGCGAGGCGTGACTAGTCCTGTCTAACCAGCAATGTTCGTAATATTTGAAAGTGATTTAGGAAGTCGGAGTGTTTATACCAGCTACTCATGGGGGCTAGCAGGTGAAAAGGGTTGAAATTCAGTTGACAGGCGTAATCTTTCTATTGTATTTATCGGAGTACCATTAAACTTTACCGTCCGGTTAAATGAAGCAAAACTTATAGTTAAACCGTGCTTTATGGTAAAATCAGACCGTCCGGATCCGGAACGTAAAATTCCGGATATATGGGACAAAATAACGTATAAACTATTTTGTTTCCACATAAACTCGTCCGTTAACTGAAGCGTCCGTATCTCTGGCGTCCGGATATATGAAGCCCCACTGTAATATGAACACCTTATATTTAAACAAATGATCTGCAAAAATAAAGAACATAAAAATGTCTTATCTTGAAAACTGTAAAGGAGTTATTTGGCCAAACAAGGCACCCTATCTGAAATATTATACAAAAAAATGACTAAGCTCAACATTTGGTATTTTCCGCGTAAATTGCTAAGAATTAAAATCCTTGAATATGAACATATCTGATATATAAAGAAAATGATCTGAAAAACAAAAAAAAATTCACTTGAGAACTTTAGGAGGAGTTTTCTAGATAATAAGGATACCCTAAATTCGTAAAAGATGAACACAGCTGGTATTTTTCATAAATTTTCAAAAACCAAAACCCAAGTTATATGCACATCTCTGATATATGTATAATTGATTTGCAAAACAAAACCTTATTTTAAAAACTGTAGGAACAGCTATCCGGACAGTAGGATTAGCCTGCTGTAATATAATGGAAGTACCCCATATGTAATATTATGCACGAAAATTACTACATTGTCACTATACATTAAGCTTACACTGAATAGGATAGGATGCTGGATACAGAATGCAGGATACAAGATACAGAATAAAAGATAGAATAAAATTGCTCTACTCTATCCAATGGCATCCTATCCTGCATCGATTAACCAATCAAAATTGAGCTTGAGTTCAATCATTTTTCAGAATTGTTTTCCACAGAACGAAATATTAATGGTAATCTTGTTTTAAAACTTCAGTGAAATTCAAATTACTTTTTGCAAATATGTGTTTTAAAACAAAGCGCAAATAAATTTTTCTGCTCAAAAAATTCCTATGTGAAGATTACAAAAGAATTGACAAAAGTTTTTCGTTTTCTGAGAATGCTATTCAAAATTTTCATCTGATAGGATAGAATGGATAGGATAGAATGAATAGAATAACGATTAAAAAATGCGCGATACAAGATACTGATTACTGGATAGAATAGAGGTTAAGTTGTAAACGTTATGGATAGCGGCACTGTAAGTTCAACAGCCTAAGTATCATAAGTTTTGCATAAAATATCAAAAATAGTAATCCAAGTACATGTTATATGCACTACTTTAATATATGTACAATCGGTCTGCAAGACTTACTCGGTACCATTTAGGCAACCGTCCGCTCGCCATTTTAATATCGGATCTTTTTCTACGAAAACTCCAGTGAAAATGTAGCAAGTCCACGTAATTCTATCTCAAGTGTTAACATATATTGTATTTAAGAATATAAATCGTTCAGAGGTTAAAACCTCGCCGGTTATGTTTGTTTTTTACAAAAGATAACCCCACAGAATGGACTGAACTATTTATATCGTATTTAAAAATTAAGTACTATTGTCATTAGTTTTCTTCAGACCGAGGAACAGTTGTATATCAATATAAGTGATAAAATCTAGCTGTGGATTCAAAATTATTTATCTATCTATCTATCATCTATCTATCTATCTATCTATCTATCTATCTATCTAAAGTTTCATAATTAATGAAGAACTTGTGTACAAAACAGTACAGGCACTTGTAATAGTAAAAATAACATTTTACTTATGCTGAGCAAATATAGGGAAATGAAAAGGTGATGTTTCATAAAAGACGCCAATCAATTTTATAATTTTGTATCATTAGAGGGTGCGACTGCAACGCTTAATGATATAAAAAATTGTATCATTAGCGGTTGAGGATGTAGATATTTCCTTGTTTCATTAAGCGTTAGGGCTGCTGTGCATTCGTGACGCTTAATGATACAATTCTATCATTAAGCGGCGATATATCAGTAGGCGTTGGCGATGTCAACTGTTAATGCAATAATTTATAGCATTAGGCGTTGCAATTGCAACGCTTAATAATATTTATATCATTAAGCGGAGTTGTATCATTAACGGTTGTTACAGAGCCCTTTAAAAAAATGACCTTGACCTAATATTTTTATTTCAAGGTCAATTTAGAAAAAAAACCAACTTCATTGTTCAACTCCCGAATAGAAACTCAAAATTTAATCAAAAACAATAATATACTGAGGTGTACTATCGTTCAATATTTGACCTTGATTCTTGTCTTTATTTAATGTGAAATTAATAAAAAAAAAACCAGCTTTGTATGGGCTGTAAGTTAAATACCATTTGGCATTAAGCCTTCAAACTTGGAATATAGATACATGATATTAAAAAGGAGTGCAAGCCACCACAATCTTTGACATTGACCAGTCTTGTGTCTCGAGGTCATTCATGTTTTTAAATAATTAAACGGACTATAACATGAGATTCCTTCAATATGCAGTCTTTAAACTTGCATCACAGATAGATACAGTACCCGCAACGTTATTTTTTACAAGATAAACGATAGGATAGGATTCACGCACGATATGATAGGATTGATGCACGATAGGATATGATTGATACACGATAGGAAAGGATAAACGATGTTCATGATAAACGTATAATCGCGTTAAACGATGGTCACGATTAACCTGATAATGGCAGAATTTGAGAAAGAACACGTCGAATCAAGATATACGCGGGATTTCTTGTTATTAACAAAGTCCGAGTTGCTAATCATTGCTGCAACATTTATAGAATGTATAAAAATGACCGGTTAAAATTTATTAACAAAAATTATGAGTTTAAATGATCAATAAATTATCTGTATCGTTAACATTGTTTTTATTACCGAACACCCAAGCTGATCGCCGCGAACATTTCAGCCAGGGATCAAATCAAACGGAAAATAGCGGGTTCAATTAAAATACAACTCTTTTTAAATAAGTATAAAATCTATTATAAATACATTTCTTTCTGTATAAAAGTGAAGCATTAAAAACAAAGTTTATTACTTACAAATGAAATAAATGTTTACGCAGATATAGACTCCGCGTACGATTTGTTAACATTGTTTTCATTACCGCACACCCAAGCCGATCGCCGAGAACATTTTAGCCCGAGATCAAATTACACGGGAAATAGCAAGTTCAATTAGATTATAACTCTTTTTTCTAAATAAAAATGAAATATATATGATAAAGACTTTTGTTTCTGTTAAAAATGATGCATTTATATTATATTACATACATTCATGTTTACGCAGGTATACACACTGCGTACGATTTAATATATTCGATATACAGGTAGTTATGTTACTTTGTTCCAAAGAACTTCGATGGTTTACATAATTTTTTCATTTCCACTGCTTACAGCAGAGACATAAATAACAGAGATTGGCAACTCCGCCATTAGCGTGTTTTGTTGTTGAAAAATGGCACGGGACCAACCTTACTTTGAAAACTACATTTTAGTAAACTGAGATAATGATCTTAAACCAAAAGTATATGGTTTTAATGAAAAGTGTGCATAGGTTTTAGACATTTTTGAAACAACAAATTGAAAAATAAGATTAATATATAGAAAATATATTGGCCAGCTATAGAACATCGGCGAAATCTCGGACGACGGGTAGCCAACTGCCTCCTAAAACTCCTCTTTTAATATTGTTTATATGACATAAACTCATGAAAATATAATATTTTGAATGTTTTGGTAATAGGTTTTAGCTATTTATATTTCGATATAATTGTTTATTAGAAAGATATACTGATTTAAACTGGGAACACTTTACAGTAGGGACCGCGAGATTTCGCGAGATTTCGATCAGTTGCCAATCTCTGTTATTTATGTCTCTGGCTTACAGGTATGATTTACATGTAATGTTGTTTTATTTTGATCTAAAGGATTAAGGAATTAATACCCTGATATAATGCTGGATCGGATTTTACATTTTTTGTTTTATAAATTATTGTATACGGCCTATTGAACGACTTGTAACATTGAAATAAATTTACTTGTTATGAAAAGGTACGAAACGATTAACACGATAGGATAAACGGAATACTGTTAAAATTGAACGATAAACCTGATGGGATTCACGCATGATAGGATAGGATTAACGCAAGATAGAACAGTATACACCCACTATACGATATGATTGATACACGATACGATAGGATAGCATTGTAAAAAATAACGTAGCGGGTACTGTACATGTAAAATAGGGTATAATTTTATATTTGTAAAACAGAACTATAATTGTTCAGCTACAACGAGACAACAAGCACACTAAAATTATAACGTGGGATAATAACTCGTTTTATAACAAGCTTATCTCGCAACATTTACAAATATGATTTGTCCTACTATAAACAATATACTTTTTTGATACAAGAATATTCGTTTCGCAATAGGATATAAATATTGTTAAAATTGTGAATATAAGAATTAATTCACTATAATCACATCTAAAGAAAACTCTTTTTTTTAAAGAATACATTAAAAGATTTTATCATACTAGTACCTATACAGGTTACTTTGTTTTTGCGATTAATGTGCAGATTGAATGGTCATAACACGTATTACATGAACGATATATTTCTCCCAAATGACCCTTGACATAGAAGGCCCAAAGTAGACGAGAGTTTTTCCAGTTTGACAATGTAATAAACAACAATTATTTCTCTATAAATACACCAGCAACTCCAATGTGAATTGATGTCGTAGAATTGATAACAACTGTATACTAGTAAAATGATGCGACGTATTTGAGTTTATGCGTGTATTAAGGTTGTTTTTTTTCCTCATTGGCAACACATGTTCAATATAGGTTATTAGATAATCGATAACATACATAATTATTTGTTCACATATTAACAGTAATTGCGAGACTTCACAAATACAGGTGTTCATTAGTAATATATGGTTTCGCAAAATGACGTCCCGTTTCACGTGCTAACTAACGATCGTCTCCACAATAATTCCCATTGTTTCAAGAGGTAATGTCATGTGTCAAGTATCATCATTTAAATAAAAATTCGTGTACAAACGATCTATTAAATAATCAAAAAATGATATTTTATTAATACCAGTTATTGACTGATGCGGGAGATAAAATGACCCTGTACAGCCGCTTTACTCATTATACAGAAAACAGTCAGAGATGAAACAACTCCTTTTGCTAATATGTTTTCTTGGATATCCACGCTCCTATCATAGCGCCAAAAACTGCAAGAACCCTTCTGGCAGAGCTGTTGATTGGTAAGAAAACAATCTTTTTAATGCTGTAGGCGTGAATGTAAGTGGTTGCAATTTCATAATAAATGTAAGCTTAAATTTATTATTCCATGAGATGACCCGTTCTTAAACTTTATAATTTTATTAATGGCGTCAAACAAGAACCAAACGCGATATAGAGATTGAGAGCTTTTAATGACAAACTGGGGCCACATCGCTTACTTGAGCAACAATAGTCATAACTTATCAGAAAAGCTATAGGCCCTCTTAAAAGTATCAAATACAAATATTTTAAACAATTTAGTAAAGCAAATTTTGTTTAAATAATTTTTTCTCCAAAAATCCAAAAGATAAACATGAACTACTTTTTTTGTTCGAGTTTTTGAAAAGAAGATTTATGAAGGTATTTTTTTATATTTACTACCATGTAAACATTTACTCCCCCCCCCCCACCCCATTTTTTTTTTTTTTGGGGGGGGGGGGGAGTAAATGGTTCAAATGGTTGGGAGGTTCAAACTATGACCACCCTAACCCCGGGGGTCATAGTTTGAACAAACATTAATATACTCTACCTGATAATGCTTTTATAAATGGTTTTTAAAAGAAGATTTTTAAATATTTTTTTTTTATATTTTACTATGTAAAATTCCATAGATCATGTTTTAAACAAACTGGAATATACACTACTTATGGATGTTTTCACGCAAAATTTAGTTTTCTGACCAATTGGTATTTTTCGAGAAGAAGTTTAAAAAAAAAAAAAACAAACAAATTTTCAATAATTTCAGAATTGTTTCACATTTTAGCGTGGCCTTTCATTTGAACAATCCCCTTTATGCTTTGTGCCACGTGTGGTTGAAATTTGTCAATTGGGTTTTAAGAAGGTGAAAATGAAAAAGACAACGACGACAACAACAACTAAATGACTCCACCTGCAGACAACAGACAAATTTTGATCAGAAAAGCTTACTTGCGCCTTCAGCTTAGGTGATCTTAATGTGGTTTAACGTATTGTTTTATTTGTATATTAAACATGGTAATTTATTCATATGCAGGTCTTCATCCTTCTAGAAAAAAAAAAGTATACAAAATATCAATCAAGAGTTACTGTAATAATCATAATATAATTTTCTTTTCCTTTGCAAACAAAAAGCTTTGAAAGCATACATTAATTAACAAAATGCAATCGATTGATCGGGACAGTTCATAAGTTTAAACACCGTGGTGAAAGACAAATTGGGTTTCGTTTCCTAAAATTAAATGAAAATTGATTTTATTTAGAATAGTTTTTAATGCAATATATGCCGCATATAACATTCTATCACATATCGCCTTTCGGCTCTGCGAGGGTATCATATAGCATTACTTCTCCGAGTTCAGCGAGGCATAACATTCAAGATCTCAATTCAAAGATTTTAACAATAGAGTATAATCATGTGACAACACTGTGTATACCACCCCAATATAAACCGCTGTGCCTCGTGCGGCATCATTCTTTTTCCTGAGCGGGCATAACGTAAATTTCACTCAGACCTGTGTATTACATACAGGTGTTATAATATCTTGTTTCTAGGACGAAGTCCAGAAATTAAAACTTATTTTGTGTATACCAAGAACGTAGTTCTGGTTCTCTTTCATGTATAATTTTACAGGTATACTCTACGGTCACGTTGACACTTGGGTTGTTTAACGGCCGGTAGAAATATGTCGGATATGGATGATATTTTGTCACTAGGGGAGAACACGGATGATAATTTTGACAGTGATGTTATCCCCGATAATGCTGACAAAATGCAAACTAGGTCCGAGAGTACGAGGGGTAAATCCCGTGTACGGTCTGGAGTTAAAAGAAAAGCGTCTGAGGCGAGCTCGAAGCCGTCTAAAAAACGCCATGTAACAAAAAAGACAGCGGAAAACGAACCCTGTCTTGATATTGACTCATTAAAATCAGCATTGGGTATAGACTCGATTTTAAAGTCTATTTCGTGTTTATCTGAATCTGTGAAGAAATTGACAAATGTAGGTCAATGTATGGCGGGCAGTTCTGGCCATAATGAAAATGCTATGGAACAAAGTTTTAGTCATAATCAACCAAGTGCAACTATTACGAGGCCTACAGAGTTTGTTAGTCTTAATCAAGATGATGCAAATGATAATGCTATAGATAGTTTTGATTTCAGTTATCTTGATTCCCTTAACAGTTCATCCCATGTAGGTGTTGATCCCCAAATAGCATTTAAAGATGCATTTGAAGTTCCAAATAATACTGGGAACACAGAGCAAATCAATTCTGTTGATGATTGGGATATCCCACAATTAAACCCAGAGGAGGCTACTGGTCCAAAAATAGGGACTGGTTTGGCTAAGGCTGTAAATGCAGCTGTTTCTGTTAAGTCTAGCAAAGAAACCATGGGTAAAATAGCTAAACGGTATAATAAGCCAGAGAATTGTACTTACCTTAAAGTTCCCAGGGTAAAGAAAGAAATCTGGGATGCAATGAACAAAAATGCACATTCATCCGACCTTGCCTTCAAGAAATACAAAAATATATGGCGCATGGGTTAATTCCAATTGTTTCCCTAGCAGATCAGCTGGCAAATAACAAAGATTTAGATGTTCAGAAAACAAAGTCCATGCTGTCCGACTCCATTAGTCTGTTAGGGTATGGGTTTTACAATTTATCAATGAAACGCAGAAATGAATTTAAAAATTGTTTAAATCCTCGATACAGGAAAATTTGCAGTTCAGATATTCCTGTTACAGAACAATTGTTTGGAGATAATTGTACAACCAAACTGAAAGATTTGGGTGACATGAACAAACATTCTTTAAGTTCTCTCAAGGGTCAGAGTTCATTTAATTCCTACAAGGGCAGGTCAAATTCTTTAAACTTCCGGGGTGCTGTTGGACAAGGTTACCAACAGCAAAACCAATACCAAGGTTACCAAGGATACCAACAATACAGACCTCGTGGAGGCAGACCATATTACAAACGAGGGGGATACCCCAGTCAGTTCAAGAGTCAGAAGAAAGGCTACCAGAACCAGTGAATAAGGTGAGAGCCCTTACTACTCATTACTAAAAACAGTTTACTAGTGACAAGTGGATTTTAGAAACTGTTAAAGGTTACAGGATTGAATTTTTTGAAAGACCTATGCAACGTGTTATACCAAAGCAGATATCTTTTACTGAGAGTGAATATGTGCTTGTCCAAAATGAAGTGGATGTATTGTTAGCAAAAGAAGCAATTAAAAAGGTTCAAAATCCATCTGATGAATTTATATCAAATATAATTTTGGTTCCAAAGAAAGATGGAACTTCACGACCTATAATCAATTTGAAAAATCTTAATGAATTTGTTGAATATCATCATTTTAAGCAAGAAAATCTGCAATTTGCTTTAGAGTTAATTGAAAAAGATGATTATTTAACTTCAATTGACTTAAAAGATGCATAATTTAGCATCAGTATTAATCCTGCTTTTCAAAAATATCTAACATTTAGATGGAAAGAAAATTTGTATAGTTTTACAGTCTTTCCATTTGGACTTGCTTCAGGACCTCGAGTATTCACTAAGCTTATGAAACCTGTCTTTGCAGCTTTTAGAGCAAATAATATAAAGTGTTGTTATTATATTGATGATTCTCTTGTTATAAACAGGAATTATAGCGACTGTAAAAATGAAACTCAGTAATAATTGTGAGTGAATTAGATAAACTTGGATTTACCATTAATTTGAAGAAATCAATCCTAAAACCTACACACAGAATCATATTTTTTGGATTACTTATTGATTCAGTGCAATTTAAAGTGTTTTTTACATGATGAAAAAATTACAAAGATAGTATCATTATGTCAGAAAATATTGTGGGAAAAATATGTTCCTATTAGGATATTTGCATCCTTGATTGGTCTTGTGGTCCATGCATTTAATGCCATTTCTGAGGGACCTATGCATTATAGAAATATGGAAAGAGATAAAATCCAAAACCTAAGGGAATTGAATGACTATGATTCTAAAATGTTTATATCAAATGACAGTGTAGTAGAAATTCAATGGTGGTAAGATAATGTTGAAAGGTTAAATGGTAAACCCATTCGAACACCTTCTATTGATTTTTGGATTGAAACAGATGCCTCATTACAAGGTTGGGGTGCTACATTCTCTAATAAAATTGTAGGTGGTCGATGGACTCTAACAGAATCCAAAATGCATATAAATGAATTGGAGCTTTTGGCTATTAAATTTTCATTGAAAGCTTTCTTCAGTGGCTTTAAAAACTGTCATATAGGAAATAAATCTGACAATACTACAGCAGTTTCTTATATCAATTATATGGGTGGTATGACCTCAAAATTATTAAATTCAATTGAAATTGAAATTTGGCAATGGTGTATTCATAGGGATATAGTGGTATCTGCAAAACATATCCCTGGACTATTGAAAATGTTCAAGCTGATCAATTATCATGACAGTTTTCAGATTCAAAAGAATGGATGTTAAAACCAGATATATTTTCTCGTATTTGTCACCATTTTTTCTTGCCTGACATTGATCTGTTTGCCTCTCGATTAAATACACAGTTAGACAAATTTGTGTTTTGGACTTTTGATCCAGATGCAGCAGAAATTGATGCTTTTACTTTATGTTGGTTCCAATTTTGTCCATATATATTTCCTCCTTTTAGACTCATTGGAAGAGTTCTAAATAAGATATTGTCAGACAAAGTGGATGAAGCTATTTTGATTGTACCACTTTGGAAAACACAGAGTTGGTTTCCTTTGCCTATCTCATCTTTGATATCTATTCCTGCCAGATAACCACGTCACAAGGATCTTCTAGTCATGCCTCACACAGGAGAAAACCATCCACTGATAAAGAAAATGTCACTCATCGCCTGCATTGTATCAGGGAACATCTAAAAAATCAAGGACTTTCGAAATATGAATCTGATGTCATCAGCTCTTCACTCAGACATTCCACAACTAAACAATATCAGTATTGTTGGAGAAAATGGGTTCATTGGTGCCGTGAACGGGAAATTAATACCTATAACCCATCGGAAGTAAATGTTGTAAAATATTTAGGACATTTAATGAAAGAAAAATGTTCTTATTCTGTCATTAATTCAAATAAAGCTATGCTTATGCAAACTTTGTCTCTATTTCGGGTGAATTGGATTAATAATCAGTTTTTAATACCAAAGCTACTCAAAGTTTATTACAATATGAATCCTTCTAGACCAAAGTGTAAAATAACATGGGATGTATCTAAAGTTTTACATTTTATAAAAGACTTATATCCTTTGAAAAAGTTGACTCTGAAAATGTTAACATTGAAATTGGTGGCGTAGTGTGCGTTAACTACTGCTGCAAGGGCCCAGAGCATCTCTGCATTGAACATTGATTATATGAATGTTTATCATGACAAAATTATTTTTCAAATACAAACACTTTTAAAAACATCTAAACCTGGTGTTCCATTACCTTCTGTGTCATTTTTTTCAATACAAAAAGAAGGAATTATGTGTATTTGAAACTTTGATGGTATATTTGGATAGAACAAAAGATATCCGCAAATGTTCTGATTTGTTTATTTCATATAAAACATACAATAAAGTGACTACATGTACTCTAGCTCGATGGTTAAAGACAGTGTTATCATCATCTGGAATAGATTCAACCATGTATACGGCTCACAGTTTTCGAGGAACTGCAGCGTCAGTAGCGTTTTCATCCGGTGTATCAATGAAAGACATTATGGACACCGCTAACTGGACTTCTACCAAAACATTCTTTCAGTTCTACCATAAGGACTTGCCAGTCAATAATAATGATTCTGCTACTAATGTGCTTGACTGTTGAAAAATTGCACATTAAGTGATTACATATGTTCTGCTATTTGATTTGTTATATTTGATAAATTTCATCTGAGTTGAGATTAAATAATCTTTCTTAATCTTTATAACTTTTTGTGTTGTTTACTTGCTTATTTGTGACAACACTTTGAATATGCTATATGATACCCTCGCAGAGCCGAAAGGCGATATGTAATAGAATGGTCCCTCATCCAAGCATACCGTTAGGGATGTGAAGGATGAGAGACATTCTATGTAATATGAGCCTGACGCTCAAGAGGGTATCATATACCCACCCTTATTTTGTTGTAAATTTTCTCCCAACCCAGTATTTTAGGGTTGTCACAAATTCTTCAAAGAATGATGCCGCACGAGGCACAGCGGTTTATATAGGGGTGGTATACACAGTGTTGTCACATGATAATACTCTATTGTTAAAATCTTTGAATTGAGATCTTGAATGTTATGCATCGCTGAACTCGGGAAAGTAATGCTATATGATACCCTCTTGAGCCTCAGGCTCATATTACATAGAATGTCTCTCATCCTTCACATCCCTAACGGTATGCTTGGATGAGGGACCATTATTTCAAACTATGTTTTAAACAGACTCAAATTTTTCCAACATATCTATATACATGTTACTACTCGTAAATACTACATGTATCTCGTCGCTTTTAAGGTCTTCTGTACAATTCTGAAATAAGATACAATCTGAAGAAATTGTACCATTTTTCCAACGTCTTAATATCCTATCTGTACACGAATATTACATAACCAAAGTAAAACAAACATCCTATGTAAATTTATGATAAGAAAAGACCTGATCTTTTGCGTGCGGCCGTGCTGACTAAAAGTGACCGCCATAACATTCGAATTATTTTACAAATGAATATGTCATTGTCATTCGTGTAGTGTCATTAGGTCGCGAAGTTTTTTTTATTGTTTATGATCCAATTGATTAAAACTTAAACTGGTTGAGATTCCTGGCATATTGGAACAAACATTTTTTTTTCAACATTCCATAGACATCGTCTATGATGTGGTATACAATTAGGAAATGCTGTAAAAAGAACAAAAAACGGAATCTAATTTCCAACGCTTCTGGTAAAGATCGGATGCGACGGAATATTAATACTTAGTCTACTCATCTACGTTCATTGTCTAATATAGAGCAACGTCTGCTTGAAAAAGTATTCAAAATTTCGAACCAATTCATTTAGCATTGCTTAGGTTTCCTCTAAGATATGTTAAATAACAAGAAGAAAAAAATCATTGAAAACAAGACGACTGGAAGTAACGGCTCAACCATATGTATTCATAACTGTTTTATACCATAAAAGAACCTGGTTTAAGATACTTTCTTTTATATACTGTATCAAATTAGCAAAATTTCATTGAGAGAATAAAATGTAAAATAAATTGTGTTATTTTAGCTTGTTCCGGCATTTGGCGGAATATAACAACCAAATTTTGCCTTTTAATTTTGAAGCACTTATTGTTTAGGTATTCCGTACAGGCATATTGCTTGCTTAATCAGTAGAAGTTTTGAGATTTCGTAGGAATCATCATTCGCGGGTAGGTTAAGCAACTCCGAGTTTAATCATCGTATAAATTATGGACGTTTGATTAATTGTTTATTTTAATGAACACAATGTTGAATATTAATATCAAGTGAATGAGTTCACTAAGGCATTATATTTGTACTTCGGAATCGAGTGGCTCTTTGAAGCTGTCGTGCCGTGGTATCACGTGACAGTTAAAAATACATCGCTATTTTACCTTAACAAAAAGTGTAACACTACCCGGAAGTTCATTAGTAGGTATGATACAATAATCCGATCGGCAATTAGTTCATGTTTATTAGCATTTCTGCTAGAATCATATTGTTGATCGCATAATATAAATATTGTCATTTTTTACGGCAAACCCTCTCAACTTCTTCAATTTCATCGAAAATACTACGTTATTTTCATTTACAACAACGAAGCAAAAGATTTTAGCAGCACTCTATTCAGGATTCAGTTTGATATTTGCCAAATTCACCTTTCATAGTATTCGGGATAGTGTTACACTTTTTCCTTTTTTGTACACAATGGCAGTGGAAATGCCGGTCAAGCCATATAAATGTCTATCTGATTACTTTAAAACACTTGCTGATAAAACAAAATATCCATGCCCGTATTATCCTTATTATATCCTAACTGACAATCATCTAAATCTATAGTATCTGTATTGAATGAGTCTTATTTTGGCATTGTTAAAACGGCACTTTAATTTTTACTAATCTTTTACATGTAAATAGCTTTAAGCTTTGTTTATATAATCAATGATATACCGAAGACAACATATTAAATGAAGTCATTTAATGAATATAATGCAGTAGCAACTAATGCCAATTTTCTCCAGATATCATAGAGGCATGACATATTACATAATCCTACTGATAAAAGTCTATAATCTGTATCCGTGTTTATAACATTTCATCATATACGCAGTGCAAATTTGTTGTGCATATAAAGGTCATTGAAACAGACGCATTGATTTCTTCAATAATAATTATGCAAGCGCTGTAACGATTGTCTTAAGCATGACTGTAAGTCTTGTTTAATATTAAAAGAAGTACATTATCACGGTCTATATTCATAGGATAAACGTTACATGAAAGGCTTCACATATTTGAAAGAATGTTCAGGAGTACGGCCATTGAATTTTAAGAAATGTTTATTTCTTCAATCGTAAATTCAAAATTGCTCTTATTTCCATTTGTATGACCTGTCCACACGTATGTATAATGCATATCCAAGTATTATCTGGTAACAAATTACCTTTTATACAATTTTATTTAATGACCCTAGAAATGTGCCAGTATTTAATAGCAAGTTTTAAAACCTTTTCAGATCGACATCATTCAAATTAAGAAACCTAAAGTTTTTTTTTTCTATTTTTTTTAATAGGTTTGTCCTTTACAAACTTCCAAAGTTAAACAATGGCAAATTGCACACAGTTGGGACCAAATTTTTCTATATGGATGCAAACAATCAAAATTTTAAGATAACAACTATGCGAAACATTGCCAGATCAAACATGAATCCTTTGTTTCAGACATTGAAACCATTATACTTTAATGGAAGTATTCAATTGCACTGCCATCTTTTCTATTCTGTGTTGCAATTTTTAAATACTATATACCTTAATACTGGCTAAGAGGACAAATCATTCATTGTTTGAGGCTTATTGTTTCCCGATACACCCAACCTTTTTTAAGTAAAATATTAAGTTGCTATCAAAATAAATTAAGCTTTGTTAAATTCATCACGCATGAATTGCTTTCATGTTAGAGTATGTTCGCTTATTCATAACATATTTTTACTTTTATTAATTTAGTCTCCATTTATTCAATCATACGCGATGTAAAATGACCGAGAGCCATCCGGGAAAAACGCATCGCAAACAAAAGCACATTCGAAAGGTTGGTATAAGTTCTATGTATGTTTAAAAGGAGTTCCGCTGGTTACACATATTTAAGGTGGTGTGGGACACCTCAATATTTTTTACTTACTTCCTATCGAAATAAATAATAAAATCAACTGTAATGTCATAATTGTTTTCTTACTCAATATTGTCACCTAACAGCGTAGCGCAAAGGTTTAGAGCGTTACCTACGAATCTGTATATCATGAGTTCGAATTCCGCTGGGGCTTTTATAACTTTTACCTTTACAAAACATTTTAAAACATGTTCTTTGGACAATTGTTGTAAAATTTGAAAATTCTATACCGGTGAAAGTATTCTTATTATAATGTATTTTTATCCACATTAATATCGACAGGTGACCCATACAACTTTAATTTTGTGTTACATCTTTAGAAAATTAACTTTTTTGAATTGTTTAAGGTGCACTAGCTTTTGACAAAAGGAATGGATTTTGGATGATATCGAGTATACCCCGTTTTCCGGCTGAAGTATCAGAAGGATATCATTTTTCAGATGAGCAAAAACCGTTTGGACAAACAGTTCTCTGTGTAACAGTTCCAAATCAAGTCAAACAAATAATAGGTACAAGTATGTAACAGATGATTTTTAAAAATATTTTATGGAATCTCTTGTTAGCTTTATTATTTTCATGTTGTTTTTTTTTAAATTATTTTTTTAGAAAAAATATTCAAGACAACAAATCCTAATATATATGATCAGAAAAATTTTACAGTTTGGGGAGGAAAACAGGCAAGTAAAATTTATTTGGATTTTAGAACATCTGGAAAGAATTTGGTAGAAGTATTTTCGAAATCTGCCAAATTTGGGAAGAAAGGTAATTTGTTTAAATAGTGCAAATGTTACAAAAGGTGTTAACCTTAATTATTAGATTTTGTTTTTGTTGACAACTCTAATAGTTGGGTAGGTCATATTTAAGTAATACTTTATGATATCCCGCGCCAGCGCGGGAATTAACACTTTACACATTAATGACACAATGCTAAAATGTTGAACCATACATTTTTTTCATTTTCGTATATACTGTGCCCGAATTTTTCTTAATTGTTTTCTTAACCCTATTCTTTAAAATTGAATTGAAATTGAAATAAAAAAAACGAACTGGATAGCTGAGGGTTGAAAAATTTAAACTGAATTGGATGATATATACATGAACATGGCCTTAATTCTTTCTATTGCAGCTGAGTGGAAAATGATAACAATGAATTTTTTCTAAACCAGTGAGTGGGTATTTAGGACGTCATATCTCTAAATTGTGTTCTTTAGGTCAAATTTCACTACAATTTTTATCACTGTCCCAAATGAGAATTTCAGAAAAAAGACTGATCTGAAAAGAAAAAAAAACCAATTGGGTAGGGTGGTCCTCTCCCCCAATCTAACATCCCCGTTTAATGCATACATCATTTATTTAATCAGTTACAAATTAATGGCTAAGGTTTGCTACCAATCTGTCGTGGTATAAAAATTTATGAAATTAAATAAAACGCTAGTATATGCATATTAATTTGCATTTTTTAAACCAAAGTTGTCATCTCCAAATTATCTGCTCGATAGTTAACTCGCCCTGGGCACCCCGTTGTGGAAAATAAATTATTTCGATCAAAACTAAAATCGGATCAAATTGTTCCATTCTATTTATTAACTTTTTTTGTATTAGCCAAATATGTCCCATCTAAGGTATGAATATCTGCCCGCGATACATGATTAACTCGTCCTACACGTTTCGCCATGGCGTTAATTAGTCAAACCGCGCTCTTGGTTACCCCGTTCTGGAAAGTTCTATTCCATTCTCTCACCAGAGGTCGCGCTTCGCTAGCTTCTATCAATCAAAACTAAAATCGCGCATTCAAGAAACGAATTGCATTATTTCTTTATTCAGCATTTGTCAAATCTTAACTTCTATGTATGATCCAAGTAAGTTCCTAATAAATATATTCACTGTTACGTAATCATTCAATATTATTTCATTGCAAGGATATATTTTAAGGTAACTCCAGTGTCTTTCGGATCCGGTTCTTTTTTTACACTTCGTGCTAAATTTCCGGTTATAATTTTGGCGCACAACAAGTGTTTTAAAATAATAATGGTTTGGTCAGAAAGTGGGTTATTTGTTAAAATATCGCATCTCCGTCGTTAAGAGGGATTGGAGAAAGCAAGGAAAGCAGCGAAATGTTAAAATGGTAAATCAGTGTGTAATATAATTGTACGTATTGTATGCATTCTCTTCTAACAATTACACTGCGTTTATGTAGCATGACGACCTCATGTGTCCTCTGGGACGAGGAGAGGATAAGTAAGAACTTGTGTAGCTTGAACATTAATTAAAACTATATACCACTGATTGGTGTTTTATCTACAGATAAATGTTTAAAAACTGGGATAGAAAATATTTGACAGAAAGGGGGGGGGGGGGTACTACTGCACTCAATTCTATGTGTTTTTTGGCAGTCTCGACCTTAATTTTATATGTTTAATACAGTTTAATTGAGTATATCAATTTAAGTGACTGTTAGATTGTGTCTTTTCGATACATTTCAATTTTTTCCAAAGTTTGCAAAAAATAACTTGTAAAATTTACATTTTCATTATGAGGGTACACGTATTCAAGAGACTATCAAGCAAAAACTAGATGGTTAATTTTGATAAACTTTGTGTTTTTTTTTAACACAATATGTAACTCTTAATAAATATTCTTTAAAAACTGTATGTAAACTGAATAATGTTTTAGAATTTTTCAAAAATGTGCAACTTTGTGATTTTTTTGGAAGGTCGTGGCAAGAAAAAATGTAATATTTTTTATATTTTCTGTAGAA
>WFKH01011926.1:36188336-36202531 GCA_016163765.1 Magallana hongkongensis
ACCTTGGATCAAGGTCATGGCACACCCTCAGGTCATAAGCAATCTTTATATGATGAGGAACTTCTAATGTTTCTCCATAAGAAAGATATGGACCGGACACGAATTTTGCACGGACAGACAGACGGACAGAAGGACTGACAGACAGGGTGATTCCTATAACCCCCCCCCCCCCCCAAACTTCGTTTGCGGGGGGTATAAAAACTTACAAGCGCACATACTAAAACAATTCGTTATAGCAAATATTAATACATGAATAGAGCTAACATCAGCTGTAAGCATGTCAATGCATTAAATAAAAACAGAAAACTTGAAAAAAAACACAAAACACTCTCAATACAGGGGAATCAATCAACCGGGCCCTTCGTTAGGTATTCTTAAATTAAGGAATTTGTATGGCCGTTTGAAATGAAACTTATACTGAATTGAGCATTATTAGATGCAACTTTACATTATATTTGGTGTGCACCGAACTTACAAAACGATGAACTGCTTTTATTAATTTTAAAAATTCACAATGACAAAATTGATGTTGACCTTGATTTCCTTCTCAACGCTTTCATATGTTTTCGTGAACTCAATATGAACATGTCTTTAATAACGCTTTTGTGACAGAATTGCGAATTAAAAATGTCTCAGTTCACAAACCTGATTTACATTTACGCAATTGTTTTTGTTTTGAAGCAAACTGTTTTTGGTTTTTTTTCTTTATGTTAAGGAGGTTGGCACCTGAAATAATAGTAATGTCAATCATCCAAAAACCACTTGGATATAAAGATGGGGATCTAAAATGTTCATTTATTTTATTTGTGACCCATGTCACATGCCATTTTTTGGAAATATAGGGCCCCAAACAGAAATGATAATTTTCCTGAAATTTTTGCTAAAAATTGACATGGAAATTGATAATTTGAAGAAATCAAACAAACATTTATAGTTTGAACTATTATTTAGTTATGATTTTAGTACAGAATGAAGTTGAACACATGAAGTGACTATAAAAGTAAAATCTAAGTCAAAGTTTAAAATTTCTTGCTTTACTGGTGGCTTCAAAGGCCACTACATAATGAACACAACAACAGATGTTACAAAATTTTGGAGTAATCAAATTATAACGCAAATAAAAAAAATTATAGTAATGTCATCTTTCCAAAACTTTGCATACAAATAGACATACACTTAATGTCTCATTTAAAAGTAAAACAAGTAGGAGTCACATCTAAAAAAATTAAGATATAGCATGAAATAAGCTAATTTTAGGCCAAAATTGGAGTTAATTTTTTCTTAACTTCTATGAAATATAAGCTAAATATACCAAATATATCGAAAGAAATAGCAAAATATTGTCTAAATATGTTTTTAGAACATCATGAATATATCGTAATACACAAACTATCTAAAAGTTTGGACTGCGCTGAAAATTAGGAAGCTAAAGTAACAGTACTCTAAAACTAGTGAGTTATGAAAATTGTTCATTTCCTTCTTGAAAACCTTCCGCCACAAAATATAGTCCCTTACTAAACTCTGTAAAAATGTAATTTTTTAAAAAATAATTTTATTCAATAAAGTTTATTTGGCATTGTAAAATATAAATATACTACTAGAATTGATATGTGATTCAGAATTTTCAGACTAGAGGTGACCCAAAATGGCTACCCAAAACCTAAGGAGCGAACCTCTTTAAAGCAAAAATTCACGTTCTGTATTTTCTGTATTGAGATCACTCGAAATATTGAAAACTGACCGAATTTTTTCTTTGATCTGCGGCTAATAAATCAATCAAACCATGGATAACTTTCTGGCGTACTACCGGTATATTTCTGCTTTTTCAAAAGGAAACCCCGTTATGTTCTACACAACCACTCTGAAAACAATAATGTTACAAAGTAAGGCTGATATCATATTTTTCGAAAGAAAACACAATGAAAATACATGTAATTGATAAAGGCTTCTTATGACACGTATCACATTTTTATATCATTAAATGAATACATACCTAGATGTATTAATTTTATCTGTTTTCACGACTCGTGAAAAGGCATCTTGTTATAACTTAAATTATCGTTTTTCTTAAATTAAAGTAATGATATTTTTCAACCCAATTTAAGTAACTATACTTTAAAATATAGTTTGTGTATACCTATTTAAGTTGCAGAGATATATGAACTGTAGTACATGTATATGATCTATCTTGTTCAACGTAGTTTAACTGCTAAGAAACGCCCAAAAAACAAGAGCTGAAAATGAATCAAAACGTTATACCATATACATAATTTTGTTTATTTTCAGATTTTCAGAATGCCATGTAAATAGTTTGACTTCCATAAATTGACATTGGAGGAAAGGAAAGCTGAGATGCATCATGAGTGTTTTTTTTTTCAGAAAAGCACAAACATATGTTAATTCCAACAAAGGATTATGAACACCAGTCATGTTGTCAATTGTATTTTCCGTCTTAAAGTTGCTTTTTATTTTGAGCATTTCACTAATTTACATATACATTGAAAAATATTTGAAAAGTAAATAGTTTTGTTCAATACTTTAAACACTGCTGAGGAAGGTGTTTTTAATTGATTGAACAATTCAAATTACGTTGACAAATCATCCAATACCAGTGCAATTGGTTTATGAATTGTATATTTTATCATGTTGTTCTTAATTGTGCATGTACGCATACATTATGATAAAACATTTTTTTTGAATAGTAGATGAATGATAATTTTAAAATAGATAGAAATAAAGACAAAGGGTACATTTATCCTAAATGTGATTGATCGATCTGTAAAAAGTTTCATCTGATAAGTTGGATTTCCAAACAAGATTGATGAATAAAAATTATTCTTGACGAAAATTTGTCAAAATTTGAAATTCAGTGCAATGAATTGCAAATTAGAAAAAAAAATAAATTGCGAACAAAAGTGAACTATAGATGTTAGTGTGTAAAAACAGGATTTGGAAAGTGCACACAAATCCCCCTCCAAAAAAAAATGTTTAAATTGTTGTTCAATATGTATATGCTGTACATTTTTAGGCCCATGTTCATAAACAGATTATGGTAAGCTTAACGATAATGTTAAACACTGCAAATATCTAGCAGCTATTATGTTTGATGCACACCAAATTGTGTTTAAAAATTGTAAATTTATTTATTTATTTATTTTTTCTCAAACTGAAGATTTAATTTATTTTTTTAATTATTTTTTTTACAATTGATTGTCTATTTAAGTCAGATAAATTTTTGTTTTAATACATTTTCTACTGAGCAAAACATTTAGCTTACCCGAAATAAATTTGTATTAGATTTTAAAGCATAAATTCATTTTAGTTTGTTTTTTTTTTTTTTATTTTGAACAAGAATACAAATCAAAGATAAAAAGATTTGCATGTACAATGTATGCATAAACGTAATTATTATCCCCCGATTTTTAAAATGACATATCTCCTTTACAACGTCTTTTCAAGTTTTTATACTACAAAGTTAACCATAACAAGTATGTCATAAAGCCAGTCACAATGGATGATCTACGAACAAATCAGTTGGACAGCTTGTTCATTTAAACTGAGGTTTAGTTGAAAATAAATATGAATAAGGTTTCTTTAAATACGTTAGGGTCTACTAAATATATAATAAACAAACCATTACAATGAGCAAAACCAAGAAAAGTAAACAAAGAATCAAAAATTTGCAAGTATACATGTTTTATTGAATGAATTAAATTTTCACTTTGCAAAGATCCAAATATTTAGTCATTTATTTTATTTGGATTTAATAAACCTATAATAACCACTCAAATATAAACACATAGAAAAACTAAACATACGAGTTTATCAAAACACGTTCTGCCATGACTTGGCGATACGATAGATGAACAATTATGTAAAAAAACGTATGTACCTCTCGTTAATGCCGATAAATAGGTTATAAAAAAACAGCAATTTCTTTCATAAATGGAAGGATTACGGACGTTTGACGTCAGTCCGTATGTTCTGTGACGTCAATAATAATACAGTAAAGTGCAATCGATCGCAAAACAATTGCGCTATTTGTCGACATCAAAAGAATTAATAAAATGCATAAGTCGAAGTAAATATTACTGAGAAAATAATATCATTGCCAGAAAGCGTGGCCTGAGTGAAAAATGATTTTTCGGAGGAAAAAAAAAAACTTTCACGCGAAAGTTCATTTCATATTTTTTTGTTTACGATACAAACGGCATGCAACAGTAAAAACATCGGGTTGTTTTCGGCATTTAACAACTTTTAAAATGCAATAACATCGCGAATCATTATCTTTATACATGTATGTATAAAGTCGACCCCCTTTCAACTTTGGCCCCACCATTCCCTTACTTCGATTAAAAAAATGTCCATTTTCTTAGATGAACATACACTTTTACCAGTCTTTTGATGATTCATTTTTTTTTTGTATCTTTACATCGTTTTCTCCCCTGTGTGAAATGTTTTTATTTTTCGCCACAACCGTACACTTGGCTTACAAAATACCCTTTTCACGATTTCGTTTTACAGTCATATTAAACACTATATTCTTCTATATATTTTTGATTCCACTGTGCCCTCTTTTTAGGGGGAGTATTATTATCAACATAAATTTTATCTTCGCTGGCTTTCCGTTCGAAGTTCCAGACGGCTTAGACGCATATTGCTTACTATAAAACATTGACATGAAAGCGATTGCAAAAATCGGCCTTCTAAAGGCGAAAACGAGATACAAGTAAGCGCTTTTAAGATTATGACTATATTTATTATAACAGTAAAACTGTACAAGAACGGATATGAAAATTCCGGTATTCCAAAATATGATCGAAAAACCCGAAATCGGAAGAATAAAACGAGAAATCGTAAGGCGTATTTTAGACGCTAATTTCGTAAGCCTTACGCCAAAATCGTAAGGGTTGGCAGCTCTGCCTTAGTGATAATGATGTAAGCAAAATCGACATGTTTTGTGGCCAATTGGTTATTGATAAGATGATATGTAAAGATTATTCTCTATAATTCCTGTTTAAAAATGACCGTCCACTGTGACCACGCTCTACCCTGGAAATCATGATTTGAACAAACTTGAGTTTACACTATCTGAGGATGCTTCCACATATATTTCAACACAGGTTACAACATTCATGGCAAAATGGTGGTTATGAATAAGATTGTTAACGATTTGTTTGTATACTAGTATTTTCTAATATAAAAAATAGCTCTCATTGTAGCTCCATTCTACCCCCAAGGATCATGATTTGAACACACTTAATTTACAAACCCTAGGTATACTTCCAAACAGTCAAGTTATATTTGTACACATTTTCTAGCCAAATAGTATTTGAGAAGAATATATTTTTTTTAAAGTAAATGTTCTAAAACTCCAAATCACCTCCTTTTGAAAGAGGGCGTGGTTCTTTATTTTAACAAACATGAATCCTCCTTACTAAATTATCCTTTGTACAGGGTGTCCCATAATATCTGATACCTTAAAAAAATCGTATAAATAATCTTTGGCCATTTCTTTCAAATTGTGGTATAAATGAGAGATAAAAGCATAATTTTTTTTTTTTTTTTATTATGATGTCACAATATTGCATCATATTTCTTTGGTTAATTGAATTTTGTTAAATATGAGTTTGACGAGAGAACAAGCGTCTGCCGTTATAAAGTTGTATTACAAAACACAGTCTACAGTTAAAGTAATGAGAATTATGCAAAAGAAATACCATGGGTAAGCTATGTATCCTTCGATTTACAAGACGATTTGAGAAAACAGGATCCACACAGGACACAAGGCATTCCAACGAAAGCAGACCACGGTCCGTAAGAAAACCTGATGCAATACATAAGGTTAGAAAACCTATTGAAAAAAACTCCTCAGAAATTTGTGAGAAAAGTTTTAAGTGATGTAAGCAACAGAGTAACCTGTAGCAGAACTAGCGTGCAAAGTATCTTAAGATTTGATCTCCATTTGAAACCATATAGAATATCTATAATGCAGGATCTCAAACAGAGTGATATTGAAAGTTGCCTTATTTTCGCTAAATGGATGGAAAACAACATTGAAATCGGTCAAGACATCTGATTTTCTGATGAAGCTCATTTCTATCTGAATGGAATTGTGAATAAAAGAAATGCATGTTACTGGGGTAGCGAAAATCCTAATCTTTACCTTGAGAAACCACCTTTACATGGTGGAAAAAGTAACAGTTTAGCCTGCTATGATTTCAACAGGGAAAATTGGACCTTTCCTCTTTGAAAATTAAAATGGTTAAACTCAGACAGTTAACAGTGCCCGTTATCTTGAAATTTTAAAGAAAAAATGTCTCCAAATGTTTACTGAAGAGGAATTAATCTAAATGAAATCTGGTTGTAACAAGATGGCGAGACCCCACAAACCACCCGACATGTTACTGACTGGTTGCATCAGACATTTGATGGAAACTTTATTTCTTTTAATACCGCAAATGTTTCATTCTCCGGACCTGAGCTTTTTGGATTTATTTTTATGGGGACACCTTAAGGATACAAACTACAACCAGACTCTGTAGCAGAACTCAAAATCTCAATTTGTAGAGAAATTCGGAAAATTTCGATTGAGATATGCGCTGCTGTTGTGAGAAATTTTCGTTATCGACTTGACGTCCTCATTGATCAAAGAGGACGTCATTTACAGCACATTCTTTGAATTTGTTATGGTTTTTTTTTATAGACAGATTCATTTTGGGAAAAAAATGTGTGTATTTTTGTGAAATTTGCTGAGTAAAAAATTACATCATATACATTTATTAAAATGCATTTATTGTCTTGTTCGATAAATTTAATCAAAGATTATTTAAAGTCAAAATGGTATAAGATATTATGGGACACCCTGTACCAAGTTTAGTTGAAAATGGCCAAGCGGTTCATAAAAAGAAATCGAAAATGTAAAATAAAGTTTTCAGACAAATAAACGGACAGATAGACAGATAAACGGACGCCTGACAAATTAAATGTGATAAGAAAAGCACACTTGGGAATATATTTTCTGCCAACGATTAAAATCACCGGAGTTGTCTTTCTTCTAGATGGGCAATGTGTTATTTCACTGATGATAATCGATCGATCGGGTAAGTTGTCGAAATATGAATCACTTAACTTGCACAAGTACAAAAAAAAAGCAAGTGTAAAAAAAATGAAAATATTGAAAAACAGATTAAAAATGACTGCTGCATATGGATATCTGAACTTGAATTTACATGTACTTTCAGATACACACATGCAGTCCGTCTATTTTAAAAAAAAGAAAGTGATATGATAACGACAGTATCTTAAATATATTTTGTTTTTCTTTTCCCTTGGTATTATGAGCAGTTTGCAGTCAGTGAAAATTCGGTCGCCCAAACAACCGCATTATAACACGGCGAAAACAGTAAGTTCTCTTGATAAGGTCATCAAACAACATGTTACCTTAGAAACCTGGCAACTATGGAATGCCAAATGTACTTCGGAAGTTCATATCCTGAACGAAAAATATAAAATTTGGTAGTGAAGCAGTACGACAAAAGTATAAACAACAATGTTGTTGAAAACCGTAATCGTCATTTTTGTGATCATTGAAAGTTTAGTGGTAAGTAATTTATGCTCCTTCTTTTATTGCTTCTTGTTTGTTTGTTTGGTGTGTTTTCTATGACACTCATATAATGATTTAAAGTGGGTCATCATAATGATACCACTAAAAATTATTTGGTACAGACTATCTCTCTGTCTCTGTCTTTCTCGCTCGCTCTATATATCTCTCTCTCTCTCTCCCTGATGTTGCTAAACAGGAATTAATTTTCATAGTTTACTCCGACCATGGTTTACATTATAGTGAAGCATAAACTTTACAGATTAAAGTTTTTTTTTTTCAAGATTCAGATCGAGGGTCAGATTTGCCCCACCGGTTCGCCCTTACCGGATATATTCTGTGGGCGTGGTCCCGGCAGACAGGATTGTCCTTCTGGGTATTACTGCGAAATTGAGGCTGGGGACCGATATGCTATCTGTTGCCCAGGTATGCACGAAAACGTTATGTTGATATCATTATTTTTAGGTTTTATATTTTGAACAAGGTACAGTTTCAGTCAATGACATTTTTTCCACTTAATCATCTTTTAAAATGCGGATGTTATGACCTAAGATAAAACATCAGTACCTGCTTACATTAAGAGTTAACCTGCAATGGACTTATGTCCCGTTCAGGGGGAGGCAATGACTCGCTTAGCACTACGCAAACTGGGAATAACCAGAGGCCCAATGAGTCTTCATGTTTTGGTGAAGTATTTAACTTAACAAAACTGTCTCCAGCAATAGCCCACGATGAAACTCACACTGCAGTTTTATCATGCAATATTGAGTTTAAAAAAAGAAATTAGTCGACGTCTATAGACCCTTTTACTTCGAAAAATGTGTCACTACATCTTAAGAATATAACATATCGTTTCAAGTTAATAGTTCCTTAAAAACAGGGAAACAAATGCAATTTTATTACTTATACTTAGGCTTGTTCAATATTACATACTGTGGAATCACTAGAATCCGTGGTGGCTCAATTTTCGTGGTATTCGTGGTTAGCCCTCCCCACGAATTTAAATCCTCGACGAAAACAAATTTTTGAAAAGTTAGTTTTATTACTGAAACTGAAAAACGACGCATCCACGAATTAACATCCCCATGAATAAACAAAACCCCACAATCCACGAAAATTGGCCCCCACGAATTAAAATGATTCCACGATTTTCATAACGATTTAAATCTTTGACATGATGTTTACATTAATAAGACAGGATATATTTGATTGTTATTTGTTTATAGTTTTAAAATAATGAGCAATTGATATCCTTTGTTTTTCTTTTCAGTGACCTCAACCTATGAAAAATAAATATACTGTTTTTGTGTCAAATAAAGAGATATGTCATACTTTTTATCTGTTTTAATTTTCTTTTGAATTTACCTGCTTTAGTCCAAAATGGTTGCTTCATTCATATATAATTTAATTTATTAAATAGTCATTTATAAAAAAAAAAAAAGGTGGCCGAAATTAAAGTTTTTTTGTTTTGTTTTGAGTTTTTTTGGAGGGGCGGGGGGGGGGGCAAAAAATATTGAAAGTGGTGTAATTAAACGTGCAATTTCCTTATCATTTTATTTGCGAGGATAATATGCCCAATTGTGGTGAATTTTTCTTAAAACCACACGGTTTCCGGATTGGTTAGATATATTGTCATATTGCAGTAGCATTCCAGATGGATAATGGATCACCACAATAATTAAATTTAATGTTATGTACTATAGAAGTCAAAATATATTTAAGAGATGAATGAGTATATTGTTTCTTTCTAAATTGAACTCGAAATGAAAAAAAAAAATAGGTCAAAGTGAAAAAAAGATGTGGTAGGGTTAAGCTTAGTTATATACTATCTATCTGTGTTAAAGTTTAAAGTCTGTATGTATAATGATTCTTATGTTATAGTCCGTGCATTATTTTTATAGAAAACGCTTGACCATTAAAGAAAATATAGGTCAATGTCACTCCTTCCCAATAACATATATCTATGTTCCAAGTCTGAAGTCTTAATGTCAAAGGGTATTTACGTTACTGCCCGGAAATCGACAAAAACAATATGTCTCCCCTTGAAAGAGGGGCATGATTATCTTGAGCAAATTGGAAGAACAAAAAAATAAAGACAAAGAAAAAAGTAATGCACAGATAAATTATATCAAAGCATCATTTCAGAGTAAGTAGACAAGTAACAATTGTAAATACATGAAGATAGAAATGCAGATATTGGATGCATTCAATCCAAATATGATCAACCGATCTGAACCACCCCCTTCCCCCCCCCCCCAAAAAAAAAAAACCGTTTTATCAAATCAGTTGGATTTCCCAACCAGATTGACGGGTTAAAGTTATCTTGGGGGAACATTTGTCAAAGTTTGAATTTTACTTAAATTAACTGCTAATAAGAGAAAATAAATACTGAAGTACTCGTGAACAGTGAACTTTAATTTTAAATGTATGAGAAACAACATTTGGAAAGTGCAAGCAACCCACCCCCGAAAAAAAACCCCAAAACATACAAAAAAATCAGAAAATGAAAAAAAAAAAACACGTGCAGATTTGTTGTTAATATACGTAGGATAAAGGTTAAGAAATATATGGTGTACATTTTTTTAGTTTTAAAGAAAGGGTCTATTAAGAAACAGATTACGGTAAGCTTAATGACAATGTTTGAAGTAAATATATTTTCGCTTTATGGCCATATTTGCCCGCGCTAGTGTCTGAAATCCTGAACCAGAGACCATGCATATTACAATTTAGGTAAAAGGTTCTAAGGATATCATAGTCATGCATTGAGTTTTTCTCAAATAAAAGAAGGTTACCTTAAATTGAATACATTTTCAATATGTGTTCATATTGGTCACACCATAAGGCCTGAACCTCAGACCAAGGGTCTATGAATTTTACAATTTTGATAGAGGGGCTTATTAGACATCATTATCTTGCATTCGGGTTTTTCAAACATAGGAGTAGAGAGGAATATTTTCTAAAATTGAATACATTTTCAATAAATACTCATATTGGTCTAACCTTGGGCCTGAACCCCTGACATAGGCACCATGAATTCCACGATCTTGGAAGATGCCTCATGGACATCATAATCATTCATTCGGTTTTTTCTAGCTTTTGTAGGAGTAAAAACACTTTTTTAAAGAATTTGGTCCTTGTTGTGCTTATTCGACCTCGCCAATAAAGGCCAGGGATGGCATGATAATAAAGTTTACAATTTTTATTCCTCGTATTCTAGAGGTGCTTTAAACCAAAATTGGTAATAATCGGCCTTTCAATTTACAATAAGAAGTTAAGAATGTAAAATTGTTAACGAATAACGCAAGTCGCACGATGGACGACGACAGACGAAGATCAATAAGTCTTCTGAGTGACCCTGGTGACATAAAAATAATAGTTCCCGACGGTAACGCCCGAAAAAAATGCGATTTGCTCCCTGTAGGTATAAATTCTTCATTATGCCGAACGACATACGAACTATAGTGTACAAGGGGTTGTTAGCTTTTTTTTTTTTACTTTTCAAAAAGCCAAAATACAAAAAATAAATAAATGAAAATAATAATAATAACGCTAATATTTTTCATTTTAATTTCAAATTTTTCAATCATTCGATTTTTTTTATAATTTAATTTGTGTTTTCTTATCTCAGAATGAAAAAAAAATATGGAATTTGATAGATTTTTAGGTTCAATTATTTACTGTAGAATCATCAGAGTTCATGGTGGCTTAATTTTTGTGGATATAATGGGAAGCCCTTTCTCTAGGACTTTTCATCCTCAACAATAACAAATTAGAAAAAGTTATCCTTTGTACTGAAACTGAAAACCGACGAATAAGCAAAACCCCAACAATCCTAGAAAAATTGGTCCCCACGAATTTAGATTATTACAAGTATTTCATTTTACGTTGTATATTTATCTTTGTGCTTTTTCAATAGGCATGTTATAAAATTTCAGGAGACTTTAAGACGGGATGAGACATTATGTTAATTCCTCACGAAATTCATCGTATTTTGTTTTCATCTTGTCACATGAGTAATTTCAAAGGAAAAGAAAAACAATTGATTTTTCCAAACCAATTATGGAAGAAAATCAGTTTAATCAAGATTCCATACGACTTGTTATGATATTTCTAAAAAGGAATAAATCACACACATGTAACGAACACAAACATAATTGTTGAAGGAAACAAAGTTTTATTTATAAACATATACTTGAGAGATAAACAGTTCAAAAGCACTTTCTTCTGATCCCATTTGATGTAGTATCTGACGTGATAATGTAGACTGAATACGGATTCTTAAGGATTTTTCTCTTTAACGTACATCATTTATATGTTACGGGTTGTCCCAACCTTCAAAACTTTATTCGAACAGTGTTCAAAAGTATATTCAGAGTTAATGCACAGTCATATAGATACGAAGCAAGAATGGCCTTCTCCCGCACAAACTAATGCAACTAAATTAAATAAACAAATCAACAATTATCGTTTACAATCCCGATTTAAAAAAAAACGAATTGTTCATAACATCTCGATACTGCAACTATTGGAAAATTATAATTACGACGATTAGCCTGTGACTGGTTCTAATCGGTAACTTGTAAAGAATCAGTATATGATTCCGTTTTTACTAAATAAAAAAAAAACAAAAAAAAAACAAAAAAAAAAAAACAAGTGAAAAGCTCTCAATGTGAAGCAAACCGAGTTTTCGTAGGAAACACTGATAACAAGTAGATCATCTCAATTATTAAATAGTTTACATTATTTTAATTATTTCTTTTAGTGATTTGATATCAGATCATATATAAAGTTTGCTAATCAAGTCATAATTTCACAATCAAAGCATTGAATACAGTTAAAGTAATATATTTCTATAAGTCTGCCATTTGGTACTGATACTGATTTTTTTAAAAATCTAAACTACAACAGTAACTGTTAGGATTGGTAAAACTCTATTACGCCGATCTACCTTCTTTATGTTTAAAACGTAGTGGCAGACATCTTATACACATTGTCTTGACAACAAAATAAGTGAAGTCCTGAATAGGTATACTTATGTAGGAAACAGTCAACATTAATAATTCATTGCGTGCAAATGAGCGATGCATCATTAAAGAAATAAAATTTGAACCAGAGGTAATGCACTAAACATTCAATAAATCTAATTTGGCTTAGAAAAACTTAAAAAAGGGTTATTTGTATTGTGGAACCGATTTATAAACAGGACATCCGTGTGTAATATACGCACACAGAACGACTTATTCATAGTTCGTGATTCTCGGGCAGTGGAACACCTGTGGCTACCTTTCAACGGATTATTATTCACTTGTAAGCCGCAATAAATTACTGTTTGATATTTACGCATGAAACAATGATGTATGCAAAAAACACAAATTTGCCTGATTAATATGAATATCTAACGTGTTTTTTTTTCTTACTTACGTACTGTTTTTGTAATATTCTGTGTGGAAGGTGTTAAAAGATTTTGAATCGCATTGATATGGAGCGTACCTTTTACTGTGCCGTTTTCCTCTTTGGATCATTTATAGTAAGGTTCATTTATTCCTTTTAATACCATTTATTTTCAGATCGAATTTTCGTTGCAAATCGATTTCATAATTTTTGGTATGACGTGTATTAAGCCAGCGATTCAAAAAAAATGTAAACAAAAATAATCTATGACATCATACGGTTTACATCATTTCTGTTCATTGTACACGATAAAATTTTTCCTTTTTGATCGTTTCAGATCAAAATTATATTTTTTTTCAAACTCAAAATATCTTAAATTTAAAATATTTAAGGAATAAGGAGTCATTCGTTGAGTATTACATATACAAGGTGATTAAATATGGTCAGGGTTTTATGATCGATTTGATCATCCCAAGTCGTATTTGATCACCTCATGATATTCAAAGAAAGATTTCTTATCACTTATATTTTAATAATTTTTAACAATGGTACAATTAAATATTAAGATAGTCATTGATGATTTATATTGGCCCATACATTACATGTACAAAATCGGGTTGTAGTGCTATCATAGAAAAAGACGCTAGAAAATGTAAATATCATGAAATAATACATAATATCACCAATAATTTTTTTCTACTTAACGAGGCCGAGTACAGTTCGAGTACGCACGCTTTAGCGCAGCGTTTCATTTGCATTGTGACGTCATCTTTTTGCTTGCTTGACGCCATGGCGTTATGGTTTCAACTGCAGATATTCAGCGAAATTTGTCGAAAATACCTCGTTTGATGAGTAAAGTTGATATTATATTGTAGAATAAACATAAAAGTCTTGAAGTATAAGCTATATTTGGACTCGGGTCGAAAACGTGAAGAGGGTTCAGCAAGCCAAGCCCTCTATCACGTTTTCTTACCCCGTCTAAATATAGCTTAATACATGTATTTTAAGACAGTAACCATCTATTTCATATTAATGACCCTATATATGTGATGTAATATATTTATTTATTACTTAAATATGTCTGTTTTTTAATAATACTATAAAGATCGCAATGTCTGCCTTTGTCAAATACAAAATAGTCATTATCTGACAAAACTGGGAACATACAAAAAAAAAAAAAAAAAAAAAAAAAAATTGATAA
>WFKH01011926.1:36202631-36220725 GCA_016163765.1 Magallana hongkongensis
ATAGGGTTCTATGTTAAAAATTAATAAACTTTGAGATGACCCCCTAAACAAACGATGCGATAAATGTCTGATTTTATATTTAATAATTATATCAGTAGAAATTCATGCAAGAAATTTCATTAAAAAAATCTAGGGCAGAACAAATTAGAACCGGCCTTGTTAACTAGATTACTTTTTCAGATGAGATGCGTGGGGTTTAATTTTAGGTCGTTTTCAGTCAACAGTGTGATAACGGACAACCATTACCTAATGTATTTTGTGGACGTGGTCCTTCAAGACAAGATTGTCCGAGTGGCTACTTCTGTAACATAGACCCTACAGACCGGTTCGCTGTCTGCTGTCCAGAAAGTAAATTCGCATACACTTTTATAACGAAGTCAAAATAAATGGTTGTAATAAGATATATACAATGCTGCTATCTTGAAAGTTAACAAAACAGTCATATCCTATATCCTGTATAACAAATTACACTGATGTCGTAAAAGTAGTGTGACATTGAAATTTATCGCTGAAATTTGATGCATTTAAGATAGAAGTTATTTTCATCCCATATCGTGAATCTTATCCTTGCCAACTTTCAAGATGGCAGCAGTTATGTATGACAAACACTTCGGTGATGGCAAAGCAATGTCTAGTAAACATTAATGTCGTCTTTAGTATGTTCTCAATTACATGATTTATACACATTTTCTACGTTATGTATTGTGATACGCAATTTTGTTTGATGATTCTAAAGTTTTTGTTTAATTTGTGACGGTTAAGTAAATCTGCGTTTCTGATTTAAAAAACAAAACAAAAACAAAAACAAAAAATCCATAGAAAACAATCACATCAATTGTATTATTGACGGTTTTTAAGCTTTGGGGTTATTTTTTTTTTTCCTTAAAACCTGTTGTTATTCCATGTATACATAAAATGTTCACTCACCTTTGGGTTTTAGTTATATGAAATAAACACATTCATCTGTCTTGCCGTTGGGGTGGTTAATTTCCATCTAACTATCAAGAAATTAAGAACGATGTAGCGATCTTGACCTCTGGGTGCGACCCGATACCTTGGCCTTAGTTGGATTTCTTGTAGACTTCCGGTTTGGTTGAGTTTCCCGTAGAGTTTTCGGACTGTTGTTGGTTGTCGATTGAAACAAAGATACCCTTATAGTATTGAAAATCATGTTAAAATATTTTTATACGTATTTCCAAATATTAAAAACCAATATCGAGGCCGAAATATAATGTTGATTTAAAGTGAGTATACAACATGTCGTTAGAACATTTCAGAAATCAACATGGCTCTAGGGTTTTTTTTCCACCAATGGTCATTCTATACTGCTTGTGCGTTTTTCAATTGCGACTTCTACAAAAACGTACTGTAATTAAATCGCAAAATGGTGCCATTAATAAAGCACATGCTGAAAAACACCAATGTTTCGTAACTGTTAATTTCTTTCAATAAGTGTTTTTCTGTGATATTGACGAAAAAACGTATTGGTTACGAAATGTTGAAAATTCTATATCATTTTATTTCATAATTTTAAAATAGTTCTACTTATCAAAGTTAACACTCAGAAGTTTGTTAAATGTAAATGTATAGTTGTGTTCATATTTAATTATTTATTTTCAGCTTTAAAATGCATTCCATGTAACTCGGAATCCTTATTACATTTTCTATTTTAGGGGCGTCACCGATCGCGACATGTGACATAGGTAACCCTTTACCCAATGTGTTTTGTGGGCGTGGCCCTAACAGAGAGGACTGCCCAAGAGGTTATTTCTGTAAAACAGATCCAGTCGATAGATTCGCTGTTTGCTGTAAAACAAGTGAGTATTTAATGTGTATTAGCATACTGTCATATTTTTACTGTTAATTTCTTAACAGAAACTACGTGAAGAGAAATGAAAAACGTAAAACTTCTGCATCTATTGTATAACTACATGTAATTAAATCTTATTTTGAAAAATCAATTAAGCTGAATACTTTTACAATTATTTAGATAAATCACTTGTTGAGGTGCGTAGCAAAAGTAAGTCTCTATTCTCCGTATAAATTGTTTTTATACAAATTCAGATATATCAAATGAACCAATCTGCGAAATCGGTGTCCCTCTACCAAATATTTTCTGTGGGCGTGGTCCAAATAGACAAGATTGCCCACGTGGGTATTCCTGTAACATCCATCCAGCTGACAGATACGCAGTGTGCTGTAGAAATATACGTAAGACATTTAATTTCATACCATCGGCATTTATATTGCAAAATAACCTTTAAAGTTTTAAACATGTAGTTGTTCTGTAACCAATATATTCAGTACTTTACATCTTTGCAGTGGTATTTTAAACTTGACTTACAAAATGTAAAATAAAAATGTGAATTTTATACAGCATCTTATACCGATAAAAATTAATCATATACAATCAATATTATAATTGTTTACACAAATAGGATCTGTTCATGCTTTCTAAATATTTACTTTTTTTCAGGGCCACGATTTTATGGAAACTACCCACGTTGGTAAATGGACTTATATGATTAAATTATGTTAATTTCAAAATAAAATGGTTGTTGTCATTACTCAAAACATTATTTAGCACAAGATATGTATAATGTGTGTTGTCATTAGCTCTTTACAAATTATCAATTGATGCTGAAGAATCGCCAAATGGACATAAAAGTAATTGAAGCTGAAAATGTTTAAATATTATGGTTTTTTCTTTAATTTTATTGTTAAATTCTTCTATTTTGGCGGAAACAAAAATGAAGAAGCTCACATACCCGGTCTCTTTTATTACTTGAATATAGAACACAGAATGACGGGTATTTTATACATTAAGTTTACAAAATACTTTATTAAAGGGTCCCGAAAAATTATATCCAAAATTTTTAGAAAATATGCACATCTGTATCCTTAGTAACTATATATTAAATTCACAAGGGTCAAAAACCCGGAAGAAAAAAAAAAGAAAAGCCGGAATTAGAATCTCCTAACTATGTACACGTCTAAGCATTGTGCCCTAAATACCTACGACGTTGTTCTTGTTTTGTTTTTTTGTTGTTGTTGTTTTTTGACGGTTTGAGAGTAGTTGCTTTGAAGAATAGTTTTAGTACTTTATTCAATACTGACTTTAATAATGAAAAATGACAATAACAAACTGTCAACCATCTCAAAAATCCTAAAATGAAATACATTCCAGATTTTTCTGGTTAATTATATGCATATCTACATAGTTTGTCTTATATACATGTTAGAATCTGGAAGACCTGTGTTGAAGACAGCACATCGTCGGATACCCAAGGGTGATCACGTCTTTTACTAATCACCCGTCGGAAAACCCGCCGAAAGAACGTTGTATAGAATGCAAATTCGTCGGCATTTAACAACCAATCAAAAACTCTAATAGTAAATTTGCAACTCTTCAGTTTTGAAAATACGTTTTGTTGTTAACTCAGCAGGTAACTTTGGCGGCGCCCATGAGGACGTGCGATTTTTTGTTTTAAAACTGAGACTGACTCCGAGATAAGTCATACAGATCCCTAACATCGAACACCAGTCAGGATCATTATGGGAATATATTTCAAATACTGTAACCAGTGTGTTTATAACCTAAACAGAATCAGGAAATTGAACGGGGACATTCAAACGAAAGTTAAAACGTTAACAGAAGAACGTGACAAACTTTTAGCGATCCTCAAAGCAATGCCTGGCTAAGAGGCTATAAAGGCTGGCTCGGGCTCCAGATCCAACTCTAGCTTGAATATAAAATCGTACTCCTAGGATTACGCGGTCAAATTTTTAGGTTATAAAAAGATTTTGAGTATGTACTCCCGGTAATAATATCTTTTTCACGAAATGTTTTTTTCAATAAACGGTACTTTTTAAAAAATATAACGCAACGGGAAACTGTGCCATCGTGCTCAAAGTCCTGCAGACTATACTATTATACGATCTATCGCCTTGGCCGAAAAAGACAAAGAGAGAATTTGTGCAAACGAAGGGGTGGATTTCAGCGAGAAAAGACACGGACAAACTGCTTTGATATCCGGCTTGTTAGACAGGGCGGATGTCTCTTGTAGACAATTCACCAGCAGCAAGAGGTAGGCAGAAGAAAGTAGAAAGAAATGTAACAATGCTAAACAAAGGAGAAAGTTTTTGTTTATACCATATACATGTATTTATTTAGTATAGACTCAATAAAATGATATGAATGTAATATTTATATTAATTAACTTATGTGTAATTACTCTGACTAGCTGAAAAATATTCAGAAAATTAAAGCAAAGCATATCATACCATAATTTACCTTAGTATACTACAACCCTCGTATTTCATTGAATTTTTAACATCCAAAGAGAAAATAGATTTTCTGGAAAAGGAAGTAAAGAAGACGGGTGGGAGACAGGTAGAAGTTGAATTGACGGAAGCAGAAGAAGTGCTTTTTGAGAGACAGGAAGGAAGGCCAAGTCTTTTTGGTCTTGAACAAGGCTTCGACAGTGGTGGTGAGAAAGCAAAATCTAAAATTAAAATTGGATAAAAAAATAACAGAAACTAGACACTTATTGCTATAGCAACAAAAAGGTCTTCCGTTCCTGATGTATTCATCTGTAAAAAGAAATGCATTTATCTTGTAAAAAAATAGATATAATATACTGTAAAGGAATTTCCCAGTAATCATTTCTATGTAAAACAAAACAAAAAGACAAAATGTCAATTTTTGATAACTTCCGGTGACGACCGGAAGTTACGCCGGATCAGACAGAACAAAGTAAACATATCTTCATACATTGATCTGTCTTTCCTCAAAGTCTGGATGTTCAAGTTTTTTTGTTTGTTATAAGATTTCGTTGAGAAAAGGCTTTTGTCTCGGGACCGGAACCTGAGAAACGGAAGTGATAAAAGAAATTAAAAGTAGATATTTTGACTATATTTATCTACCGTATGTTATTGTTTATCACACTGAGTAAAATGTTAACAAAAATCTAATTATTTAAAAAACTTCTTCTGCTTGAACACTTCCGGTGAGAACCGGAAGTGACGGACGACCAAATGAAACCCGTTAAACACCTGTTCAATCAAATGTTTATCAGCCATTAAAGTTTTTTATCTGGATCTGTTACAGTTTCTGAGATCTCGCGGGTTCAAAATTTTTATATAAGAAAGCTACCTGAGATATTTGAGATGTCTCACGGGAAGGGGAATTTTTTCATTTATTTAATTATGTGTAAATGATTTCTTGTATTTCTATTGCTAAAATGACATTTCCATGCTAAATAACTAAAATATTATAAAACAATCAAATTTTGGTGTATTTCCTGTGACGACCGGAAGTTACGCCGGATAAAACAAAATAGTGTAAACACATGTACATACATAGGTCTGTCAACCCACAAAGTTTTGTTGTTCAAGTCGTTACCGTTTTTGAGATCTCGTCGAAATAAGGTTTTTTGTTTCGGGACAGGAAACGGACGTGCTCAATGAAAATTAAATTTAATATTTCTTGTGTAATTGCCTTTTGTACATTATTTTTAATCGAGATAACTAAAACAATCAAAGCAAAACAGTTGACATGATAAAAAACATTATTTATTTGAACTCTTCCGGTGTGGACCGGAAGTGACGGTTGAAAAAATGAAACCGGTTAAAGACATCTTCAAAAAAATGTCTATCATCCATGAAAGTTTTGTGTCTTGATTAGTTAAAGTTTCTGAGATCTCGCGAGTACAAAATTTGTTTTAAAAAAGCTACTTGAGATATTTGAGATATCTCACCGGAAGTAGAATTTTTTTTATTATTTAACATCGGATACATAACATGTGTAAGTATTTATACTTGCATAACAATTTTGTGTGAAATAAATTAAATGCGTAAAATAAATAATTTTTGAAGTGCTTCCGGTGATAACCGGAAGTTACGACGAACAAAACAAAGAAGTTTAAACAATTCTACAGACACAGGTTATCATCCCACAAAATTTGGATTTTAAAGTTTAAACAGTTTATGAGATCTCGTGGAGACAAGCTTTTCGTCGCGGGACAGGAAACGGACGACCGGAAACGAATTTTGAAAAAATAAAAAAAACTCCTCGAGATATTATCCCTGTCTATCATCCCTGAAAATTTCAAGAAAATCTATTTAGCCATCTCTGAGAAATCTTGTGGACAAACAAGGGAAAAAAAGAATAAGAAAGAAAGAAAAAACACTACAATCACTATAAAGTCTTCCGTTGGAAACGGAAGACATTAAATATTATACAGTTATTAATATATATGGATCTACAGCAACGGGTGTGATGGTATCATGGATCTAATCACAAACCTAAAAGATATCTATGCGTATGTTTTCAGTTAGATTTTGACAATGACGGAGAAATTAAAGATCAAGATTGTCAGAATACAAATGTATGACTTGGCTGAACAAGATGGACTGTGAGTTTCTCTGTCAATATGCACCACGAACCATGCGAAACACACCCACGAGAAGCATTAGGGCATCAGCTGGTATATTTCTTCTAAAGATGAAATCTTGTCTACCCAATAAAATCATGGCCACTTTATTAAACAGTTTAAATTCAAGCTTACGCCAAGCAATATCTTCTTTTTGAAATGCCCTGATGACAACATTAGTGCCTAAACACCTTGGTTTAACCACATAATAAGGCAGTCTGTCAATTTTTGACCATACAAGGCCTTTGGCAGTTGTTTGGTGACCCCAGGGCCATTCTCGTTATTGATAGTACCTATTTACATACAGAAGAGCGACAACTTTCACTTCTTAAGGCGGACCTACAGCATGCATGTACGACAAAGGTATTTATTTTGTGAAGCCTATGGAGATATTCACTATTTATGGGTACTTTCCATTTTAGTAGCATACGAGCAGAATCCAAGAAGAACGATGTTGCTACATGCGGACTTCATACGCCAGTGGGTCAAGGAAGAAGAAGTCATAGATGCAGATCGTGGGTTTTAAGATTCAGTCCATGTCCAGACATAGGAATTAAAGTCCAAATGCTGCCTTTTCTCATGAAAAAAATTTCCACAGAAGATGCAAAATAATAAAAATACGTAGTTCTGAAAAAAAAAAAAAATAAAATAGCTATTTTCTGTAATTTTAATAAATTCCCATTTTCTTGAGGAAAAAAAAAAACATCATTTGTCAAGTTATTTACTCTACCAAGCATGTTGCTATTATTATCTGTATTACATAGTTGTAGATGAAATACATGATGGAATCCGCAAATGCGCGCATAAAGAAAAGGAAATACATTAACAATGTATTTCCCCCGAACCAAATTCCATGCATTGGTGACTATGTCCGATTTGTTTGTGCTTTGTCCAACAAGCTGTTGCCTCTTTTATCAAAATCCTCTCCACATGAACATATTGCAGTCGAAATGCTTTACTTACCCCATTTGAAAAACCACCTGCGGTAGTATGTTCTGGAGAACGGCCTCGACGGAAGAAGTGTCATCTGGAAGCCCATTGATAGTTAAGAAACTTCGCACGGATAAATAAAGACATAAACAGAAAAAATAAGCTTTAATAACATAACAAAGTACGAACAGCTCTGGCCCCAGGATCATGAAGCAATCTTAGACTTAAGTCAAAAATTGTACACTGTCTTAATGTTCTTGATTGAAAACAGTGACAAAATTAAAATGCTATTAAACGTGTCTTGATGTAAAGTTGTTAATTACAAATTTCAATCGCCATATTATGATAAACAATGAGATTATGACTGACTGAAATTTTGACTTAAGTCTAAAATTGCTTCATGATCCTGAGGCCTGTATATATCAACGACTGACACTCAAATTTGGATTGATATATTGGAATTAATAACTGAAGCATTAAAACGTGAAGAATGACGATAATCGTGACTATGCCCTTTTAAGTCGCACTTAAAAAAATAAGATTGTTCTTTGGATGACAAAAATGACTTCGAATGCTAAAAAAAGGAAGGCGGCTGCCTTGTATTTGGGTTTATAGCAACCGTCTAAATCCACCGGAGAATCAGTTAAAAAGTTTTAAAATAAAACGATAATTGTTAAAATCTCCATGTGTATTTCTATCATAACGGGACGTACATGATCAGCAACCGTATGATTAAGCCGCTAATGGGATTGGTTGCATGTGTTAATAATGTATGTGATGTACTAATCAGGATGATTACATCGAACCTACACTTTATATAATAAGGCTGAAATACATGTAGGGCAGGGTCTTCTCGGTACGTGCATCCGTGCACAATTCATGCAGAGAAGATCAATGTTATGGTTTAAACTACTCTATATTCGATTCCAGATATCTGTTTAGAGATGACACGAAAGTACTTGTTCATACTCTCTTTCATTTTAATCAAAAGCTGTTATTCTCTGCAATGTGTTACCAAAAATTTTCAAAAGATTACCCACGGTAAACTAAATTCGACAGATTTTGAACCTTTGTTCGCTTTGGAAGAAAACAGTTATGGGAAAATGTGGCACATGTGCGTGCTTAATTGCGAGCTCGATCAACGCTGTATTGGGTTTCAGCTCTGTAAAGTTACCGAGAGTTTATTTACCTGTAAAACATGCTGTAGATGGAAGAAAATTAAAGGGTTCACTTTTATAGATGATCCGGGATGTAAATACATAGAAAAGGTGAGCAACTGAATACATTTTCTTTGTTTTACGAAAGTGTTCACTGTTTCTACTGTCTTTAAGCAGGTATTAGATAGTATATAAAACTACATATAAAAAGGAGAAAAAGGTTAGTATTTTTTTTTTGTTAACAAAAGGTTTTACTGTCTATTAAACACATCTTGGATAAGAGGTATATCAAACTAGAAATAAAGAGAAGAACCACATTTGTTACTTTATCAAATTTGTTACTTTATCAAATGCAGAACTGTTGATCACTATTAGATGAATCTTTTTTTAATGTTTCAGAATATTGCATTCGGAGAGAATCGTAAGTGAAATTTTAACGTTCATAAATATTTATGAAAACATCAGCAAAATTACTTTTTAGACATTTGAATTAGTTTCAAGCTTTCTAAGAGAATACACTTACTTGGGTTTAACACTTATTGCAAAACACCACACGGCACTAATCTATGAACTTTATGTTTAAATTAGTTTTTAAGAAGGGAAGTATTCATACAAACCTAAGTACTTTAAACTTATTTTTAATAATGCTTTTAAGCAACTATGCTGTTCTATTCTCTGTCTCTCCGTCTGTCTCTCTCTCTGTCTCTCTCTCTCTGGTAAAACTTTCTTTATTGATTTTAAAAAATATTGTGTTCACAGTGGCATATAAAAGAACCACAGAGATAAGCAGAACATTGGATAGTAATCACAGTTCATCACTCGCTGTCGACGGGGTGACATTTTGTCCGCAAAACAGCAATTTAGCAGCTGTCTCAAGCTGGTCCCCAGTTTCCTGGCTGATGATTCAGTTGGATACCATGCATTATATAGAAAAAATTGTCCTCTACGCAGGGGATGGTGTTTACGGTAAGCTGCTCATTATTTTGTTTGTTTGTTTTTTTTGGTCAAATGTGCGTGCTCTATACAAAACCAGTGCTTTTTATTGAACTATGAAACGAAACGGATGTTGAGGATATACAAACTATTTTTTGTTACAAGCGAGAAATCAATATCCGTATAAAACCTCAAGAAGCATCCGTCGCAGATTTCAATATTTTTTTCTTAAAGTTGCGAACAGTATGAAATTATGTTGGCGTTTGCAAATTCATTCATTCAGTGATTTGTTTTTTTTTACAGAAATGCTGTAAACGTTGTAATTAAGCGACGTTGAAATTTGACTCGTTTGACGATTTTCCTTTTCTTGTCAAAATTTGCAAATCGTCAATATTCTCCTCATTTAGATCACAAATACAAATGACTGTTGCTATATGTTACCATAAAATTTCTATTCTCTTTTTATTAAGATTGACATTACATTATACTCAAAGTATTTTGAAAAATAATATTACAAATTGTATTATATTATACAATTGAATAAACATCTCACTATACCTTTATATTTGGATATAGAATAATTTAAATGAATCTGCTGCACTAAAAACAGTCGTTACAGAATTCATTTCTTTTGGCTTACAATAACTGTCACATGTCTGACTTTCCTCGTAACCTCAGACGATTGATTTCGCTCAATGAAATCAAAACGTAAGGAAGCAAGCTACATAATTATTAATTAGTTTTAATCGTCAGGAACAATTTGTAAAACTCGCTGTCATGAACTTTTTGAGGAGTTGTCTGATAACAGATGTCCGTTTTCAACTAACGTAATAGGCCTATATGTAGTATGTGATTGCTGAAATTTGTGTTTCTTTGTTATCCTTCATTGTGTTCTGTGTTCATCCCAATTTTTAATTGATTTATAACAGGACACATTTTACATGACCAAAGTGTGTAAAAAAGAGAGTTTTGACTCTTAATTCAATATAATTTCCACTTGGAATTTCGTCAAAATTAACACTCGTCAGTTCTTTGTTAATGAATATCGTCAAATTTTCAACTCATTATAATAACCTCGTTGACAATACTTGGATGTGGAATTAGGTACCCGCGAAGTATAAGGAAACTGCAGTATTCTATTTAACTGCACGATGAATATTCACTGAACGTCAATAAAATTGCTAAATTCTACTGAAGACAATTTATTTTAATCATTTAGCCTCCCAAGGAGACAACATTAAAATTTGGTTAGGCACATACCAATACGCATGTGAGGGAGAATATCCTGGTCCTACAGCCAGCAATGACGTCATCCTCTTTATGTGTCCTTCCGGATCCAGAGGTAGTAGCGTCACTATTCAGAAAAAGGCGACTGGTTACCTAGGAATATGTGAAGTTGAGGTGTACGGATTTTAGATAAACGAATCTATCGTTATAGTGACCTTATAACGAAGTTCAGGATCTAGTTAAGGCTTTCAGAGTTTTGGGGGTTTTTTTAAGGGGGGGGGGGGGGGGGGTTTTGTTTTTTTTTTATTGTCGTTAGATCTTTTATAACGTCATAATTGATGTGGTGAATTATTCTTGTATTTTACGGCTTTCAAGTCGTAAATTTATTAGGAAATGATGCAATTCTTTGACATTTTATGTTATTTCATGGGAAAAGTAATCCTGATATTTATATTAGATTTGACATTATTTTAAGAAGGAGTTCAAGGGCTTTTTAATCTTGTTTTTGGAGAAATTGTAGGCATTCTAGATATATTTCAACAAAACTTCTATATTTAAATTACTCCTTCATATTTCATAGAAAATGGCAGTTTAAAAATGATCTTGGTTGTTACCAAGAATTTCAGATCCAATACATCTTATCAAATAAAGCTATTTGTAAGAAGCATCATTAAAAATATATATCTTGATTTTTTATTAATCTGTAGGCACCTTTCATTTACTAGATCTTCACTTTAACTAAGTATTCCATCGGCTTTACCTTGAAAACTTCAACAACTTTTATAACAAAACAACAAAGTCTAAGACATCTTTTATTACCTTGTGTTCACTTTTTAAAAAAATTATACCGATAAGGTGGTTAATCGACACTAGCTTGATATTTATTTGATGAAATTTTTTTCACGCTAGTTAATGTTGTCAGTTATTCATGTAGCGCGCTATTTTTTTTAAGTCACACATTATCCTTTCATCTCTTTTTGTATATTTATATTCTACTGTGTTTTTTCCATTAAATTATGTGATCTTTAAATGCATCACAAAAAACATATTTTATATATGTTGTAAAAACACCATGATCTACAATTATTCAACAATAAAACTGATTTTATCATTAAAAGCAGATTTCAAGAGATAATTCTCATGGATTATATTTTCATCTAAACAATCTATGTGATAACCACTTTAAAGAGGTTCTAGAAAACAGTTGTTCTTTGTGTTACTCATTTACTCCCTCCGTGATCTGCAATTCATGCCGTTTTACTTTAATAAAAAAATTGTGTTCATCAATAAGGGAATCATAACGCGCTAACGCGCCATTATTCAATTTGTCTGCTCACCTGACGGCAGTTATTGACACGGCGACGTCAAAAATAAATCATTCAATGTTATAGTAATTGTTTTAAATTTCTTTTCTAAATTGTTTTCGATACTTTTATAGAACAAACAAGCTCACTGATTTAATCTGCAAATGTGGCTTTTTGATAACAAATACAATCTATATGTCAAGTTTACATAATATATTTACTTGCTTTAAATTAAATTGAACATGTAGAGAATAACAAATTTTATTTTAGGTCAAAGAACCATAAGAATAATATATTTAGTAGGTATGTATTTTTTTTACATGAATCGTAAGTCCATTCCTTTTAGATTTAAATGAGATACCAGTTAAAAAAAACAAAAAAACTGCCTACCAACTGTTTTGCTGGTGAAAGTAATTGTATTTACATTAAAATGTCAAACACATTAAATTCAATAAAAACCTGTTAACATTAAAATTAAAATAAATGTATCGATAGCGCTTGATGCAAAGAAGAAGCAATCTCTTCTTCTAGGGTCTACTCCCTTGAGTGACTCAGGTGACCTATTGCTATCAGGTTTTTGTCCGTGGTCGTTCGTCGTTTGTCGTTCGTCGTTTGTCTATCGTGAACTTTTGAACATTTTTAGCTTCTTCTCTGGAACCAATGAACAAATTTCAACTAAATTTAGCATATAGCATCAATAGGTAAAGGGGAGTAACCGTTGTGAAATTGGGGCCCAACATCCAAGCCCAGCGGAGTGGATGCTAAAACCATCAAAATTAATCCATTCTTTAAAAAAAACTTTTTTACTCCTGGACATCAAGCAGTCAAACTGCTGGAAAGATCATAATAAACATTGAGCTCTCTACCAAAATTGTGAAACCCATGGCCCCAAGATCAGGTGTTCTGGAGCTAGGGTGGGGCTTTAATGATTATATAGTGAAAATGCAATAATTATTTAAACATTTTTATTTAGCCAATGAACCAAGTACATAGTTATGGAGAGGAAGAATGCCTCTTCCGAAATTATGAAGTTCAGGGCCCCTGGGTCAGGGGTTCTGGTGTTAAGGCGGGGGTCTAAATGAATGCAGTAATTCTTTGAAAGTCCTCTCCTCTGCTCCAGGGAAATAATCTGATGAATTAAGTACATAGTTATAATGAGGAAGAGTGCCAATTCCACAATTATAAATTTCATGGCCCCTTGGTCAGGGATTCTGATGTTAGCGCAGGGTTCGAATGATTATATAGGGTAGGGTGGTGTAATTTCGACCATTTTTTTAAATTGTACTTAAGATTTGTTCAATTATGTCACTATGTTATGCTTCAATTTTAATTTTTTTTTTTAGAGTTTTTAGAAAGTTAATTGAATTAAACAATCCCGGAATATTAAAACTGATTTCAATAGCCCTGTAATTGTAATGCACATGAATATACATTGCAAAAGCCACACTGCAGTTACTCAGATGACCGAAAAGGCCCATAGGCCTCTTGTTTCTTCAGAAAGTTTAGCTCAATAATGGATAACGAATATTAAATGCTATGAACGGATGCTAGAGAAATTCTACCCTGGAGAACTTGTACCCTGAATGAATCGTAAACACATAATTTGGTACTAGTTCACTTAGAGAACTCGTGCCCTGGATAATTTGGTTTTTTCTTGTAATCCTCTTAACAAACACAGTTGCTGACATTAATAAATTAATGTCACCTTGTCTTGAAAGCAGATCAATTACTACAAAAAAACCAAACAAATTAGAAACAAAAAAACAAAAACAAACAAAAAAACCCCACAAAAAATACCAAAAAAACCCCACTCACGATCTAAATGCAAATTAATAACAAACATCATTACTGTATTTGGTAAATCTACTCAATATTAATGATATTTTTTTTTTTCAGATCATGTCCCAATGCTTTTTTACAATTACAACGAAATAAATAATTGAACAAAATGTAAGATATTATCTCTTTGTAATTATGAAGCTTATCCAGCATGTTGCACTTAATTCCATTTGTCGTTTCTGCGTTTTTGTTCAAAAATAAAATATCGATTTTGTATTTTTAACTTTGGGGTAGGGTTGCGGGGATGTTTGAATGGACGGCGATACAGATAACTAAATATGAATTTTTCGACGGGGTTTTATGCTGTTCAAATAAAACCGCACTTTTTCCCGAATATTTACCCAAAGGAAAAAAAACCCAGTAAACTGTACGTTATATATTTCTCAGAAAATCATATTTGAAAGGAAAGATACTCAAAATGAAAAGGGACCACTGTATAGATTTGTGTCTATATTTGTTTATATATGTACATGTACATATGTAATCTATGGATTACAGTTAAATATTGTTTTAACTGGGGTCTTTTGTAAGTATGTCGAAGTTAAGTTTATATATATGTGTGTGTGTGTGTGTGTGTGTGTGTGTGTGTGTGTGTGTGTTTGTAAACCCTGTCAACGGAACACGGGCTTTAGACGACACACGTTTAAATGAACACGCAAAAATCCAAATGAACACGAAATGGTGGTGTTCAGTTGGATTTTGTTATAAATCAACTAGAAAATGTCCTAGGATGCATCTGATTAAAAAAAAATAATGTGTTAATTTGACCGGATGCATGAGATCTGTGTAATGAGTGTGTATAAGATGACCACCGATCCATCATTTTTTCTTCTCGGCGAGACTTACACACATTGCGAGTGCGCATGCTCGTTACATCAAATGACGTGGAAAATGACATCATAATACAGTACCCGTTTCACACTTTGTTATGAACATGGGGACGAAGTAAACTTTGAAAAAGGTAAGTAAAGAATCCTGTAAATATATAGATAAAATTTTATGTATTAAATATGGCCTATGAATTATGAGGAAAGATATGTTCAATATAATATATGACATTACGGCACTATTGTCTACTCAAGAATGTACAAGTATAAGGCAGAGTTACAATGTACATAGTTGCATGATTGCAGTATAAATGGTTAAAACCAATAAACAAAAAGTTTTTATTATTAATTTTAGTGAAAACACAAAGAAATCTTTTCTATATCTATGTCTCTGGGTAGGTAAAATTCCATTTAACATTGGCATATGTTGTACTCGCGGTGAGATTCTGAAACAATTTCTGCATGTGCATATAAATCTAATATATTTCAAATTGAATCAACGTAGATCTTTTGCATTGTGTAACCCAATATACTGTCAGAAATTAATAATGTTTTGTTTATGTCATATCAAGTTAGGTTTCATTTTAAAAAAGAAAGTAGAGTCGGTCATGCCATGTGTATGGCAGGGACGTATATACGTCCCTGGTAATGGACCTAGGAAACGTTCAGTTTGGGTTATATACAGGTACGTGGTCTGCTAAATCTGTTAATATTGTGTATATATTAAGCTGTCAGCCAAAAAAACACATGTTCAACTGAAGCGTAAATTCGAATGTTTTCATATTAAAAACGAAAGTAGAGTCGGTCACGCCATGTGTTATGGGCAGGAGAAACGTTCAGTTTCGGTTATATAAAGAACAGGGGCGTACAAGGCGTTGCATATCCCCCACTCGGAGCAATGAAGACGAAAGAATTTCAATTCAAGTTAGAATATTAATTTTTGACTTGTATGGATTGTTTTCATTGTAAATTTCACGATGGAAGTCAATATTGTGCTTTCATTCTATAAACACGACAGGTATTGGTTTCCAAATTAAGCTGCACATCGCTTTTTGCCTAAATCTTGGATCATTCACTGTTTTTAATTGCAAAATTAGGTATGAATGGGTCCTGACTCCATCCTTAAAGTACTTTTATTTAAAGAATAAGTTTATTTTGATTTTTATTATTGATTTATTAAAATGGAGTCTAGACCCATAATGGGTCAAATTTGTGATTTTCACCAAAAACGTTTTATTTTATTAATAATTGTCAAAAAAGTTCAATTTATTCACCCGTACTCTAATGTGTCAACGTAGCTCACTGCGATAGGCGGAGGCTCGTAGTCCATACTTCTCCAAGGAGTGGGTGTTCGAATCGTATAGACGGCGTTTTATTTTTAATTCATTTGCCTTTAAATAAATCGTGTTTTGCTTTTTTATTGATTATGAGAAAATATCTAATGCCATTTATATAATGACAACAATTACCTAATGTTCATGTTCTGTACATACAATGTCGGATAAAATTAGCGCTAGCACAGATATGAAATCATGTTGTAATGCTTAGAAAGCATCAAATAAAACAAAGGAGATAAGTACCAAGTACATGTATTATTGTATATTATTTTTTTATCAGAGAATGCAGCTCTATATTATACATGTACATGTACTCATGCACAGTTTCAAATGTAAAGATTTTTTATATGTTCATATGCCATTTCAAAATCCTGGGTACCGGGGGATTTGTCAGGCCTTGTACGCTCTTGTCCTTTATATAGGTACGTGGTCTACTAAATCATTGTTAACATTGTGTACATACATTAAGCTGTCAACTAGAAAACACATAAATGAAACGTAAATTCTGCACGTTTAAAGTAAGCTAGTAAGTAAGTGAGGAATGTTTAAATTTCCAATTTTGGGCCCAGAAGTCATACAAAGGCACAACAAAAAAGACAGTGAATTTTCTAAATGATAGTCGAAAAATGATTTAAAGGTTTTTACATGTCTCTGGTTAAAGCCGAACAATTAATGAGTTAACATTTATTATGATGAAAAGAATACAAATAATTTTCATACAAATCGACAATCATGAATTAAGGGGAAAAAATAGTAATGATATTTTACAATAATAATACATGTACTACAGACTAGTTTTTTGTTACATGTATTTCTCATGATAAATCAATTTTTCTTCTTTTAAAAAATATATAAAAATTAATGATGAATTAAAGGTGGGAGGCACACCTGGGATGGGGGGGAGTGTCAATATATTTAGCTGTTTATTTCTCCCAGGGACATAATAATAAATAGTAAGTATGTATAAGTCCCTGCTTCAACGTGGTCTTCTAACCCTTGCAATCTGAGGGTATAGTGCAGCTATGTAAGTTGATATTAATGTAAACATATTCAATATACATTTATTGACTTGGTTTGAGGGCAACATGCATTTTATCGGACCCAAGAACCAAATTGTTGTTGTTTTTTCTATAATTCCTCTCGAAGAGAAAAAAAGTATTGAGAAAGATAAAAGTGACAACAAAATGCATTTTGCCCGAGAACACAGCCAATAAATGTTTTGTTATACCTTTTATTTATTAATTTTTTTTTTTGACATACATGTATACATGCATGTAATCTTGTGCTGGCTTTCATGAGGAAAATTTCCTTTATCTGCACTAAAAGTTGGTCAATTTGTCACTGTTGAACATCAGTGACTGCAAATAAGATTTAGTTGATCTTGCCCATGGTGTGACATAAGTGGTCCAACACTAATTTCTAGTGGGTAAAGGAAATTAACACCATGGAAACCAGCACAAGATACATGTATGTCACAAATAAAGTTATAACAAAACAATTATTGACTGTGTGTTCTTGGGCAATATGCAGTGGTCAGGTATAAGTATTTATGCTATGTTTTAGTTAAAAACTAAGGAAAATTAAGTTTATCACAAAAAATGTGCACAGACACTATGATATTACTGTATGTCAGCTAGATGTAATCTGCTCTGTGACAAGATTTGCAATTGATGTCATTTAAGCAATGAATCATAATTTTTTGAAAGATATAGTCTCATAACTGCAACGGTGTGTGCAAACGCTTTGAATAACGCGTTAGCAACTAAAAGTTTTGATAAACTTCATAATTGTACTTAAATTTTCAATAACTTCCCTTATTTATGTAGCATTAACACCTACATATGGAGTTAATATAAACTACCAGTTGATTCAACAGGCAAGAGCATGTGAACTATGAACAAAATTTTTAAAACAAGGAATATTACTGACAAGTTGATGATGCAAGGATATCAAAATGTCTCATTCAAAGTCAACATTTTGCAAATTTTATGATTAACAAATACAATCTACCGCTAAATCGAATGTTGACTGATGTTTTTCATACAAAAATTGTTGAATCCATTATTTTCATACTGAAAATAAAAATTTACATGATCATTGTCTTAA
>WFKH01011926.1:36222668-36237698 GCA_016163765.1 Magallana hongkongensis
CATTTGACACACGTTAAATACAATACATGTGTATATACATACATTATCATACACCAATTATTTTTTCTCTATTTATTACGATAACCGATTATAGTTCATGCATGCATGACAAGACAGAAGTCTACGCAATCCAATGAAACGACCTAGCTGTCGGCGAAAGAATATACGCATTTTAAACTGCTTTTAGATACATTAATTTTCTAAATGACAACTTTATTTGAAGGAGCTGTAATTAAAATTTTACATCGTTCATTTATGTCTTTTCATATTTTTGCTGTTGATTTTGCGTTGATTATTTTTTGATCGATCGAAACTAAAGCTACATTAAGAGCACGAACTACATGGACCTCAGACTTCCAGGTAGGTACAGTGGTAACCTTTTAAAAATATATGGAAATATCTATTATATTTTCCGTTAAATACTAGTTTCCACTCCAATTGAATGTATCAAACTATTTTGAACTAAATTTGCACATAAAAGACATGCAAATACAACTAAAAAAAGATAACTAAAGTTTTATTGCAGGCATAATAATGTAAAATGAAGATTTAGAAAAACACATTATGTATAATATCTCACATTTTTTAAAAGTATTAACGAAGCACTCTCGCTTCATCGCTTGCTTTTTTCCCCAAATGACATTCTATTTGCTACTCAACAAAAATATCTATAAAACGCGTGGCCATCTATCGGGTGTGGCATTTGACAGAAATTCATGCGTTTAACGCACCATAACTGTTGATGGCTCTAAATTTGGATCAACCATTTAAAAGAGAGAATAACCTAGAAAATACAGCGTACGTTATTTTTATTTGTGAAAATTCTACCGTTACTTTTCTGTTATGAGAACCCTTTGCTTGAAAATGTCAGAAATTAACCTTTGATATTGCAATCTTATTAAAACATATGACAATTTCCATTTCATTTACAAACGTTCAATTTCAAGTATTCCATGACTTCTTTAAATAGTTTAACGTAAAAAGAAAAAAAAAGTAATTGCAAATTATGCATATGTGTATCAATAAAAAAAATAAGTTTATTATATGAATCTTTACTTTATGTTTATGAATTTATAAACAGCAGGAGCAATTTAAATTCATTTTTCATATAGAAGTTAATACAGCTTCAAATTTTGTTTCAGTAATATTGTTTAGTCAGGCAATCTTTTGAAAAAAAAAATTACGTGTAATCTTAACTTTTTCTATGTAACGAATCTCACTCCAAGTATTTCCTGTGGTTTATCATATCACAGATTAGTGTACAACCAATCGCATCATAAATAATGGTTGTCCTGCAATGAAGTTTACTTTTACTCACTTTTAATGGCTGTAAAAAAGTGTGTAATAATATCGTAGCATAGACTACCGTATCGTCAAATATACCAAGGTTGTCTTCAGTACTAGTGAAAATATTGTAGCATAGAGCACGGTAGTCTCCGTTTCTTATAATAATATCGTATCGATTCCATAGTACCCCTTATCGGTGGTTAAGGTATAGCATATACATTATTGTACAAAAACGCGTTATTTCATTTACTACTAGCATAATGTAATTTTCAATTAATAGTTTAAAACTTCAACACGTTGGACGTTTAATATTTTTAACGTAAAATTCAATACAGAGTACACTTGTAGTTCTACAATGTATGAATAATGAAAATCTAATTAACGCACATAAATCTAGCTAGGGTTGTTTGAATAAATACATCCTATTTTACATATTTAAGCTGTACTGAACGGATTTCCCTTAGCCATTTTGGCTTCGCAGTTTATCACATTCATTTTCCCATTTATTTTTTTTCATTATCTTTGACAATGAATGAGACTGTAAACAGATTTTATTTTATTTGTAGAAACATCAAGAAGCATCACACGTACAAACAAGTTAGACAAATAAATATTTGATACATTGTACCTAATTAAATCTTTGAAACTAATATCATCAAACGTATGGGAAAATAAAAAAAAGTAATCAAGATCTAATCAAATATATAAAGTTTATCTAGAACACATATAGTACACTCATAATTAAGAAAAAATGTGTTATAATTGTAAAATGTTTACAACTTATCAGTTTGAGAAATTAATTAGCTCAGAAAGCGCATTTTTATATAATATTTATGAGCAAGGACCATTTAATGCAATCGTATCAATCTACAGCTCATTTCACAAACAGCATGATTTATAATCGTAATTATAAAAACACTCATATTTCCCTGATTAAAGAGAGTGACTGATTAGAAACTGTAGTTTATTTTTTTTTTCTTCTAAAAGTTAATAGCCCACCTAGCTCATAAAGGAGACTTATTCAGCATAAATGCATCAGTTAATACGTTAATAATTTGCATTGTTTAAAAAACCAACATAATATCTTTATTAGTATTATTTTGTTGTAGGTAAACAAAATATTTAAAGTGCACAGAACGAAATTTGATTGCCTAAACAAACAGATAAACAAACAAACAACAGAACAAAATAAGAAAAATAAAGTAATTTAAATAACACAACATCTGCAGCTAGATTTTAGTTAAGACGACCTTTTTTGATAGCAAAGTGTGATATTGTAAAATTGATAAGAACACTTTGATTAAGCATGAAAAATGTTTATAGCTCGTAAAAAGAAGCACGTGTGTTAATTAGTCACATATGAAATATCCTCCCAACTTCACATAATTACAACACAGTTTACCTTCCGATGCCGGTAAATTGATACAGATTGCTCATTTTAACTCTGATCTACGCCTGATTTTCCTTTGCAAAGCAATGCTGTTAAGCAAAAATGAAATTGTTTCTTATACAGATTCCCTACATGGCAATATTTAGACATGAAGGCGATAAATAGAGAATATAAGCTAAATTTTAAAAAGGGTGATATCATTTTTCGAGCCTTCTTAATGTTTTCGATGCGAGCCAAAACATCGTTTCTAATAATTAAGACAATTATGATATATTTTTATCTTGCAAAACAGTTCTAATATATAATATTTATATTTCCAATCCCTTTGACTCAAATAAAAATAAAACTGTAATAATAATTTGCAATGTTTATGCAACTTCATTTTTTTATCAATACAAATCTTACAAATGTTAAAATATTTACTTTAACAAAAGTAATGTGTACTTTTATTCGTCCTCGAACGACTGTTACGTGGTGTCTAACATGGTCAAAGCAGATAAGAATTGACATTCAAGATTTAATACTATGCTGTACCATGAACTTATATGAATCCTTATCATGATTGGTTTGACCTATAGCGTACTTGCCTACCTTATTTCCGAATGATGGCGGGCATGTTGATTGTTATTGTTTTCGTTAGCTTAACAGTTTCACTTGCACAACCCAGTGGTGAGATATTTTCAAATAATGACGATATTTCTTTAAATGAAATGGTGTTGGAACTGAAAAACGTTGTGATTCATGAGAATGAGAGAATAACAGCTCTCGAGAAGAAATGCCAATCACTAGAGGAAAGAAACAGTAAAAGTTCTGAGGAAATTATTGCCTTGATGAAGAAAATAAAGACACAAGATCTAACAATTGCAAAATTGAATAAAAATGTTCGCGAATGTGAGAAAACAGTGAAAGAAGTATCTGACATGTTTTATACTTTCAAATTGGGAAAACAGCGATCACTTCGCAATACTGTATACTCCACTGGTTCCTCTGTTCCTAGAAAGGGTTAGTTTTTTTTAATGAATTTAATTGTTTCTTTCTTATTATTTTATAACTCTATATAAACACATACAAAACTAAAATGTGTATATGTTATACACAAAAATTATAATTGGTATAACTATTTCAAAATTAATAATAATTTGGCAACATGGTTGAGTATATGTTAACAAATGGAAATAAATGAATTCCACAGAAAGACTAATCTCGACACAAACGACAGCGGCACCAAATGCAGACAACACGGTCGCCTTCTACGCTTATGCTTCTCAGAAAATCTCTAATCCCAGTAGCCATTTCATCCTTACCTTCGACACAATCATAACAAATGCCGGCGACAGTTTCGATCATCATTCCGGAACATTCATTACCCCTCGAACAGGGTTCTACGTATTCACCTGGTCATTCAGACTACAGAACGATGCTCACATTTCTACGGAGCTTGTCGTAAACAACGCAGTGAAGGGATCTGTCTACTTTGATGCACACCCAGGGGTGGGTGGAAATTCAGGAGGGACTGTGGTGATTCATGTTAATCAAGGGGACGATGTGTTCGTACGAACGACCCAGTTTGCCAACCTTGGGGACATATTGAGTGATCATATCGGAAGAACCTACTTCGCTGGATGGCTTTTAGCATAAATTTGTACTTTAAATGACTACATGTACTACAAATAAAGAATAGCTCTTAACCAAATTTCGTTCTTTTTAATAAAGTTTGTGCATGTATACAAACATTAATGTCTTTGAAAAGTCACGTTAAAAAATATACCATTAGTGTCCACCCCTTACTGAACTTTGATCTAATATTAATCATTTAAAAAATTAATTTACATGTCATATAATTTTAAAAAACCATAACATAAATCAAAAATGCATTTACTTGAAATTTTTATGAAAATCTAGAAGCACTAACAGGACTGAACAATGTTTTGATATGATGCTCGTGGTATGCATAGGATTAAAAATTCATTGTTTAACTTTGAATTTACATAGTATAAGAGATCTACTTTATATGTCAGATAAAGAAATAAAAAGCCAACAGTTTTGAGCCCAATGGTTACATGTATCTTCCCATGGTTAATAGAGTGTAATTGTATTTTGTTAAAATATATGTCTTTATTGTAAATGGTTCATTTTGTTTACTATTTTGATTAATATAGTGTACTTTCACAAAGAGATGTGCATTACTTTTTTACAATATGTTTATGAAACATGCGCTGTCTATAATTGTCAATGTCAAAATTCAATGTGCACTAAACTGCCCAGTGATCGACGCTGAAAATTCTCTGTTAGAGTTTTTTTTTTCATATGAGAGAAAATCATTGGAATCTAACAGCGAGAGAAGAACAGCAATGTATTTACTAGCTGCAGTTATAAGCTAAATCGGATATTTTCCGATAGTGTTCGCCCAGCCCGAAGATAAAATATATCATGTAAGTGATGATATCACGTAACATGGTTTTTCAGCTGAAATTTTTAGTTTTGGATCAAAGTGAAAAAGACAAAATGAAATGCAATCAGAAAAAATAAAGGAGCTTATGACAATGATTGAAACACAAGATGCAAAAATCTTGCACTTGCAACTCCAGCACGCTAACAAATATGATATTGAAAATTAATCAAAATTGATGGAACATAAACCAAGGAATTTCCAGTGTAAGAAAGCTACAAATTTTGAAAGGCCTGTGAACTTTCTGAAAAAGACAGGCAATAAATGAAAATATACATCTGGATTATGAAAAAAGTATCAGCCCTACGTTTACAGTGTCGTTCATTTGAGGCTACAAGAACATATGCTTTTAATCTACCTGATATTTGATCGTAGAACAGTAAAAAAACGATCAAATCATTAAAACATTTTTATACTGTCGTGAAGCATTTTTAAAATTCTTGTTGGTCGTCACTTAAAAACCGGTTTATTTTTTTCAGTAATGCGTACCCCTACACAACAACGGATAGCTGGAGCTGCAGACACTCCAATTCCATTATACGCTTACTACTCTCACACATTCACAAGACCTAGTGACCACTTTGGGTTGAACTTTGACACAGTAATCACAAATAATCATCCTCATTCCGGAGTATTTATTGCACCTTGGTCTGGATATTATGTCTTTACGTGGTCATTGAGGGTCCTCAGCTATGTTAAGGGCGTCCATAAAATAATAGCGGTATTTATCACATATACTGTGATGCCTTTGAATAATCTTGATATTATATTCCAAAAAATTATTACAAAAAGTGATTTTTTTTATTATTATATAAATTAGATAATTCTCTATCGCATGAGCAATTTTTGTGTCTCTTGGGAATACCCTGTCACGTGATACTGCTAAAAATAGATGAACCGGGAATAATACGAAAAAATGCATAGTGCAGGGGCTTAACATAAACAAATTTAATTATTTCTGTTTCTAACTTGTAAAATGAACATCTATAATTTCGAAAAGTGCTGGGAGCTTGAAATATTCAAGAAAGAACAATTATTAAATTCAACATAAACAGTGTATGAACAGAAATTTGCAGGGAGTTCCCACAATTAATGCTTATTTATGTAAAATGCGGAGTGATTTCATACAGCTCCCAGCACTTTTTGATATAATGGGGATATAATGGTTACACATGCAAAATTTCAATATTTTTGATAAAGTGTATGCCCTTGCACTACTGCATTTTATCTGACCCATTTCACTTTCGTCGTCATTTGCGTGAAATTCAAACGCAACACTGACTAAGATCATGATTTTAAATTTTACATTCATAAAATAATTAAACGCTGTGAATTTCATTTAAATAATGTTAGAATGTTGTTTCTGTTCACATCATTTATCATTACCAAATTGTAAAAATTGGGAAAAATTAATTCATCCGTTGCCCTTACCAATAACTATTGATATAAGGGCGGGGAGGGGGGGGGGTTAATTGTAAGTTTGAAATTTACACATTTATGTTTTATAATGGTTTATGTTACTCTGCTGGTAAATAAATAAGAAATACCTTTAGTATATGATCAGGGTTACTTGTAATTATAATTAATATTTTTTTTGTAATAATTAAAGAAAGCAAGAAAAATCAATCTTTTTCAAGAATTTATTATAATAATCAACTTGACAAATACAATGTACTTTTGAGATTGCTTTTCTGTGACAAACTGTTCAACAAGACTAGTGTTCTCTGATTTTCAGTATTATTCAGTCATGATGTGGAATTTATGGAAATTGACCATTCTTCTTGCACACTACATGTACATCTCCTCTGTCTTTTTGATGTAAGGAGGGAGTGCAGTTTATAAGAAAACCAATGCCTGAAATGATGAATATTTATCAATTTCAAATTTAATTTTAATAGATATCAATGAAAAATATTATAATAGGTTACATTATAGTAATATGATTTTTAAAAAAACCCAGACCAAATATACATGATGTTAGTGAGTAAAAGAAATATTTATAGAGTACCTACTTTTTTATCAACACCCCAAGAAAGTGTCTCCAGTGGACCATTTACTGCTTTAATAACCCTGAAATTGAATAATGTGTTATAATTAGCAAACTATTGTGCTGAAGATAGTTCATGAAAATAGAGGGTTACTTTATAATTGTACATACTAATGGCAGTTTTAATTTCATTAATATTACAACAGCCATAATCAAATGTTTATTGTTTAAAATATTGTGTAGAAATTCAGTTCAACACTGTAAATTTGTTTATTCCTACATGTAATCTTCCTAAAAGAAGGCTAAATGAAACAACACATTTCGATTTACATAAACAATAAACTATCTTGTCTATATTCAATCCAGATCCTCGAAGTAATCTTTGTAGTGCTAGCACAGTGTTTGGACTTTCCATTGTTTACATTTTCTTTGAACACGGAGGAAATGCGAGCTAATATTATTGCGATATAAGAGACCAGTAAATAGCTACAATGAGCCTCAATACTCTTTATGATCAAAATAAGTGAATCGCAGAACATTTTCTTTGCCTGATCGAGTCACCAAACTGATGTTTAAAGGGGCATGGTCACGATTTTGGTCAAAAATTATTTTCCCGATTTTAATGTTTACAGTGCTTCAGTAAGGCATTTTTAATATGCAACCAAAATTTGAGCGTCATTCGTTGAGTTATAAGCGAGTTACAGAACTTATAATTATTTGCTATGTAAACAAAGCTTTTATTTACATTTTAAACGTTGACGTGAAAACTTCAGTTTTAGACGGAAAATGAATGTGGTAAATGTTAGGATCTGTTTATTTATGCTTAAAATGAATAAGAAGATGGAAAAATCAGCTTGAAAAAGAACTTTTACCTGTATATTGAACTAATGTAAACAGAAACAGGGCACGAGCCTTGTTTACATGACAAAGAATTGTGAGCCCTGTATCTTGCTTCTAACTTCACTACTGACGATCCAATTTCATTTGGTCATTGGAGATGCATTCCTAAAGCATTGTAAATAATAAAAACAGGAAAATAGAATTTGACCAAAATCGTGACCATGCCCCTTTAAACACAATATTACGTGAAAAACAAATGTAAACAAGTAAACAAAATCGAAGCCGAGGAATTTCCCTTCGTTTCTGTTTCATCCTACAGTATTAGACAATATAAAACAATATCTAGGGGAAGTACAGATAAATCCTACCTTGTTCAGATGAATCCTCCACCGATTCCCGTCCACGCTGGTTGTAAATGAGTTAAATTCCCAGATATATCACTGAAGCCCACATGTTTATTCTGATCACAGCTGCAAGCGCCGATGTGACGTAGTCAACCTCGACACGTCATCAGACGACTTAGGAATTTCATAATTTCGCGAGATATAAAGAATATTTGAAGTTTTTATTTCAGTACACCTTTCTTGATACAATCAAACCTAATAATTAATCATATTCATTTTGGTAGATGTTTGTTAATTACCGAAATACAATATCTCGTAGAATATCATGAATAAGGGGCGGGGCATATGCAAATTTTCCTAAATGACACGTGCTAGAATTCTGATACCTTCCTTAACATAGCTGAGTCGAGGGCGATGCTCATATTTCGACTGAACTTATGGTAAATGGAGCGCCTCAAAGTTCCTTTTACTTTGACGCGACGGATTACGTAGGTTGAAACACATCAGGGACTGTTGTAGTTCAAATTAACCAGGGCGATGAACTGCTTGTGCGTACGACCAAGGATAGTTTCAACCGCGGCGACATTTTAAGTGATTATATGGGGCGAACATATTTTGGGGGCTGGCTTTTACATGCAGCTTAAATGTTTTCAATTTTGATTTAAGCTTCAAGAAAAAAAGAAATTTTAACATTCAGCAATATGTTTTTCTTATTTTTGCGTATTATGGTGTTGTATCCCCACTGGAAAAAGTGTTATACACATGTATACTATAATGACAGTTTTATGAGGTTAACACATGTGTGTTTTACATTTTTGAGAATATACAATGAATTGACTACGGACAAAGCAGTTTCAACCAAACACATAACATTCTAACCAATGAATAAAACGTGAGCGAAAGTGACCATGAAATAAATGAATATGAGAGATACATGTATGTTAAACTGATTCAGTTGGAAAGACAAAATCAGTAGTTTATTTTAAATATGATACATGAGCCAAATGCATGAAAACCAATACATTTTATAAATTAATAAATGATAATCACTAACAATGATTAATCATTACTATCATACCTTGGACAAGTTGGACAACTGTTAAAAAAATAACTGGCAGAAGAGATCTTCATTTAATGTTAGAGCAAAAATTAACAGAAATTAAACGCAACTGTTGAATTACGGAGATTTCATACCGTAAGGTTACAGTAAGATAAGTCATTCAATTAATCTCTTAACAAAACTTAATCTCAGAAATAGAATAAAATCGAAAACTTATCATAAATGGACTACAAATGAACATAGATGAAACGTTTGTACATTCATGAGTTCAATCAAAGTTCTATTTTTATCTATTGTCCAACTCGCCGAACCATCATGAAAGACTTTTTTACACCACTGAAGCTGTTTGTCAAAGAATACCAAAAATTACAATTTTCTAATGTCAAACAAGTACCATTACCATAAAGTCCATTCAGGTTTGCCCACGTACAGACGTTATGCCACCAGGCTCCTTTGCGTGCGGCGGCGCAACTACCTGGCGCAGAATCGTTATCTACGTCACTTGTACTGAACTTTTGTCCATTTGTATTTGTGGTTCCATGACTTTCTATAGAGTCACCTATTAATAAGAATGATCAACAACGACATAAATATAGCAAGTATCGCTTAAAGATAAATATAAGTAAAAAAAAGGTGAGACAAAGAGTATAATAGTTTATAAAATAAACATATTTTAATCACTATTTTTTACAATGTTTCTTTTTTGAAAAGACGTCAATTATGACGGTGACCATAAAATACTGTTAAAATGATAAAAACACGGTTCATGGAAAATGTAACAAATCGCATTTTCTTAATTAACAACCAATATTTAGTACAGGTATACATGAATATTGTCCTGTCCCTTTTTTTTCTTTTATAAATCACTATATCTTACTTCCTGATAACTAGTGAGGAAAACAGTCACGTGGAGAACATGTATATTCCTACACCCTAAGTAAAAAATATTCATCCATTTGTGCACTATGACGTCATTCTTTGAGCATTATGTACCAAAATCGAAATTTGTAACACTGCTATAAAACGATTGTTTGGAATTTACTGACCACGTATAAATCATATTATGATATTAGGTCAACTTCAAACCATATAACTAATTTGATTGTCATGCAGTCAGAATGGGTCCAATTTATTTGTAACAATTTGTTTAAAACTAAAAAAGCCGCGACATATTTATGTGCATTTTTTAAAAATAAATGATATATTCATTTCATAATCGTTTTTTTTTTCATACCGATATGCATTGTAAGCATAAACATATCAAATAGTTTTTACGTGCCAGCGTTCCCTTGATAAGATCCGACTTTAACCCTCATTCTGTATCCATCTGCTTCATCTGCCACACTGAAATTGTTATATCTAGCGTAAGCCCAGCCTCCGGTGAATTTCTCTAGACGAACATACAAGTCAGATATCCCCAACCTTGTCAGCTTATGGAGATGGTCGTTTCCTACAAAAAAAAATCTATTTTCATAACAATTGGATTGTTCAACCCTTACCACCCGCTCAAAAATAAGTTATCCTATATTTTTTTTTACTCAATGTCTAAAAAGCGAATAGTTTTTGACATCAAGTACAAATGCAATTCCATACCGAGCCAAAATTCTCCCTTTGCATCCCCAAAGCCTTTCTTGTAACTCTCCCATGAGAGATAAAAATCAACAGACCCATCTTTTCTGTGTTGGAAAGCCTGAAACGCACACTTAATTTTTTTTTCATTAACAATTATTATTGATACTATATGTCTTATACTTCATCGAAATGTTAATTAATGTTTTTGAAACCGTACATAAAATCATTAAACAAAGTTAACGTAGCATTATGATTTGGATATCATCAATAACTATCTAATGTTGTATTTTGAATGGAAGAATATTTTTTCACCTTATATAACATAAAATTATCACATTGTTCTATGAGTTTCCATAAAAATAATGATCATAATGTTATACACTTGAACGGACTTCTCAGTTAGTTTTGTTTGACTGTCATTAAAATCGATTAGTTAATTTTTTGATTCTAGGAATTCATCAAAACAATTTTATTGATTTATTATACATTATATATAATGCATTAATTCATAATAAAAACATTTGCAAGTTTTAATGGAATACATAATTTAACAAATTAAACGCGTCTGATTATTTATGAGTTAGGTGCTTATGCAGAATAAAAAAAATAATTAAAAACATACCGTCCATCCACCACCGTCCGTCGTCATATCACAGTAAACCCGGACTGCCGTAGTCAAAGGTAAGTATGGGTATATTGTGTACATCCCATCAGCGTTGAAGCCTTTTAAATTAAGTTCTTTGCAGTCTTTCAAAGCACCTAAATCAAAATATCAGATACATGTACATGTATTTGTATTTACAAAGATGTACTTCAAACGGTTCACATTCATTACTATTTTATTTTTATTTATCACAAAATAAATCATAAGATCTCAAAACAAATTGGTTACTTATGTTGTCTATTTAAGATATAGGATCAACCTTTGAATTTTTATCAAATTTAAAGTAGAGATAATTTAGAATTCGGAAATGAAAGTAACCTGTTGATGCTGGGAACGTTGGACTAGTTGTCTTAGGGGATGTACCACTCGTTGTTAAAGCTGATGTTGGCGGGTTAATATCTTTATAGAACATAGAGCAGTTAAAAAAAAGATACGTTTATTAAAAAAAATAAAACATAGTCAGAAACAAAAACCCAAACGTAAATTTACAAAATAGGAGATACGAAATACCCAAACACATAAACACCATCGACAGAAATATATATAAATGCGTTTAGGTACATTCAACTGCATTTGTTGATAAATAAAAATCAAATAGATTCATTATTAAAATTAAAAAAAAAATCAAATCTTAACTTTGATTTCAATTATCAACCTTCAGCTTATTTTATTGATTACGGAAACACTTACTTATTGTGGTATTTTCAACTTGACTATATTCATTGACTTTATCTATATTACAAAAAACGTACTGTCATGTCAACAAATCAAATAACATTTATCCTGTATTTACATCAAAATATAACATTATTTCAACCATATTTAAGGATATTCATATTTATATTACGTAATGCTTAAATATCTTTTAAATAGTGTTGTTTTAAGTACATTGTGTCTAAATAGCTTTCTGCCTATATAGTATTGCTTTTCATACTGACTACTATTTACATACAGTACATGTAAAATATTACATCTCTGTTAGTATGTTCATAAAACATAAGATATACGTTGTTTTGCTTGTATATAAATTGATTTAACGGTTTGTCAAAAATGTCAAATGAAATGGTACAACAACCGATTACAGTCTATAACTTAAACAGTCATATAATCAACGCACGGTGCACGGTGATTTTATATATAAGTTGACCGTTAAAAGTTCGTCTTTACAGTGAAGCACAGTCATACATATACACTGTACATATACATATTCATACTGAAACTCACTTTTCTCTTTTGCATTAGAAGTTACCGATGCCACGACAGCAGCAGCTATTACTATGACTAGAATTATTAATATTCCGACAACAATGGTTCGCTTGTGTCGTTGGAAACACTGGTTAATGTTCATTTCAAACTGTCCACTATTATGATCGTTCTAGAATAAAGAAATTGTAAGAGCCTAATACATATACCAAAAAAGTGAAGTCAAAATATTTACAACGTATCATGTTATTAGTGATTTTACTCGAGTATCATTACTTTAAAACTGTTTACTTGTTTTCAAATGTTTTATTGAATTTAAGTTACAAACAAGAAATGAAAGAGAGATCTTTTTTTATAATTTACAATTGTATCATTCATTTTAATTCTAAATTCTCTATAATTCTAAATTATATGTGTGCAAATCTTACAGATTTGTGTATCCCGGGTTGCAAAAAATCTGATGATGTCGCGATGGTATCATCCCCAGTTGTGGACATAAAAATATGATTTATAGCGTTGGGAAAAGAGTATTCATTTTTGATTTTCTAAGAAAAAAAAGATTTTTTTACAGACCATTGAAAATGCACCAATAAAACCGTAATAAATCAGAGGAGTTTAGCAAAAATTACTGAAAGAGAAAAGCAAAAAATGTCAAATATCTTCGGTTGAGGTTACATTGGTTTCTTTGTATCGTATACGTTTTAAAATGTCAGTTCATGTAAGGCTGCATATCAGCTGAATTGATTTAAATGCGTGTGCATGCAACCAAATTAGAGATAAAAAAGAACACCTGTTTTGTTGTGGTTGATGTAGATTTTTTATCAAAATCAGGTGAGTCAACGGTCACTACTGCTTGTGCCTCTTGGTAATCAGCTGAGTTTATCTGGTAAACAAAATCAATCGGTAAGATATAAACATATTGTTTATAAAGCTGTATGTTTACCGTGTTTGAAACATTCTTTTCCCCATTTTTGCGTTAGCTCACCGTACTCCCATATGCGTGAGATGACTAAAACCGCTTACTTTTTCTCAAAGGTTATATTTCCTTTAAAGGTTATATTAGAAATAAAAAAAGAGATATATTTCTACTATTTACAATTGTATCTTTCCTTTAAATTACAAGCAACTCTAAATTATATGTGTCCATTTATAAGGAAAATCAAATACAAATATACAACCAAAAGAATATAGCATATAATTACAAAATGCAAAAAAGCAACAAATATAAAATATATACAAATAGCATTTTTTAGTTATTCTTTCATTCATTCACTTCCATCTTTCACTCTTTGCGCTGCACTTATACTAACAAGTGCGTGTCTAAACTTTAACCCCCTATTCTAAATAATAGTATAGCCCGTTTAGTTTATTTATTTCAGTGATTTGGATTATTCAATTTGAAGATAGGTATTTTTATATTTATGGTTTGTGATTGGTCAGTATTGGTCACTACTGACAGAGTTTGGCGGGAGATATTCTTTTGTATTCTGGTTTTGTAATTCTTTAATTGCAACCTAGACTTCTAACCAGACAGGTGTGTTATTGAAATTCAGACTGAGACACAGCATACAGACTCAGACCTGTAAGTTATTCTTTTAAAATATAATTCTTTAAATAGAGGCAATTCTAAACTTTTATAGGTTAAAGATTAAAATAAAATAAATTAATAAATAAAGTTAATAAATAAGTATGAGTCTGTAGAGTAAATGTTTGGAATACAGTACAATGTAAATATTGTTGATCAGTATGTCTTATTTAATCTTGTAGACAAGATCTAAAATATTGTATTAATTGTAAATAGGTCAAGTTTTCATAATGAGCCTCATCCACTGATTCATACGTACATGCAGTGTCGTGCACTCAGTTCCATAAATTGGTAACTATTTGTTGAAATTCATTATTGTTAATAATGATAATATAATCTATATATTAGAGTAATATTTCTTATAGTTGGAAATGTTATACATCATAAAATTCATATTTATCGTGTATTGCGATTAAATGTAAAGATATATGATTCACCTATAAGTAAATGTATGTTATACATGTTTGTGATGTCTATAATGTTTGTATTGTTATAGTTGTGTGCTATGTGGTTTATGTATTGTTTAAGGGTGAAACGATTAACACGACGAATGGATCAGCCTATATTAATTTCGAACCCTGCAATCGTCTTGGTGTTTTCATTTATTCCCCCAAGAACGATTACATATAGTTAAAGAAAAAGTAAATAT
>WFKH01011926.1:36250220-36260942 GCA_016163765.1 Magallana hongkongensis
ATAAGGTCTTCCGTTGGAAACGGAAGACCTTAATAATAGAGGAAAAGAAACAAAGCAATAACAATAAGGTCTTCCGTTGGAAACGGAAGACCTTAATAATAAGAAACAGTACGAAAACAATAAGGTCTTCCGTTGGAAACGGAAGACCTTAATAACGTACCTATGAAAATATCAAGTCGAAAACAATATCCACAATCATGATTCATACATTAAAATCATTTTCGTTTCAGCTTGCAACAGAGGATTGTATGGTGTTGACTGCAATGAAACATGTGGTCAATGTCGGGACGTAAACCAATGTTTTAATGTCAATGGGAGATGCCTAACACGATGTGAGGATGGTTACGTGGGAAACTTATGCAAAACACGTGAGTGATTATATATGTACATCAATATATAAACATAAAATTAAAGACTTGGTTTTGATGCACGTCAGCTAATTTGCAGTATATTTTTGACATATTTAGTTAGGAGAATAAATGGTTTACTAGATTAATAATTAACCACTATTTGGGAATTAATGTTAAGTATACCAATCAAACTTTATTTAAAAGCTTGTGTTGACGGTTTTTACGGCGATAAATGCAGCAAACAATGTGGAAACTGCCGTGATATAGACCAATGCTCTCCTATAAATGGAACATGTCTAACCGGTTGTGTTGCTGGATATCAGGGGGATCGTTGCAAAACTCGTAAGTTGAAATGTAATAAAGACATTTGTAAACAACACAGATTGTTTTGAAAAGTTATTTGAAATATATAATTTTGATACAACTTTATTTTGTTTGCCTCATATTACCTTGCCCTTATGGGTTTTTTGGCAAAGTTTGTTCAGAGAAATGCATTTCGACATGCGCTGGGTGTAATAGATTTAACGGTTTGTGCGATTCTGGGTGCATATCTGGCTGGAAGGTATGGTTTGTTATTGTAGTTGAGTTTAAAAAAAGTAGTAAACACGTGAAACATGCATAGTCTTAGTATATAGAGAAAATGATATGAATGATGTTGAAAAGAAAGCTTCAAATACACATTCTTAGCCTACACAAGTAGAGTGGAATTCTTAAGTCCATTTATGAAGGTATTATTTATATATCATTCATCAAATACTAAAATGGATTTTCAAAACACATAAGTCTAAAACCTATCTTATAGTAATTGGTGGAATTGCTGATAGGTCATTTAATTTTTTTTAAAATGGAAACTGCATATAATAACTTGGTAGTTTTAAATAGAAAACAACAATATTCGTAACATGGTGTCATGATCAATGCTTATCTCCAACTGCTTAGGGGTATTTACAATGTAGTTGACTTTTGTAACATAGTTAATCATTAAGAATATTTTCGGTATACTTAGGGAATTGAAAAAAAGAAATATTATAATAAATTTTGGATTGTTTCTATGTGTAAAATTACTATTTAGAGCGAATAATTTTAACACATAAATAGAATTATTGTCTTTTTTCGTGACATGATTTTATAATTACAATTTCGATCAACGGAAAATTCACTTTTAATAACGGCTGCGAATGTTTGAAATATACACCAAATATAGCATAGGTAAAAACAATATGTTTTGAAAACATACTGCAATAAACGTCACCGGTGCCTGCGCGATAATTTCCGTATGACCTTCAAGCAGCGCACTACATTTGAACAAAGTTGTGGCAAAAAAGGCCAAAAAATATTATGTTATCCTAAAACATAATTTGGGCAGGTATTCCAATGTAAAAACACCCTTGGGATTTTGAACTGTTCGGACTTTACTTTGGGGGTGCTTACTATATCGATAAAATGTTGCCCTTTGGCTGCTCCATTTCATAAAAAAAAATTAAAATATTTTCTACATTCGTCGAATGGTTGGTCAGAAGGCAATCTGGTTTAGAAGGCACCCACCATTACCTAGACGATTATATTTTTGCCGGTAGGTCTGATACTAACCATTGCCAAATGCTAGTCGACACATTGCATGCCTATGTACAGATATGGGGATTCCACTTAATAAGGACAAAGCAAAAGGGCGTACAACATCACTAGTGTTCTTGGGTCTGGTCATAGATACAATTTAAATGCAAATTCGCATACCACCACCAAAGATTCAAGAAATGTTGTCAATTAGCACACATCATATTTAGAAAAGAACAATTACCATCAAATCACTGAAGAGCTTTCTTATTGCATTTTAATGCAGCTTTGATTGAACTTTAAACTCTGACAGAACTTTGACCATTGATTGACCAATATTGCATTTTGAGTGGCGTTGTGCATTTGTGACCTACCCAGTGGACAATTTAGCCCATTTTGGGGTCGCTACATTTGCTTGTTTGTTGTTGGGGAGACGACCCGGCGACCCCTCCCAAATTTTGTTCATTATATCATCGCGACCAAATAAGCCAATTATATTAAAATAAATCACATCTATATCATTTGTTTGTTTCTTATATCTGTGAAAATGCGATGTATAATTATATTTTTCAATAACTTAATAATTTTGTCATTATGCTCATAGTTGAATTCAGTCTTATAGGTGTTTGTCTCTTTTTGATATTTGTTTGACATTCCCTGTTCAATACTCTCTTTTTTGTAACAATTTGAATCGAATATTTATATCATAACAAACAATGTTTGTTGAAAATCTTGTGACAGGGAGTGTGGCAATTTGCAATCGGCTTTGTATATTACACGCTCTGATTACAAAAAAACAACAACAAAACTTTGACTCACTAAAAGCTTATCCAAAGAAGATGTAAAAAACATGGGGCAAACCTGGAATTCCGTCATTTTTAAGGTGTCTGGAAGGTAACAGATATGTAATTCAAAATGTCTGACATTTAGATATATGTCCATTGATTTTACATTAACTCAATATGCATTATGAATTCATGCAATGTTAACACCTATTTACTGGTATCGTTTTAAGAATTCTTAGTCATTTTTATGTTATTTTAATAGTTTTTCGTTTTCTTTTTCACATATCCGTATCCATATTGATTCAAATGTGTTGTAAGTACTTTATCAGCATTCATTTAAGTATAAATATATTGTGTACATCCTATTGGAGTAATTTTGGTCTTGTTCTTTTTTGATACGTATGTTATTATTTAGAAGGGATCTAACTCTCTTTTTGGTCTGTATGTCTAGTTTATTGTACTCTTTCATATTTTTTTACAGTATTTCTCATATCAATTTTTTTTAGAAATGGACCTGAGCTATGATTTTTGTTATCCGGTTGAATAAAAATGACGCAAATAAATAAGTAAGTATCAAAAATAATATAATCTAGTTTAAACATACAAAATTGATGATTAATCGACGGGAAAACGTTTGTCTAAATTTTAGTCGGGATCGGCCTTTAGCCTTCTTTGTTTTATTTAATACGAAAGCTCCGGATCAACGTTCTTTTCGACAGGTTGTTCGATACAAAGAAGGTAGAACAAATTTAATAGATTTTTTTGAAAATTATTTGTCATAAAGTTTTTTCATCTGCCTCTTCTATCCCGCCTGGCGAATTGCCATATTTGTAAGATTTAAAATGCTCAGTATACATGTATGTACATGTCTGCTTTGGGGGTTTTTTTTTTTTGGGGGGGGGGGTTGTGTGTTTTTTTGTGTGTTTGTTTTTGTTTTTGTTTTTCTGCTGCCTTTTCCTTTGTTTTTGCAGAATATTATGTTCGAAGACCTATGTAAAAGTCTGTCTCCAAACATGTCGTTGCATACACTGACGTGGCGCTTGCACACTCTAACACAATCGAGTTATGCATGGAATTTGTGTTATTTTGAAATTGTTTTTGGTCATTGGCATCCCACAAAATACTGTTAATGGTTGTTTTTTGGCGAAGAATGGCCAATGTTTGCCAAAAAAATTTCTTATTTGCCTGTATAAATGATAAACCGATTATCTGCATTTATTTTTCATTAGAATGGCATTTATATAAAAAGATGTCGTAGGTCGTAGGCGCAACTTATATTTGTTTTTATGTTCGAATGTAATGAAAAATGAATTTGTTTAGTGATCCGTCTGTTTTGTAATCTAATTTTTAAGGTTTGTCAAACAAACATGAAGATGAAATTTGGTGTTGCAATCTATATTCATATGGACATGTTTGTAAGTCTTATAAAGTATTGAAATAATTTAAAAAGAAATTTATTATATTTCTTCGAGTTGTCTTGCAAGTAATTGAATTTTATAAATAAAATTAAACATTTATTACCAAGCTAAACGCTTTTCAATTACTTGGATTTTAAAATAGCAAAATAAAAATAATTACAAACTCTAAAAACTGATGTAAAATGTATTTCTTGAAAGAGAAATTTGCTAGAAGTCTTACTTGTTGAAATATCCCGCAAATTGCATGCAAGTGTGCTCCATACCTGGTATAAAGGTATTTAAAGCAAGAGGCCCATGGGACACATCGCTCACACAAACAACAATTCCTTGCATCATTTTATATTAGTTTTTTTTTTTTTAATTTACCTATATTTGTACGTTATACTTCAAACACCTCTTTTGGACCAAGTATTAATTCGGGGGAAGAGAGGGGGGGGGGGTCACAATTTGTACAATAAAGAAAGGTCATTTTAGGATGCTTGCATTGTAATTTCACAAATTAAAGCATTGTAGATCTTGAGAAGAAGTTTTTTATACATTTTCCCTAAACTTTGAACCCCTCTTGGGGCCCCAGTATTGGTCCGGGGGCACGATTTTAACCATTTAGAATCTACATTATATGAGGATGCTTGCATAGCAATATCATAAATTGTAACATTGAATTTATTGCAAAAAGAGTTTTAAATATTTCCGTATATATTTAATGTTAAATTTTGAACCCCTCTTGGAGCCCCAGCATTAGTCCGGGGGTCAAAATTTTAACAATTTAGAATTTACATTATTTGAGAATTCTTGCATAGTAATATCGTAAATTAGAGCATTGTTGTTCTTGAGAAGATTTTTTAACATTTCCCCTATATATATCTCTGGTATGTTAAATTCTGAACCCCTATTGAGGCCTCAGTATTAGTCCGGTGGTCACGATTTTAAGATTTTGGAATCTTCACTACATATACAAGCTTTTATGTAAATATTGGCATTCCTAGTGGTTCTTAAGAATAAGATTTAAATACGTGCACCCTATTTTCACTTTTTCGCAATCATCTCCCTTTTAAAAAGAGATTTGTCCTTTATTTTAATAATTTGGAATTCCCTTTCCATAAGTATGCTTTGTACCAAATTTAGTTAAATTTGGCCCAGTGGTTCTAGAGAAGTCAAAAAATTTTAATGTAAAACGTGTACAGACAGACGGACGGACGACGGACAACAGGTGATCGGAAAAGCTCACATGAACCTTCGGTTCAGGTGAGCTAAAAAGTATCTGAAACAGTTCTATCATGTGTGCTACTCTTGTACAAACACAATAATTTGTATATGATGGTTGCTGTGCTGACTTTTGAAACTCATACTTGTCGACAGAGGGATATACAAACAAAGGAATGCAGTACTTGTTCATTTAATTTGTACAATAATCAGACTATACTACTCTTGTCAATGTTTAATTTGTACTGGCAATATAACAGCTGGGAAATGTAGACTTTAAACACATGGAAGTTATCAATTTGTCAATTAATATGCAACACGCGTTTAGCATGACATTAGTCGCGGGGAAAATATTGAAAACGTACTTCTCAAGGTCATCTATAAACTGTAACAAATTGAATGTATTTTCATTAAAGATTATTTTAAAAGACTGCCAGTAGCAATAATAATAAATACATTATATAGCATTTGCCGTAATTTAATAGTAAATGTATACATGTTTATGATTGATTCGACAAAGTTAGTAATACATGTACATGAATTGTACGAAAACAAGAATCGGCCATCGATATTCAAGTTATTTGTTTCATATCATTGAAGTGATATAACTTGGTAGTGTATGAAAACGAACCATATTCAGTTTCGACTTTTAATGAGCATACAATTAGCAAGAAACAACAACCTCTTCTTCTTCGTACGTTCAGTTATTGGTTAAGTAAAACGAACTAATGGTTTGGTAGGTAAATTTTGGAAACAAGATAATTGATTGGTGCATACGATATAAAATACAAGAAAAAGAACACCGGTATCCACTGTATCATACACCCTACAATATCGACATGAAGCAGCAGCTTTATATAATACTCTTCCTGGGTTACCAGTGCTACACTCATTGCGCTATAACTTGCAAAGACCCCAATGGAAATGTTGTTGATTGTGAGACATTTCCAAACTTTTTTAAAAAAGTTTTATCTGTTGTTTTTGTGGTGTTTGTGTGTATGATGGATTTTTTTCTTTGTAAAATGGAGCAAAATTGATGTCTTGTTATTCGTAGTTCGAAATATTAAAACCAAAAAAATAAAGCTTTTTTGACTTTTTTTTTTATAGTGTTTGAATGTGTAAACATTCAGATTTTTGAAATTGGACATAAATCGCAATAATCTTTTGCGAAATAAGTAGCCAGAATGAGTTTGATGCCCCTTTTTGTTAATAAGAAAACCAGAAACTTATTGTTGTGTCAATTGTTATGGCTATAAATGTCAAAGAGACATGCCATTTTTTTCTATCTCAAATTCAACATTTTTTTTACTCTTTAGCCCTACATAAAAATGATTATCGTTTAAAAAAGATGAAAAAAAAAACCACACACACACGCACACACAATAGAGTAAGCACAGGCATATTTTTTTTAAAATCATTTTACAATTTTTGATTTGTAAATAATATTTACTTTTATAAATAAAGCATTTGTCATTTGTGAAACTAATTTAATTATAGTGAGACGTCTTGTATAATGCCATAACTATTTTCTGACTGTATATTTCATTACAGGTTCATCGTTTATAAAGTGCCAAATTTAACAAATGAACAAATGTCAAGTATCCTGTTAAGACGCTCGGGACTGAGTTTCTCGACATGGATAACAATGAAAGAACATTTGCATGTAAAACAACAAACATCAAGAGTAGCACTCAAAACCCCGTGTACGAGACACTTAAACCGTTGTACACAAACGTGAGTATGCATATAAGTAGTTCTTAAGTAGCTTGATCTGATGGGTTACTAGCAATCCGTGATACGTACATCCTACTTAATCAGGATTCGCGACGTTTTTAATCTGCGTGTATTATAGAATAATAGGCAGAAAATACTAATGACGAAACATGAGATTTGCATTGTAGTAAGTTAAATAAAAGAAAATATTGTTATCTCTAATTAATGAAGGTGTGTTACACACATTTATGATATACAGTTCCAGAGCGCGTGCAATGCAAACTTAGTCTCTATTCCCGTTCACCTTTGTAACTACACGGAGATATACTATTATATGTCTTACAAAAGGTGTTAACAGGGTTGTATATTAAACGGATTTTTGCACTAGTTACATGCACGTTTCAAAACACAAAAGACAAACGAGATAATAAATTTGAATCATAATAAAAACATTTCAGGGGCAAATTTAATGATTTTCACGTAGCAACAACGGCTTTTGACTATGTTGTGCATTTGAGAGATTTAAAATTGGTAAAGTTTGTCGTATCCGAACTTTAATCATATACTAATATTATGTAAAAGTAAACATACAAACAAACACGGAAACAAAAATGATCCTTGTTATTAACAATATGTTACCGATGCAATCTCTTGAGATATACGATCATTAAAATATCCTCATTTTAAATATAACTTAAAGTCAACGACAATTAGAGTGCATAATTTTAAGAATGTTATGGTGTCCTTAAATTTTATTTGTTTATTATTTTTAGTCTCCTGATGTCCAGACGTATGCAGTGTATAACGAACAACCCCCAGTTAATTCAGCAGGCAGTAACTACGCCCACTCAAAAGGTAAGTCGTATGCATTTTTGGTGTGTTTGAATCTATATACAGTCGTTTGACCAGTTCCGAATAGGGTTCAGATTTGGCGGTGCTGTAAATGTCCCCTGGTGTTATTTTGATATCGATTTTTTTTTGCCAATGTACACTATATCCTTACTGGTATTAATGCAATATTGCTGTATTTATTTTTTTTTTAATAAATTTTTATTCTAGCAAATTACGTGGGAAGCCATTTTACCAGTTGCGAATAAGTAAATGAGTTCCGAATAGCAGAGCTGTTTCCATTAAAATCGAATGTAGACAGAACAGTTTCGGCCCTAAACACCATCGATTTAACCTGTTGAATAACAGGTTTGATACATACCACCCAGTTATTGGTAATTTTTTTTAACCTATGCAGTTTGATTTGTACGGAAATAAGAGACAAAATCCTCGTAACAATAATTGTGACTAGTTTCTAACATACTGTCGGAATACAGTCGCAGCGCCTCCACTTATCGTTATTGTGGTAAATATGATTTATTTAAGACTTAGTGAGACATTTAATGAATTCCAGAAGTATTTGTTATAATCCATCCCTTTATTTATTCCTAAAACAGAGGAACACAAATTGGGTATTCGTAACTCGTAAAATGACGGCTACATAAAATTTTGCATCTACTTGCGTTTTTTTTAAATTTATATCCTTCATGCTTTTTGGGGTATGTTACAATACACACCAAACCCATTTTTTTTTTTATAAAAGAAATATTGTTACAAGTGAAAATTTAAGGCGCCGACAGACGATTATATCCGCATATTAGCGTTGCAATTACCTGGATTTATTGCATAGCGAAAGAATGTCGACTAATCTAAGACCCATATCGAATACATATATGACCGCAAAAATAAAACTGCTGCACAATTTAACCGAGCATTAATAAGTGTTTATATTAAAGGTATCAATGTTTTTCTCTATCTTATATTTCATAAATTATTTTCTATTTAACTTATGAACTATTCAGAACTGGTCAAAATTCGGAACTGGTCAAATGACTGTATGATAACTCAGGGCGTGTTCACTTGGTGTATGAAGTAGAAGAACGTTATAAACTTGTACGAAGCACAGAATATAAACTGTCTGTAATAAAATTATACATGCATACTATACATGTATACACTGTAGGACTGATATTAACAACAAAAAAAGTAAATAAGCCAGGTAGAAAACTGACATGAATCCCTGAGAGCCCAAATTGTGAACAGGGTGACTTTACTTTTCTCTTCTCAAGTTTGTTTATTTATATTTATTAAAAGTGTTACAGAATTAAATAAAATGTTAATTATATAACAAATGATCGATAGAATAATTAAAAAAAAAAATCACTTTCAGCTATTATGAATCCAGTAAAAAAGGTTTGCTTGATTTTCGTGTATTCGTTACATAACGCTATTCTTTTGATCTTGACAGCTCCAGACGACAACTTTGATGTTGCCGCGAATGTTGTATTTATTTTTTCCCGATATTATCGTATTATTTACGGCTTAATATTTTTAATGTAATATATTCAATAAAAATTTTATATTTTTATTTTCTGTAATACAATTGAGCGGTAATAAATGCGCTCTTGGTGAATTTTACGACTGAATTGAGTAAAACTTCAAGATTTTCCCGGAAAATGTTAAACCGGATAGAGTTTGGGCAATTACATGTAGTGTTCATTTGCAAACATCCGGTGAAAGGAAACTAGTGCATATTTTGATTTGGACTATAATATAGATTGAAAATATTCCCTTAGAAATGTTTTAAAACTTTGTGTTATTATTTTTCAAATTCACTAGGCCACATGGGGCATATTGTTGACCAAGTTCTTAACATCTGCATATGTCTAACATGTACATTTCTACAATAAGTATGGTAACAATGTCAGATGAAAGTTGGATATTGATTACATAGCTTCTGTATCACCGAAAAAAAAAAAAAGAACAAAAAAAACCAAAGAACAAAAAAAAAACAACAAACAAACAAACAAACTAGTAGACTAATTGTTCTCGAACAATTAGAGGTCTTTCCACCTCATTGTTTTTTATGTTTGAAATAAGATTGCTTCAATAGAATAAAGTATTTTTCTGCCTTACTTCATTAGAAAGTCTCAAACGATTAAGTTTGCAATTTTTATTGCTTGACCTTGACCTTTGTCCTTTATGTCATTTTGATTTGACAAGGTAGACGCTTTAGTACCAAGTGGTCCGATGTATCTTTGATAATTGATTCAAAAGTTATTTGTGTTTTTTTTTAATGTTCGAAACTTTCAGGGGCAATAACTGCTAAAAATAGACTTTGGACCTTTTCGGTATGATAGATTGAAGGAGCGTCTAAGTGTACTGAATAGATTAGTAAAAGTTTCAAGTTTCTATCTCTAACGGTTAATGAGGAGTAGCGATAACAAGCATTTTGTACAATAGGGGCAATAACTCTATAATTGTTATATGGTAAGGGTCAAAAGGTCATATTTTGAAATGTCTTAAGATGTCATATTACATCCATGAAAAAGTTTTTCTCTACCACCCTAAACAAAAGAGATATAAAAACTCATTAATTAAGAGATTTCCAAATGACCTTGACCTTTGACCTTTATGTCATTTTGTTCGGCCAAGGTAGATGCTTCCATCCCAAGTGGTCCGAAGTCTCTATGACAAATAATAAAAAAGTTGGAAGTGATTTTATAGAAATGTCAACACTTTCAGGGGCAATAACTAGTAGAAGGGGAACTCAGATCCTTTCGGTATGAATAGATTGAAGAACCCTCTAAGTGTACTGAAGACATTGGTAAAAGTTCTAAGTCTCTATCTCTTATGGTTTCAGAGGAGTAG
>WFKH01011926.1:36268290-36294184 GCA_016163765.1 Magallana hongkongensis
TATATATATATATATATATATATATATATATATATATATATATATTTCTTACATTAAACTTAAACTAAAATTGGTTTGTCCTATTCCATTGCTAAGAGCATTACATTATGGTTTAATAAAAACAGGGCATGGATATCTGTGAGGCATAAAGAATGAACACTAACTTGAAAAACAAGTATTAGTATATCGAAACGGGAAGTAAACACTTAAATTGTCATATTTATCAGTCTACTTAGACATCAGTTTTTAACCTTTAAATATATTTTTAACTTGGATAAAGATTATAATCCGTTACAATGTGTCTCTTTGCCTCAAAAGACGTATGAATGAAATAAGTGTGAACTCCTCACCATACACCTCCACTTCACATACATCATTCTCAGCATACTCATTATAATCGCTAGGATAGGAAACCCCTTGTAGTCTTTCGTTGTAGTAGATGACATATTGTCCTTGCACTTGGCATGTAGTATTGAATACTGCAGGTATGGTGCTTCTATTGAAATAATCATCCTTGAAACACAAAGTTCCTTGTAATCTATTTGTTGTATTGGAGACATATAATGAAAATCCAAGAAAGCTGGAAGTTGCGTTGTTTCTGTAATCTATACATTTTAACAATTATTAATAAAGTGACAAAGTAACGTATAACAAGTATTTTTTTTTTTAACTGCTGCTAAGTTTTACTAATTTTTACAAGTTTTAAAAATCCATAAATTATAGAGGCGTAATTATTCACATCAATATAAATAGATAAACCTTAGTAATAAATGTATAGTGTTTTCTGTTATGTAATTTGGGTCTTCTTAAAGTGACATGTGACTTGTTATTGTTTCCGATGCAACAGACTGTGAATATAGTCATTAAAAGGACGACCTACACTATGGTTGGAAGGCATGCATTGACAAGTTGAAATTATTTAACATTGTTTTTAAAAAAATGCACAATTAGTGTCTAATAGTCGGGATCAAAATTCAGTGTTGCATGATGCGCTCATCAACGCTTTAGATATGTATTCGTTGCTATAAAATTAAATTTTGACGGCACTAGATTGAAAATCACATTTACAAATCTAGTCATTAAATTTGACTTGAATATTTACTTATTTTCAAAAAAAAAAATAAGTTTGTTAATTTAAGTCAGAGAAGTATACATCAATTTATCTATAGATTCCTGGCTTTGTACAGAAAAAATACACCTTTTTGTCTTAAATTTTGTCCATAACTGCCTGGATAAATCACTAAATTACTAATGTGTCTTATTAAGTCATCCGCAGACAATAAAACTGCTAAACTCATAAAGTGCACAGTATAGACATTCTTAAATATAGATAACAGTGCTCCAATGGCTGTTTTTGTTTCAGGTTCAAGAACACCCAGAGGTTAAATTGAATCGAGTTAGCCTATTGGTTGTGAATATATTTCAGTGACCTTGAAAGCTAAAGTATAAAATATGTTTTTAACTTACAAACATATTGGCAGTAAAAGCATAATTAATATTTTTTAGTTTAAACAATTTTTCCTTCTATATTTAAACGTCTAAAAAGAGAGAGAAATAAAAAGAAATTGTAGTTTACCCCAAACTGAGTTTCCTGTCCTATAATATATTGTAATGTGATGGATGCTGTGAATACTGCCGAGGTCAACCCACCAGGCGGCAGTTTCTTCGTTAGTAGCTGATACAGCACATTGACCTCCGCTCCAATGTAGGTTTGATTTTAGTCCATCCACTGCATTGCTAGCATCGAAAGTATTATTTCCTTTCTTATATTGGTTCATTTGGTAAGCAGGTTTGTTAAGGGCAATGTTTTCTGTAAAGCAGGATTATAAAAAAATGAAACATATTTTTTGTTATGTAAGTCAAAGACTTACAATAACTATAGATCGAGATTATAACAAAAATTTACTTCTCAAAAACACTGATTTATATCCTTTAAGCGTCATTCAAATTATTTTATTTTTTAAAGGTTTTGAAAAATTTCATGTTTAGCCGGGCATTGCTAAAAGCAAATTCCTGGTCGTAGGCATGCAAATTGCCAGTGTTTCTATAAAAAGCACAATTACAAAAATAAACAAAAACCAGAACCGCGTCAAAGAAGAAGCTTCATCTATACCAAATAGCTACACAGAGAGTCATGTTTTGTTAAATCTATTGATTTTTTTAGGAATGTCAACGAGTATTCGAGTACTCGACTATCGCTGGGTCACAACGATCATCGTCTAAAATATTCTTTGTCGATTACTCGATTACTCGTTATAAAGTGAAACAAATTCAAAACATTTTTTTTCTTAACGCGGCAGTTTTCTTTTCTCGGCATTTTTGGTCCGTAAGTTTCACTTTGTTCCACCGGTGTCCCTGGTGAATTTTTAAGCGGCAAATAATCGATCTTCAATTTTGTAGATCAAATTATTGTTTCGAATGGAAGTACTTAGGAAGACATGTACTTGAGGAGAACAATTTTTGTTTCTTCTAATCAGTTATTTATTGGATCAAATGTTTGTACAATCAAAAATTTAATCACATCAATAAATGATCTCAAAGCGTTAGTTTTTATAATCATTAATCTTTAATTGTGATTAGGCACAGGACAATGACATGGCATGTAACAGGTCACATTTGATTTGCCTGTTATGATATGGAGCTTAATTATGTGTAAGTGTCACAAGAAAAAGGAAAAGCAAAGACATCTGCTGACGGATATTTAGACAAAATCTTTTTTCAGTTTAATTTAAATTAAATACATATAATACATATTATCATAACTTTTGAAATGTTTTTGAGTTTAAGATACGGTGTATGTGACAGTAGCATTGTTAGATTTGAAAAGGACACACAGTTTCTAATAAATCAACGAGTACTCGACTGTCGCTCGACTAAAGCCCCGATTAATCGACTAAGCCAACCGAGTAAAATTGACATCCCTATTTTTTTGATTTACGAATAAATTTAGGAGGTTTTTTTTTGTTTTCTTATTAGTAAAGTGTTTTAAAAACAAGACTATGCATTTGTGGCACATATACAATGCGCATGAAATTCCATGAAGTATAATAATATTATCATAAAAAAATAGCATACTTGTACGTTGACAAATGTTTGAAATCGTCAATAATCCTAATCATTCACGAAAATAAATGTAAAAAGAAAACAAAACACTTACCATACGCTTGACACAAGGTGACAAAACTGTAACACAAGACCAGCATCGCATTATTAAACAACGACTGATAATTGAATAAAATCATCTTTATGATGCCGGAATATTTCAGAATCTTGACATTCAGAGCGTTAATAATAGTAAACACTTTGCTTATTTACAACAAAACGAAATAGTATGAATCAAAGTACAATAGCTTTGAGCTCAGCCACAGCGCTATAGTCCAGCGGACAAAGTAACAAAAATGTATATAAGTATATGACATGTACAAAATCCATGTAAGAAGGAAGTTTTTACGCCAGTAGAAAGCTGCATTTATTTATATATTCACCAAAATCAACAACTGTTTTAAGTAGGTTTTCCTGTTTAAAAAGTTTGTTTTTAAGGAGAACATGTTTTAGTTAAAAAAAAAATGACCGAAATACAGACTGCCTAGTACAAGTACATGTAACTTTGAAAGGATGTTAATATAGTATATTACGATTCAAAGTGTGGGTTAAAGTATATATTTATAAATAGATTGGTACATATTATGTCATAGTTCAAATGCCATTACACAATACACGTCTCATATCTTGAAGTGAATTACATATATTCTATTATTATTTTAAATACTATAGTTTGATATAATTTTTTTTTTTTACGGATAAATGTATTAAAAGTTTAACAAAATATATTTAAACTAAAAATCCGTATCAATTTGAATAATGATATTGAAGTATTTTTGAGTTGAAGATGTACATTTTCCAGACAAGCGATAAATGAAAACTGTTTAAAGAGTAAAGATGACTCAGATTTAAATATCAAGCAGATGCTAACATATTTCTATAAAACCAATCAAATGAAACAATTTCAACAGCTGGGGATGACGTGTGTCCTGCTTATAATGAATTATTTAACATAATGATCAGTATGTCTTCGCAATTTCAAAGTTTGTCAAACGTGTACTGCTATTCAGGCTGATCGTTAAACGGCATGGCAAACACTATTTCTTACTTTTTTTTCTTTAAATTTCATGATTTAAAAAAAAAAAGATGTGTGCATTGATAGCCTATAAAAGTAGCGTAAAACCTAACGTGGCTTAAATATATTTCGTGCTAATACTTTTCAGTTTTAGATTTCCCTTCGTTCATATTCACAGATATGTTTGATGACGACTGACTTTTTTATATGTTGATGTGTCCGATAAAAATAATTAAGACTAAAAATCGGTATTTTGTTATCCAAATGTTAACCTACAACTAAGAGAAGGAACATTGTATTCTGAATGGGAGGTGGGTCGGGGCAGCATTTGTGTTGACATGTTACATAAATTGTATATACAAGAAATGATTAGTTTAATTAAGATAACTATTGACTATCATCTAAACAAAAAGGTCCGAGTATAAAAAAACTAAAAAAAAAAAAATCAAAAGAACATGCAAAATATCCCCAAAACAATGTCACCTGGGTAAATGCTCACTCTGAATCAAATACATTCAAAAGAGGATAAAGGGGCAGGTTTGGACATTCAAATAACCGGGGGGGGGGGGGGGGGATAATATAACTCAATTTAAATAGAAATTCCATTTCAAACTTGGAGGAGCCCAACAGGTCACGATAAATAAAGAATTTGTTATATAAAAGCCTGGAAAAAGCAAACATCCATACGAATGTTGATTACACAAATGAATATTAATTTTACAGTTTTGGTAAGTGTGTTTTTTAATTTGGTTTTTTTTTTTGAGTGAAGAAATTCTAACATTGAAATTTAAATATCCCAACTGAACGATTTTAACATTAGTTAAATGAGGTCAGGGGAACCGCTAATGAAAATTAAAGCCAAAGTAGACCATTTTTAAAGAAATTTTCTACATAATACATGCAACACATTAACTTATGATATAACATTAAAAACACACACACACACACACACACACACACACACACACACACACACACACACACACACACACACACACACACACACTGTTCAATGTTTCTTTCTAAAACACATTTTTCTTGTGCTTTTTCCCGCACTCTTTCATCAGTTCTAAGTACCGAACATAATGATTTGATGACCAACGCTCTAGAATGTGTACGCAATGACATTCTATACATCAATAAACACAATATAACTTTGTTCAGTACCTTAAGAAATTCGTCATTGGAATACTCGTGAATTATATTAACATGATTGGTATGGATAGTGTTATTTGCGGGATGAGCCTCTGATCCCTTATACTTTTTTTTACAATTATTTGTTAGGCAACAGTAATACATTAGGTGGGTTTCATTTTCGATGTTATCAACATACTACTTTTATGACTTGGTCATCTTCCATTTGTGAAAGCTAAACTGATTGCAATTCACGGAAAAGGTGTATTGCACATAATATGGACTTAAATACATCCGTACCTCTGTGTATTTGAGTCTGTTTTATCTTGAGTGGCAGGTGTCATCAATGTTATATATAATGGCATAAACAGACAATCTGCAAACAATTTGTTATCCAGTTCTATGTGCTGATCAATAGCGTGACAAATCTGGGGAATGTGTCCCTATTCAAAATCATTTTCAAGTATGTTTTTATGTTGTAGCTCCATATATTGAGTAGTGGTGCATATATTTATTTGTTTTCGACTACTTACTTTCATATTTCCGTATGTATTTGCACATACACATTGACAACATGACGCACGGTACAGGTTTATGGAATTTTCGTTTTCTTCGATGATATTTTTATATTGTTAATGCTCGAATTTATGTGCGTCAATCAGTGTTCTTTGGTCGGAGAAGGAAGGGGTACTGAAGGGTCTTGTTAAACCAATTACCTCATCTCACATCATAATTGTTTGGGTTATTTAAGTGTAAAAACGCAGTGTTCTTTTTTATAAAAGTAAATTTATCTCATGAATATACGTGTGCTAAAGCATGTCATTGAAATTAATTAACGACAGCCTGTTTGAATGAAATTCTAAAACTTTGGGAATCACATAATAAATAGTTTCCTCATTCCTTCTATTTAAGAAGTGATTGAAACATGCAATTGACACTCCTTTGTGTACTAATTTGACAAATCAGTAAACCTAAACACTCATTTACATTAAAAAAAAAACACGAAAAAAACCTGTCAGTTCAAAAATATATTCTCTTTGTGCGTGATGCCACAACTTTAAAACAAAATAGGGTTTACTATTTTGAAAGATATAGCCGTTGTAGTTTTGAGGCACGAACTCATACATAGCTATGCAAGGAACACCCTCATACAGGGAAGTTTTAAAACTTAATAAAGCCAGAAAAGATTGAAATTCCGTATGCACCACTTTGTAACAAACACAATCCAAATCTAAAAGAGAAAATCAAATTTCCCTTTTTTTAACCCTGTTTTTCATATCTGCATTTATTTTCACTCCTTTTTGCCAAAAATAAGCCTTTACAAGTCAAAGTTCATGGCATTTTCCTGAATCATTGACATAAATGCATTAAACAGACATTTAAAATAAGTAACATTCCTCTTATCATTTTAAAAACTTATGAGGCATCAGAGGAACGTTCCTCTTCACCTAAACTAAAATCTCTACATTTCATCTGAGGAACGTTCCTCTTTTCACTTCAACAGAAATCTTGACAATTATCTGAGGAACGTTCCTCTTTTCACTTAATTATATAAACTAAAATCCTAACAAAGTCTCTAAGAAACGTTCCTGATTTGAAATCTTTACACTGTATCTGAGGAACGTTCCTCATTTCACTTCATCTTAGAGCTATATAAAGCATCTGAGGACCGTACAATCTTTCACGAGTTGATTGTTTTCTTTTTACATGAAAGCTGTATAAAGCGTCTGAGGAACGTTCCTCCTTTCCCTTAAATTGAAATCTTTACACTGCATCTGAGGAAAGTTCCTCATTTCATTTAACAAAATGTTTACTTCTCACCCAAGGACTTCAAAACATTTCCTTTTTTTAGTATTCTAATCATTACGCAAAATGTGACTAGCAACAATCCTCTTCATAAAACTTATAAAAGAAAAAATTTAATGTTACTGTATCACTCTTTCAATATCAAATTGAAACAACGATTTGACAAATCAAAAGTAAATTAATTAATCATTCTGAAGGAGTCTCGGTGGAGAATGTTTCAAACATACGTTTTCTTTTAATTTTTTCCAGTGAAAGGTCAACTTATGAGTAAATTATGTGCAAAATATAAGGTAAATTGACCGGATAGTTTATCTGTTTACCGCACTCCAATGTTGGTCGTATGTCCGAATCATCCCCGACATTTTATATAGGATTATATAGGACAAAGGGGGTTATTATTTTAAATTTCATATGTAAAAAATATAAACATACGATTGTCTTTTAATTTTCAGCAACGGAACATATAACAAATAAGTAAACTTTTTACCAAATTAAAACGAAATTGAACGGATAGTTTTTATGCTATTCGCCCTCATAGTTTGGTCCTATAAACATGTCTTGGCAGCCAATTTACATAGGCTATAGAATTGTATAGAATAAAAGGAAGTTAACAAATCAAAATTAAATTTTAATTGTAATAGATAAAAAATACCTTTCCCCTAACAAAGAATATGAAAGGATCGCGTATATATTTTTGATTTTGCAGATTATAATTTCAATCTTAATTATTGACGCTGCAATAAAAAATGCACGACGTTTATTTCTGTCAATAGTTACGTCAAAGTCTCAGTTGATGTCATCGTAAGACGTTGACTCCGACGTGGATAACGGCGATTTTGAAGAAGAGGCAAAATGATTAAAATACTTCTGAACATTATTCTAAGGATTCACTTCTCTAAAAATAATTTTTATGATAAATAAATTTTTAAAAATAAAAACGTTACATGATAGCCTGAATATTTGACCATTTTACTCTGCATTTGCGTTTTACGCCATTAAAACTATTTCTTTAAGTATTGCGCAATACCCTGCGCAGATGGCGCAACATTTTAAACCCGCGAGTGACCTTAAGTTTACGCAAACAAAGTTTTTTTTTTTTTGGGGGGGGGGGGATTAGAATCACCTTGTCCGTCTGTCTATCTGTTCTCCTGTCTGTGCAATCGGACTTAAAAAAAAAGTTCTGCTTAAATTAATTGTAAATAATTGATGTGCGATTGTCAACATTCTACTGGAAAACTCTGATTTTTAAAAAAAATATCTATCATGATGCAAATTGATATGATACATTGCGGTGATAATTATTGCAGGGAAGATTTTCACTAAAGCCCCTATCGTACATGTAGCTAATAAGCACAACTGAAATTTAGAAGACATGCCAACTATGTCACTTATTTAATTAAATAACTTGTTTAACAGTATGCAAAATTACTCCTGATGATAGTGGGTTCGCAGCTCATAATTTAACAATTTTAAATATAAAATCAAAAACTTTGTGTCAAGCCGCTGAAACAATAATATGATGTTGGTTAAGTAATTTAAGGACTGATGAAAAAAGGTGCACACACACACCGTAAACTCGAAGTCAGAACTTTAAGCAGATTATGAGCACTCAGTGGAAGCGCAGTCATTTGTTAAAAGTAGAAGTTTGTAGGAATGCAGTTACACGCTGCGGGAGCTGAGTATAAATCCCTTGGTTGCTGTCACATTTTAACCTTGTAAAAATTTAAAATACAACTGCACAATGTTTTTGAATTTCCCTGCGATCCCACAGCAATTCCAGAAATATAACAATGTAGTGAAACTCTGGGGAAATGCAATCTGGTGTGACAGGACTTAAGCTTTGAGAAAACAACCCGGTTACCAGAAATTTGCATTTGTCAAATTCTTTGAGCTGGATCATAGTAACAAACATTAGGACGTAAAATGTTGAATTACAGTTTTCATATGAACTGCAATCATTATATTAATATGCTTGTAAATTATATCTTGCACTAGCTAACAATTACCCCTACCCCCCACCCCCTTCCTAATAAAATCACAACATACACGAGCTATAATTCAATAGTGTACTCGTAGTTTTGATAAATCTACAAATCTACCTCTGGTATTAAGGAGGAAATTTTAGGTAAAAAAATTCAACTCACTTTTTGACTTTCTTGGAGTACTTCATGTTTATCAACTAGAAAATGTCTAATATTACTCCAGTATATCCTGTAAATAACTTCTCAGCATGGTCAATCGAAATGTCATGACCTAAAGACTCATTTTCCTCTGCTTCATTTAACGAATCTTTAGGTTTGCTAATCTCACCGGCCATTTCAAGCTGAGTAACAACTTGCTTTTACATGCACATGCTAAGGTCTTCTATCAGATGTCAATCACTAACTGGATGCTGATAAGATGTTAGGGGTGTGCTAATAATAGTAACTGTGTGAAATTTAAGAGATTTCAACAGCAGATCACTGCTTTAGGAACAGATGCAAAATGTTGTCGCAAATTTAATTTTTAGATCAACACTGCATGTGTACTATATGAAGAAGAATGGAAATATTGTTTGGAAATTGCAGTTGCAAACATCGCAGGATGCATCAAGGTAATAAACACTTTTATTATATTCAAATGTTTAAAATACATAACTCATTTTCTTTTGCTCTTCTGCCAATTTACTACAATCAAGGTAATTGCAAACCTAAAGCATAATAATTAATTTGTTATAAATTCCTTGACTATCTGATATTTAAAATATTTATTGCAATCGTCAAATTTTGAAAATGATGTGCAAAATCAAAATATAATCATAATACAATATAATGTTATAGGTTATGAGGATTGGCAGAGACAAAATTTTACGCCTGGTGGATTTTGATTTGAAATCACTGCATGTGAATTGTTTGCTGGTCTAGTGGATGGGGAGCATTAATTTGAACAGAGCTTGATCGAGATTGAAGGTGCTTGAAGATTCAGGTTTGTTATTCTTAATTTTAAATTAATCTCATACTATAGCTGTCCTCTGGGACTAATACTTCCACAAGGCTTTTTTGAAACAGCGTAATCTGCAAGCCACTTCTCATTTTACAGATTATCAATTTCCCCATCAAATGCTTATCTAAATCATTGCTAGGAAAATGGCCCTCTTGGGACAAATGAATTCAGTAACACTGTAAACTCCATTTACATGATGTGAGTTTTAGATCATACAAATCAGATTTTGTAAATAGGAAAATCATAAACAGATATTAAGTCATATGGAATAGAGACATGCTTTATTTAAGAAAAAGTTAAATATTAAATATATGATTAAACTGCCGAAATGAATTGTCACACATGCAATTGTATCCTGTACAAATGTGAAAGAATAAATCTAATGAGTGCTGCACAGGGGCCCATTTCACAAAGTATACTTAGACTAAGTTATATCTTAGGAAAGAACTTTTTCCTAAGTTCATTACTTATCCGTTTCACTATTCCAGTCGTATCTTATGAATTTTAACTTTAAGACAGGTAAATTGTTGTTTTAGGAACAAACTGAACAACCCACCTCGTTTTTAAATCAACCCTTACAAGCAGGCACGTAGCATCAGGGTTGATGGGGGGGGGGGGGGGCCCCCCCCCCCCCCTTCACTTTTTCTTGCAGCAAACATTTATTTTAATTTACATATCAAAAAAGAATTAACATGGAATGGAGTCCCCCCCTCCCACTTTTTGGGGAGCATGTAAAAAATTGAAGTGAAAGGAAGGAAATTAACGGCAGTGAATTTGAACAAGTTTAAGTTATGGGTGCACTACGGTGGATATCTCAACGAGCATTTTTAATTAAGGATTAAGCATATCTGTATATGTTAACACGAGCTATTTATAATGGACCAACTATACAAAAAAAAAATGCACTCGATAATTTATAATGGACAACAAAAATTTTAGCAGTGACCAATATATTTTAATTGATTCATGCGGTCATATCCAAATAATATTTTAAATAAAGAAATATATGTTTATGTAGCAAAAAACAAGAAAGATACTACGATCAATTCATTCTCTCTCAAATTAAAAAAAATACCGTTTTCAAAGAATATACAGGTTTATTGAGTAATTCTTACCTACTCCTGTATGCGTGAATGTAAAATATTATACAAAATTTCAGTACATGCACATAGACACTACACTATTTACACTCTATTTACACATTTTACTTTTTTAAAGATGTTTCTAGATGAAGAAGGGAATGTCAGTTTTTACATTCACTTATAAAGTTTACATTCGCGTCATATTGAAAAGAATTTACATTATCGGTATTAATTTAGAATTAACAATATGATATGAAATTAAGTGGCTTACAATGTATCTTAAGATAACACTTAGTCAACTGCACGCTAAGAAAGTTTTGTGAAACAGCTATAACAAATCTTAGGAACTTCCTAAGTTATATTAAGTTCTGTCTTAGGAAACATCTTAGGAAATCTTTGTCAAATGGGTTCCAGGTCCACAATACTTCCAGTGCGACTAGTGATTGCATGGAGATTTAAAAATCATCTCCGAAAGGAGAGACAAAAGACAGCCAGACATCTGAACAGGTGGTCACTGAGAATGATTCCACACAAACATCTGATTCATATGATTGGAGCTTGAATGCTGTGTGGGATAGATTTTGTTAGCTTAACTTAGGTAGGGCACACAGGTAACTGAGACTTTTGATGAAACAAACATAAAGTCCTTAGTATGACAAGTCCGAATTTATGATGAGCAAATATTCTGAATAATTTATGCATTTAAATTTCAAACCAAAATAAGTTTGACCAAGCTCATCAAGCTTAATTTACTGAATTCTAGTATTTCCTTGCTGCACCATTAAATTGATAGGATGAACAGAATGTAAATTATACAACTTTTTTGTTTGACGTGGTTAATAATTCCTGCTTTAATTAAGTAATGCAAATCCCATCTGCTCAGCTGTCTGGCTTAAAACAAATAATTTACAGCTGTGAACCATTCTGATACTCACAAGAATGACCGGCCCCGATAACAATAACTTTGAGATTTGATGTGAAGTGTTAAGATCTGCCACCATCCAAAAAAAAATGCATTGATACCAATGTGTTTTAAGATTAGAGCAGAAATTTAAGAGTAAATTGATGTTTTGTAGATTCAAATCAAATTCATGCTTAATTATCCTGCGTGGATTCTGTAAATGTTTAAACATATTTAGGTGTATAGGTATATATATCCGAAGAGAAATATTTGTTAAACAAATTTCTCTCTCTCTCTCTCTCTCTCTCTCTCTCTCTCTCTCTCTCTCTCTCTTTCTCCCTCTCTCTCAAGTTAAGCAGGGAAAAACTTATGTGACCTTTACTATACTGGGTGTTTCTTCTTAAAGAATGTCAATACCTAAATGTATGTTTTGAGAATTTGTGTGTAATTAACAAAAAAAAGCATCAAAGCCAGATCTTCATTATGAAATGATATAACAGGAAGTTATTTAGCAATGATGAGTTTAAATGCAAATATGTATCATACATAGACTCTATAAAAGATCTGGACATCCCCCCAGGGATGAAATGAATGGGGCCACAGAAAAGTTCAGAAGCCATCCAACCAATCAAAGAGTATGAACAGAAGATAAACAGAAGATAAACCTTGGCTCTTGTCAACCATGTATCAAAGACCGAATTAAGTGAAAGTGCTTTCAGTAAATGCAGCTCTACTTGGGAACTCAATCCTGAATTTGATGGATGCGAGCTTTATGTTTTTAATAATTATAAAAACATATGCACTGACACAATTATTAATAAAATTAAAGTTTTAATTATATAAACATCTTATCCAATTACTAACTAAACTTAATATTTAATATTAAAAGAAATATTTAATTGGTATTCTTAATTACATGCCTATGTACTTTTATTGAAAATAATTAATTATAATTTGATCTACAATACAAGATCAATTTTTGACACCAATTAATATGGTACATGTATTTGCCGATTAAAAAATACACAAGGGGATTCGATAGAACAGACAGACCAAAAATGTAAAAAAAAAAAAACGAAAACAAAAACAAAAACAAAAAAAAACTGTTATTTTGATTTGTAACCCAATACAAACTATTAAAAATTCAAACTCTTTTTACTTTATATCGAGTAATCGACTAAGAATATTTTAGCTGATCATCATCGGGGCTGAGCGATAGTCAAGTACTCGAGTACTTGTTAAAATCCTTAATATTTACGTAAAGTATAACATGTTTAAATGCTTATTTAATTTAAGATTATATTATTTTAACTAATTTGCTGTTTTTACTTTCAAATGTAGGAAATTGGAACATTCCTTGGGTACAATGTGAAGGTTTCAGTTAAAGAGAAAAGAGGAACGTTCCTAAGATTCTTTGTGAAGATTTTAGTTGTAGTGAAAAGAGGAACGTTCCTCAGATGACTTGTCAAGATTTTAAGTCAGGTGAAAAGAGGAATGTTCCTCAGCTGCTTTGTGAATATTTTAGTTGAAAAAAAGAGGAACGTTACTCAGGTTGAACTGTAGGGATTTCAATTTAAGTGAAAAGAGGAACGTTCCTCTTATGCTTCGTGAGTTTTAAAATGGATAAGAGGAAAGTACCTCATTTTAAATGTCTGTGTAATGCATTTAAATGTCAATGATTCAGAAAAAATCCATGAGCTTTGACTTGTAAAGGCTTATTTTTCGCATAAAGGGGTGTAAATGAATGCAGATATGAAAAACAGGGCAAAAAAAAGGGAATTTTGATTTTCCCTTTTTGATTTGGATTGTGTTAACAGTACTGTTTTCACATGACATAATTTTTATTTTAAAGACACCAAAAACTAAATATACATTTTATATTTTCATGAAAAAGATATGGCCAACATACAAATATACAGTGAATAATAATTCTTTTTTGTACACACAAAAAAAAAAGAACAACAAAAAACCACACATACACACACACACACACACACACACACACACACACACACACACACACACACACACACACACACACACAAGGCGTTCACAAGATTTGACTAAAGGAATACGCACAATGCATCAAGATGTAAAATACTGCTATTACAAAAGAAGAAAACTGATTCAATTCTTTTATTATTAAACTAAATCTAATATGATCATAAATAGTAAGATATCTAAAGTTAGCTACTAGTAACTGGGTACTAGTAAATGGCTACGAAGAGTAAGAAAAGCTAGCTACTAGTAACTGGCTACGAGATGAAAGACAACTTGGCTCTTAGTTACTGTCCAATTGACAACATTCCTTCGATTTCTACCTGTGCTGTTAATATGTACATTGCACTGTATCATCCACATGATTTATCATCTTTGGTGATATCGTCAGCTACAAAATGCCTTACAAATATCTCATTTTTAACATCTTTGTCAAAACATTTCAAATAACTGCATAACAGATAAAATATATCCACAAGCGTTGTAAATATTAACATTTGACAAGGTTATCTACATGATTATGCCCTAAAAGTACTCATATTGCTCTCGTAATCTCAACAGTTATTGGTGCATTTCGTTTGAAATATCTCCATTTTAATCAATATTGTCCATTTGAGTCAAGTAGCTGTACATATAGATTGAAAATATCAACAAGTGTTATTAATTTGAACAATTTATCATGTCATCCGCATGATATTACAACAAAATTACTCGGATATCTCTCCTAATTTCGTCAGGTACCAGTGCATTTCGTGTCAAATATCTCTATTTTAAACACAATTTTGTCCATGTAACTCAAGTAGCCGTACATATAGATTGAAGACATCTACAAGTGTTGTTAATATCAACATTCTATCAGGTCATCCACATGATATAACGATACAATTACACAGAAATCTGTCTTTATCTCGTCAGCTACTAGTGGGTTTCGTTACAAATATCTCTATTTTATACAGTTCTGTCCATAAAGATTAAAGATATCTACAAGTGTTGTTAATTTCAAAATTTTATTATGTCATCCACATGATGTTATGAAACATTTTTCAAGATATCTCCCTAAATCTTTTCAGCTACAAATGCATTTCGTTCCAAATATCTTCGATTTTTAACAATTTAGTCCATATAACTCAAGCAGCTATACATATTGATTGAAGATATCTATTATTGTTGTTGATTGCAACATTCATTTAGGTCATCCGCATGGTATTATGACACATTTACTCAGATATTTCTCCTAATCTCGTCAGCTACTAGTGCATTTCGTTTCAAATATCTTCATTTCTAGACAGCTCTGTCCATTTAAATCAAGTAGCTGTATATATAGTATGATATCTACAAGTGCTTTAATTGCAACATTCTATCAGGTCATCCACATTAATAACGACACAATTATTTAGATATCTCTTTTAATCTCGTCAGCTACTAGTGCATTTCGTTACAAATATCTTTATTTTTTGGAGGTTTTGTCAATATATCTTAAGTAGCTGTATATATTAATTGAAGATATGCGCCAGTACTGTTAATTGCAACATTCTATCAGATCATCCAAATGATATTACGATACAATTACTAAGAAATCTCTCTAAATCTCGTCAGCTACTAGTGCATTTCGTTTAAAATATTTTTAATTCTACAATTTATTATGTCCATTTAACTCAAGTAGCTGCATTGATAGATTGAAGATATCTACAATTGTTGTTAATTGCAACATTCTATCAAGTCATCCAAGTGATATTACAATACAATTACTTAGATATCTCTTTTTATCTTGTCAGCTACTAGCGCATTTTGTTACAAATATCAATTGATTTTGTGAATGTAATTCAATTAGCTGTACATAAAGATTGAAGATTTCTTCAAGTGTTGCTAATTTCAACATTCTTTTATATAATCCGCATGATATTACCACACAATTACTCAGATTGTGTTGTAATTGAGTAATTGAGTAATTGTGTAATTGACTTATTGTGCTGTAATATCATGCGGATGATATTATAATGGAATGTTGAAATTACAAACACTTATAGATTGTAAATTGACAAAATCATCTAAAAATAGAGATTTGTTTATTGAACTGTCACATATTCACATATCAGAGTATAAGTATAGCGCATAAACATAGATAATCCAATGTATACAAATAAATTTACAGTATTTGTTTGATTGATACATTTAATGTTTAGATATACAGTGTAATATATATATACATATACATATTATCACTTAAAAGAGTTACAAAATAATTTGAACAAGTAGTGGTATACAATATCTGTGAAAATGGTTTTCTTTCTAGAAAAAGAGAAAAATTTAAAGATACAGAATAAAAAAATAAGAGACAGGGACATTAAGGAGAGATAATCGATGGTGATGAATGTTCCAAACGTTGAAATATATCTTTCCAATAAGTATCAAACATGATAATTACAGTTTTTCAGAAGCAAAAGCTTTTCAATAAACAGTCTTCTGGTTATAGATTTCTTAATGATATTTACATATAGCCTTGATGTTTTCATTTTACTTTACAGAATATATTGTTTTGTGAAAAGAATGATTAAATCTTCTAGCATATTAATATTTCTATTATCATACATTTCAAATTTTCCAAAAAAAAGGATTGAATATTTATCAAAATTTGTTTGTAAACCAAACATATCTGTCATCCATTTCTCCAATTCAATTCAAAATTTAAAATTGTGTTCTTTTGTCTCAGGGGTCTGTTGACAAAAGTAACACAATGAAGAATTTACTATCCCTACTATATGTTAAAAATTATTAACTGGCAAGATCCATGTAATAGTTGGTATTGAAGCAACAGTAATTTTGAATCATCTGTGCACTTAAAGGGCAAACTATAAATTTTCCTCCATTGTTTTTGAGTTAATTCGATTCCTGACATCCATTTTGTTTCAGATTTTGAATAAGTTCTTTTCATTGATATTAAGAGGTTGTACTTGTCACTACAACCCTTCTTAGATCTGCAAAATATTTTTACTGTATATGGGTACCCAATATTACAATTCTTAGTTAACTGTCTACTTAATACCAGTACTTTCACATAATTTTGTAATGCTTTTGTTAGACCGAGATATTGAAAAAAAATTGTTTATAAGTCGAATCTGTTTTTTCAACTTATAACTAAACTAAACATCTGATTGTCATTTTCATACATATTCCCTTTATATATAAAAAATAATTTTAATAAAACCTTAAAGAAACCTGATTTATTGTTGACTTTAATATTTGGATTATACCATAAGTGTTTATTAAACATCACGATTTCCTTTTTGCACATCAATAATTGTTCTCCAACATTGTAAAACATCTTTCCAAAATCTATTGTTTGAATTTTTCATAATCATATTAGTAAAATAAATACCAAATTTCATCTGTGCTTGCATATTATATTCCAAATTAGCTTTAAACAAGTTTGTCCATTTCGATTTTAAAAATATGAGCATACTAATCCAACTTGACTTATTAAGTGCTATCAAAAGTTTTCAAAAGTCTATCAAAAATAGAGAATTTGTAAAGAAATGAACTATTAGCTGACGAAATTAATAGAGATATCTCAGTAATTGTGTCGTAATATCATATGGATAACCTAATAGAATTTTTAAATTAGCAACACTTTTAGATATCTTCAATCTTTATGTACAGCTACTTGAATTACATTCACAAAATCAATTAAAAATAGAGATATTTGTAACCAAATGCGCTAGTAACTGACGAGATAAAGAGAATTTGAGTAATTATATTGTAATGTCACGTGGATGACCTAATAAAATGTTGCAATTAACAACATATTTGGAATGATCTAAATATACAGCTACTTAAGGTATATGGACTAAACTGTCTAAATAAATAGAGATATTTGTAACGAAATGCACTTAAAGCTGACGAGATTATACGAGATATCTGAGTAATTGTGTCATAATATCATGTGGATGACCTAATAGAATGCAACATTTACAACATACGTAGATATCTTCAATCTATGTATATCATTTTAGATATCTTCAATCTATGTACACAGCTACTTGGGTATATGGACAAAACTGTCTAAAAATGAAGATATTTGAAACAAAATCCACTCGTAGCTGACAAGGTTAAGCGAGATATCTAAGTTATTGTGTCGTAATATCAGGTGGATGACCTAATAACATTTTGCAATTAACAGCACTTGTAGATATCTTCAATCTATACGTACAGCTTCTTAAGGTATATGGACAAAACTGTCTAAAAATCGAGATATTTGTAACGAAATGCACCAGTAGCTGATGAGATTTAGGGAGATATCTTAGTAACTGTGTCGTTATATCATGTGGATGACCTAATAAAATGCTGCAATTAACGGCACTTGTAAAGATTTTCAATATATATGTACAGCTACTTGAGTTAAATGGACAGAACGGTTAAGAAATGGATATATTTGAAACGAAATCCACTAGTAGCTGACGAGATTAAAATAGATATCTTTAAAATTGTGTTGTGATATTATGTGGATGACCTAACAGAATGTTGCAATTAGCAACACTTGTAGATATCTTCAATCTTTATGTACATCTACTTGAGTTATATTGACTAAACTGTTAAACAATGGAGATATTTGAAACGAAATGCACGCGTAGCTGACGAAATTATGAGAGATATCTTGAAAATTGTTTCATAACATCATGTGGATGACATTATAGAATGTTACAATTAGCAACACTTTTAATTATCTTCAATCTATATATACAGCTAATAAAGTTAAAGGACGGAGCTGTCTAGAAATCGAGATATTTGAAACAAAATGCACTAGTAGCTGACGAGATAAAGAGAGATATCTTGGTAATTGTGTCGTAATATCATGTGGATGACCTGAACATGATAGAATGTTGCAATTAGCAACACTGGTACATATTGTCAATCTATATATATACAGCTACTTGAGGTATATTGACAAAACGGCCAAAACATCAAGATATTTGTAACGAAATGCAATAGTAGCTGACGCGGTTAAAAGAGATATCTGAGTAATTGTGCCATGATATCATGTGGATGACCTGATGGAATGTTGTAATTAACAGCACTTGTAGATATCTCTAATTTAAATATATATAGTTACTCTATTTGAATGGACAGAACTGTCTAGAAATGGATATATTTGAAACGAAATGCACTAGTAGCTGACGAGATTAGGAGAGATATCTGAGAAATTGTGTCATAATACCATGTGGATGACCTAAAAGAAAGTTGCAATTAACAACACTCGTAAATATTTTTAATCTATCAATACAGATACTTGAATTAAGTAGACAGATATGTCTTAAAATGGAGATATTTGACACGAAATGTACTAGTAGCTGACGAGATTAAAAGAGATATCTGAGCAATTGTGTCGGAATATCCTGTGGATGACGTGATAGAATGTTGCAATTAGCAACACTTTTAGATATCTTAAATCAATATATACAGCTACTTGAGTTAAATAGCCTAAATTGTCTAGAAATGAAGATATTTGTAAAGAAACCCACTAGTAGCTAACGAGATAAAGCGAGATATCTTGGAAACTCTGTTCTGATATCTTGTGGATGACCTAACAGAATGTCGTAATTAACAACACTTGTAGATATCTTTAATCTAATAATACAGCCACTTGATTAAAATGGACAGAACTGTCTAGAAATCGAGATATTTGTAACGAAATTCACTAGTAGCTGACGAGATAAAGAGAGATATCTGAGTAATTGTGTCGTAATATCATGTGGATGACCTGATAGAATGTTGCAATTAACAACACTTGTACATATTGTCAAGCTATATATATACAGCTACTTGAGATATATTGACAAAACGGCCAAATTATAAAAATATGTGTAACGAAATGCACTAGTAGCTGACGAGAATAAAAAAGATATTCGATTAATTGTGCCATGATATCATTTGGATGACTAAATAGAATGTTGAAATTAACAACATTTCTTCAATCTAGTTATACAGCTGCTTGAGTTATATGGACAAAACTATTAAAAATCGGAGATATTTGTAAAGATATGCACGAATAGCTGACGAGATAAAGACAGATTTCTGTGTAATTGTATCGTTATATCATGTGGATGACCTGAAAGAATGTTGATATTAACAACACTTGTAAACGTCTTCAATCTATATGTACGGCTTCTTGAGTTACATGGACAAAATTGTGTTTAAAATAGAGATTTTTGAAACGAAATGCACTGGTACCTGACGAAATTAGGAGAGATATCTGAGTAATTTTGTTGTAATATCATGCAGATGACATGATAAATTGTTCAAATTAATAACACTTGTTGATATTTTTAATCTATATGTACAGCTACTTCAGTCAAATGGACAATATTGTCTACAATAGAGATATTTTAAACAAAATGCCCCAATTACTGTTGAGATTACGAGAGCAATATGAGTACTTTTAGAGCATAATCATGTAGATAACCTTGTCAAATGTTGATATTAACAACGCTTGTAGATATATTTTATATATTATGCAGCTATTTGAAATGTTTTGACAAAGATGTTAAAAATGAGATATTTGTAAGGCATTTTGTAGCTGACGATATCACCAAAGGTGATAAATCATTTGGATGATACAGTGCAATGTACATATTAACAGTACAGGTAGAAATAGCAGGAATGTTGTCAATTGGACAGTAACTAGTAACTAAGAGCCAAGTTGTCTTTCATCTCGTAGCCAGTTACTAGTAGCTAGCTTTTCTTACTTCTCGTAGCCAGTTACTAGTAGCCAGTTACTAGTAGCTAACTTTAGATCAGATAGTAAGGCATCTATCTGATCTAAAGAGATCAAAGAATAACAACAAATAATGTTTGTCATGAAACAAAAAATAACGAAACAAATTTAGAGAACACGTGGCAAAAAATTGCCTTGCGGCATATACAATAAATTTGACAGGCTTATTCCAATTTTCAGAATCCTCTCAATATTGTTTATCAAAGGATTATGAGGACAACATTATACAGAACAATTTATACTTATAAATGAACGCATTTTACCAATAAACTAAAATATGCTTGGACATCTTATGTTGCATAATATGTGAATATCTTTATAAACTAGTTGAATGTTGGATTTTATCTGATCTTTTTTTTTTTTTTTTTGATAAGCTGCCCCTTCAAAAAAGGCAATATGAACACGCTCTGGCGCATTAAACTCAGGGAGTTTTAACATAATTTACAAATAGTGAAATATAAATCTAAAGAAATGTGGTACAAATGAGTATTTCATAGGATTTTATGAATATATTATGATAAGAATGTAAAAATTGTTTAATAAATAAAATGTCCTGGTTTTATTTTAAATGAAACTTTCTAAAAAGAGAAAGCAAGTCATACTTATTGTGAGTTCCCTATACATCAGATACATTGCTTTCATTTTTAGTTAAAAATATACAATTTTGTTTCTATGCAGTTATTCTTATATCGAAATGTCCTTACCTAATTAAAATCAAACAGCATATTTTTAAGATTTAAAGAAAAAAAAATCTGATCAAATATCAGAAATACTTTTAATATAATTCTTTTGAATATAAGGATTCAATGTTTAAAACTTTTGTAGAAAGTTGAGCCCTGTGATTTCATTATCCTTATTGGGACCCTAACTCTTTTCTAAAATTCTTAGTCTAAAGAAAGATAATTCCGGATGATAATCGTTCTCCAAAGTAAGCTATAAAAGCCCATAAAACGCACACGTGACACTCAAAAGGTCCCTTGAAAGTTAAATTCAGACATGATCAAGTTATAGTTACCCATATCTTTATATGAATATAAATATTACTTTAACTATCCTGCGCTATATATCAGGATTCAAAGTGTGGGTTATAGTATTCTAATAATTTAAACAATCCGTACTGGAATGACCCCAATTTCGTTTGTATCATAACCCTAACCCGCTAAAAATGACTTCGATATACTGTGGATTGATTTCTTCAAGTCATTAGTATAAAAAATTGGTTGAGCATTTTGTGAAATTCGTAAATGGTGGTTCTCTTGAATGATATCAACAGGTACTCATGAATGATATTAACAGGTACTCACGAATGACATTAACAGGTAGTCATGACTGATATCAACCGATTAGTATGCTTATTAAAAAAAACCCACAACATAACAACAATCTTACCAAAGGGCCAGTTTTCGAATATTTCAAACCCAAGATATAAGACAATTTATATTTTTGTATATCGACATCTTGAATACAATACGGTGGATTCTTTACGACGGAGAAACCCATAACAGCTAAAAGAGAACAACATAATGGAAATAAAGTTAATAAATGGTGAAATAATTAAGCCATTAAATCTTTAACCATTAGAAATAATATCTGAAGTATAATGATTAATAGAAATTAGGTTCCTATTTTGAAACAACTGATTCTATTTTTTTTAATTCCACGTAAAATTCAATCCAATATGTCATGCTTTTTGAAAGCATTGTCATATCCAGCTTTAAGATACATATAATGAAATCTTATACCTGCCTAATACAGCTTAATCGTTGAAAAAGTTAAGCTTAAAAATAATGACAATAATATGATTTAATCAGCACATCTCCATTTAAGGCAGGTAAAATGCCTAAGAGTACTTTTAATCCACTCAAAGCATAAATGTCAAAAAGTGCTGATTACTCGTGAAATCTGCTCTTGTTGTCTGTGGGCTTATTGCTGCATCCAATGAAGTATATCTTTTTACATATTGTGATTTGGTGGTAAGGATGCACGTTGAATGTTGAATGTCCGCTTCTGGGGCTAGTTTCCAGATATTGTCCATCTGGAAACGAAAAAGACTTCGGTCACAACAGTAGATTTTAAGGTATATGCTGAGCATGTACAATGAAATGGAGTAGCGCTGCAGTAAATTCAATTTTCTCATTTACTTCAAGATTGATTTAATTGTTGAAAACCTGTTTTGTTAAATACACATGTAGCTTGATTATAACAATTAAGAAATAAACAGCAAGTTAAAAGGTTTACCGGGATATAAACTTGGTTGGTCACGTGATCAAATCCTGTGAAGCCCGAAGTGCTTCGCAGAAAATTTGATCACGTACCAACCAAGTTCATATCCCGGTGAACTTTTTAACATTGCTTTTCATTACTTATATTTACATTTGAAAAAGACAAATCGTTCAGAATTGTTAAAATTACCTAAATTTTATGTTTACAATAATCTAATCGACTAGCGATAAGCGCGTGCTATGATCATTGTGACGTCATTAAAAAGTTTACACAGAATTGAATGTTTTCGCTATTCTATAGGTTCATATAAGGAAACATATTTGCAAATGTAAATATTAGAAAATATGTGTTTCCTTGACCATTGACGGTCATTGATGGTCCCCTCCAAAAACATGCCATTACAAGGATGTGCACACTTTTACAACAAATTTGTCTCAAATAATTATGTCAATTTAAATAAATTAGGTTTGATATGAGAAATAAGGCTGTTAAAGGAAAGCGTATTTATTATTCTAAGGCTTAGATTATAAATTGAATGCATTTCATTTTTGAAATAGCAGACTTGTTTTTTACGCTAATATTTCTTCTCTGACGTTGAATACATGCAGATCTCGGTCACAGTGACAAGTAGAATAACTTTTAAATAAAGTGTCATTCGAGTACGTAAGTACATTATTTCCGCTAACATCAAGTAGAGAAACCAGTAGATGAAATTAATATGCTTCATATATTTTAAAAAACATTAGTTTTGTTTGTATTGTCCTGGTCATTCTTTTGTCTAATGACAGCACAGATGCATCTGATTCTGCCTTCAGGGGTTATTACTTAAGGAAATGGTTCAAGGGCGCCTTTCCATTTGACATGTTAAGAACTTCAGAAAAGCTTTCGATTGTCTATTATGAAATTTAATCCCTTTTCTCAATATAATTGCATGATGCTATATGTTAAACTTGTTTTACTTTGTATTCAAATGATGACTGCACTTAAGACATGCGATATTTGTGAGAAAATAAACTTTTAAAAGAAATTTTCTTTCAATTTCAGAAATGGTCAACATCTAAACTGCAACTTTACTACGTAATTGCGTTAAATATAAGTATGTTGTTAACAAGTACGAACTAATTTCTTGAATCTCCATACGATAATGAGGACGCCCACTTTTATACTGACTTCGTACATAGTCAGCGCATGTTTGTCCATTGTTCTCCGTTTAACAGTAGTTGTATATTTGCATTATCAAAGTTATGTCAAAGGGAGATTAATAGACAAACATGCGCTTATTGTTTAAATGAGAAAAAAACATCTTCTGCTTACTTTCGCTTTGCCTGTTGTAACCAAGGGTTGATGCATGTTGAATATTATAATTCACCACGTGATTTCTCACCTCAGGTAACTTTGTGAACACAAAATTTTATCACGTGACGTGTAAGGTAGCAAGTTATGTGCTAACTAGGACACTGTTTTCGAACACGTTAAGTTGTCAAACATTGATTTAAAGTCTTCTGTACTTACATGGGCGTGCTCTAATTGTTGAAACCATAGTAAATGGTATACTTGTGCCATATAGAATAGATAGGGTTATGGTGAAAAAGTGATCACATAAATTTTTATACATGGTATTGTTATTAATGCTAGTCTAATTTTAGTATCATTCTGATAATGTCAGCTCCACCTCTCATGCATATTGATATCAATCTTGTGTTTTATCAGGGGCAGATAAGCAAAATTTCTCCTTTTTCCGAAAGTTGTAAGGAGAAAAACATAGAATAAGCTATTGTATCACAGTCTAAAATCTTAATTCATGTTGGAAATTGACTAGACTTTTTAAAAAATTTAACAAAAGTGATATTAGGTTAAGAAATAAACGCAACAGAAGCAACCGAAAAGGGCCCAGAACCCGGCGCTAAGTGCAGTCATCCTTGTTTATATCATTACAACAATGAATTTCTTCTATTTAATTTCTTAAAAGGGCATGGTCACGATTTTGATCAAAATTATTTTTCCAATTTAAAGGTTTACAATGCTTCAGTGAGGCATTTTTAATATGCAACCAAAGTTTGAGTGCCATTTGTTGAGTTATAAGCGAGTAACAGACCTTACAATATTTTGCTATGTAAACAAAACTTTTGTTTATATCTTTAATGTTGAAGTGAAAATTCCAGTTTTAGACCTAAAATGAATGTGTTAAACGTTAGGAACTGTTTATTTATGCTTAAAACGAATAAGAAGATAGACAAATCGGCTTGTAAAAGATTTTTACTGGTATATTGAACCTATGTAAACAAAAACAGGGCACGAGCCTTGTTTACATGACAAAGAATTAAGAGCCCTGTATCTTGCTTATAACTCAACGACCGACTCTTAAATTTCAGTTGATATTTAGAAATGAATTCCTAATGCATTGTAAATAATAAAAGCAGAAAAATAGAATTTGACCAAAATCGTGACCATGCCCCTTTAAAAATTAATAGACACTAACTTAAGGATCTCATCAGAAGTATTTATTTACTAAGTTTTCTTAATGAATTCCTTAATTATTTGTAATTGAAGCAAATTGTTAGCAATAATGGTCCTGAATTTATATTGTTTCAATTTTTCCTTGCAATAAAAAAACCCCATATTTTATACCGCTTTCTAAAAGTTACGTTTATTTTTTTCATACTCAACACACCACATTTAGACAAGAGAGACAACCTTGATTTCTGATCCAACTGTTATCATTGACCCCGAAGCCCTACTGTAGGTAAACAAGCTGTTATGGAAAAATAAGTTGTAAGTTGTTGTTTTTTGTTTTTGTTTGTTTGTTTGTTTTTGTTTTTGCTTTTTGTTTTGTAATTTGGTTTTGTTTTGGGTTTCTTTTTGGGTTTGTTTTTTTTTTTTTT
>WFKH01011926.1:36300752-36327142 GCA_016163765.1 Magallana hongkongensis
CAAGTTACAGCTTTTCTGGCCAATTGGTTCTAGAGAAGAAGATTTTTAAAGATATTTTTCTATATATTCTTATCTAAAAATTCGACCCCCCCATTGTGGCCCCACCGTACCCCTGGGGATCATGATTTGAACAAACTTGAATCTACACTACCTGAGGATGCTTCCACGCAAGTTACAGCTTTTCTGGCCAATTGGTTCTAGAGAAGAAGATTTTTAAAATACACCATTACTTTTTCACTTATTCCTAATTATCTCCTTTTGAAAGAGGGCGTGGCTCTTCATTTGAACAAACCTGAATCCCCTTCACTTAAGGATACTTTATGGCAAGTTTGGTTGAAATTGGCCCAGTGGTTCTTGAGAAGAAGATGAAAATGTGAAAAAAGATGAAAAGATGAGCCTGTGGCTCAGGTGATCTAAAAACATGTTATAAGAAATGCTAAGTTCAGCTTATATAGCCAAAGTCACTCAGTCTCTGGAGCAACTGATTTTGGTGTCTCATTGCATCTCTCTGACTGAAACGGCCACCACATTCATTTTCGAATGTGGTGGCCGTTTCTCCGGGTGTCGAAACCTCTTGTAGAGTTTGTGAAACTGTCCCAACAGATGGCAGAGGCGCGGGTTCAGGTAAGGTCCATGCTTGGTTGATGGAGGCGCTGCTGCAAGGTGACACGTGTTCCCATGTCCCATGAAGTGACAAGTTGTACGGGGACGGACTGAAACCTGGCTGGATAGGTTGTTTAAAAAATACCACGAATAGACATTAATTTAGTGCCAAAAATGGCATAAGAAATTGTATTAAATTTCCATTTTACAATTAAATGATCTAATATGTTTATATAATGTCACAAAAAAAAAATAAAAACATACATGTAGTTGTGCAAACTGCTGTGTCTGCTGCTGTTGTGCACGCGTAGGATGGGCGGTAAAAGGCAGGAACTGCGGCGCAGGCTGGAACACCTGAAGTTGTTGCGGTTGTGTCTATTGCTGTATCTGCGACTGCGGCTGCTAGGTGCCCCTGATGTACCATGTTAAACGAATTAGCCTGGTATTCCCGGGATCGCGCCTCGGGAATCTCGCTCTGTACCGATACCAGCTACTCTGCTCAGGCCTTCCGCTCCAACTTATGTGCTGCAGTTGAGTAATGGAAAGCCTGCAGCTGTGAACAGAACATGTAACATATTTAATTTGAAATACAAAAGTACAAGTTTACATCTTGTAATGTAATAGAAGTATAAGACAATGCTTACGGTTGCAACTGTATAGTGATGTATTAACCTTCTGTTCAACCTCTCTGGTCTCCTTGGCACTTTTTTCTATGTAATTTGAAAACCTCTTCTTTGACGGCTTTGGCGTGAATGGCATCTTTGTCTCTTCCGTCGCCACTGCCAAAGTGCAGGGTCCCAGCTCATCTGCCACTGACAGATGTCACTTAACTCATACTCGTCATCATCATCATCATCGCCTCTGACCTAAAAGATTAAGCAAGCAAAAATGTTACTCGAGTTGTGTGCAAAAATACATAAGGAAAGAATGCAGGTAAAATTGGTAACAATTGCATTACATACCTGCTTGATGGCCGCATTTGAAACACTTGCCAACCGCCTTGCCCTTGCCAACCGCCTTGCCCTTCTGGTGGTGCCTTAATGTCCTTGTGTGGTGTTGGCATTTCGCTGAATGAATGTTGTGTACGTGTCAAAAATTTACGCACCAATAAAGGCCCAGAAATGCATTGCTAAACATATACGGATATTCAAGCGGTAATCGGCCGATGTATTTAACATCGTTAGTACATTGGTGAACACCGTTCGTATATCGGCAGTACATCGTCCGGCTATAGGCAAATGTAAGGTCGATAATCGGCCGATGTTTGTTAAACACCTCTTATATCAGACTCAAAGGGCACCGGACAATGATCGGCCATACATCGGCCGTTCTTAAATGATGTTTTAATGATGTATTGCCGATGAGAAGTGATGTGGGACATGGGTAGAGACATCGCTGATTTTTAACTACAACTTTTTTTCTTGCGATAACTTCCACTGATGTGCCCGATGACCTCAGTCACTGTCCGATTACCATGGGTGTCCGGCCGGCATCCACGCCATTTTCATCACAAAACGCATCGGTAGCACATCGTTTACCCCATCGCTGGGTAATGTGACTGATACTTTAACACCCCTGCGAGGCGCGTAATTACGAATAAGATCAAATATGATGTTTTGACCCGTTGACTCTATCGGAACACGATAATTTAAACAAATATTTCCTGAATGGTTTTTTTTACCCACTGAAGTGTGTTTTCTTCTGTTGTGTGCTAAAAGGATCACAGTCTATAAGAAATGAAGTCAAATTGAGTTGAATGTACAAAATATATACACATACAAAGGTATGCTGTGAAACCTGCTACTTTTATTGCATTGACAATATCAAGTATGCCATAATATTTCTTATAGTAAATAAGCCTATTTGTATCAGTTTATTAAACAACGACGGAGTTTTAAATCTAAACTTGTTGATATGAATTGTACATATAGCAGAAAAAAGAGAGATACTGAAGAAATTGACTGCTAGCGTGTTTGCTGTTAGTTATTCTGTATCACAATTCGTAAAATTATCAAATACTATGTTTATAATAGTAAACAATACACATAAACATTTTTAAATTAACACTTTTTCTACATTTCCGTTCGTTGAGCACCAATGCCATTAAATTATTTGTATTCCTCTTTTTTTTAAGTCTCGAAACGATACTCTATGGTTGCAATCACTGAAACGTTCTACTGCTGTCACCGGGTTGGCGAACGGTGAGTGAATGCTGAACGAACGGTGAGCGAACGCAGAGCAAACGGTGAGCAAACGGTGTCTGAACGGTAAACGAAATTTGGTGAGCGATTGTGAACGGTGAACGGTGAGTGCACGCAGAACGGATTGCAAACGCGAGCGCAAATTATAAAGTAACTTTTAAAAATATATCTTTCATTTTTTCAACACTGTTCCACGTGTGCTATTAAACTGTCGAGCTGATCTTTCGATGATGGGTGATTGTAACAGCAAAGTTTGATCTTGTCAGACAGAGGTTTTATAAAAATAAAAAAAAAGAATTTAAACGAATCAATTCAAAATGAATTTATTACTTACATGTACTGCAGATAATCTTATTGCTATTTTAAACAAAACGACATTCATCCTGTTTTAAATGAATTTCCTGTCGTTATTAAGAACACATGCCGCCCCATTTTTGTTTTCATGTTTTCTAAAATGATCTGTCCACTTCGGAGTTTCAAATGGCAATTAAGATTAATTAAACCTCAACGGTGAGCGAACAATGAACGGTTGCTGAGAGCATAGTGAACGCACTATGAGCGCACGGTGAACGCTCGATAAACGGTGAGCGCAAACAAAGCGGAGCGAAGAGCCCAAAATTGTGAACGATGAACGTATGGTGAGCGAACGTCGAACGCACGGAGAGCACACGCTGAATGCATCGTGAGCGAACGGTAGGCGAACGCAAAAATTGGAAAGTAGAACGTATCAGTGACTGAAACCATCATTCATATCCAACTTAAGATCGAGTCTTTTTTTTCTAATTGTCATTTTTTGCATCAAATGGACACATTGTATAAGAGAGCGATTTTAATCGTGTTTCCCGTTGTTTCTACTCTTGTTCATTTCCTACTCACGATCTGCCTTATCATATTAATATCAGAGACAATGATGTAAATGAACAAATGGATGTAATTATCAAATAAAATGATATTATTCGGTGATTTTCTACGGGATAATAATCAACTAAATTATTGAAATGATGAATAGGGACGGTGACTGGTTTATTTACAACACCTACCATCGGTGGATGAGTCTCTTAAGTTGCTCTTAATGAGTTAGTGCCGATAATGTTTGCATTTATCTTATATAATATAATTCTTTTCTGTCATTGATAATCCCATTAAAAAGGATAACGTATTTTTGACACACAGGAAGAACAGACTCCGATAATTTTTTTTATTTGATATAGATATATATAGAGATAAAAAAGTGCTTTTGGCGGATTTTAATTTTTTGGTGCGTGCACCAGCTTTGTAATCTATTTTGGTCAATAAGTCTTCGTAGATCCACTAAGTATATGTAAATTTTAAAGTGAAAATGCTTGGTTTTGGTGATTCCATCAAGGTAAATCATTCCACTAGTCTACCTAAGCGAATACTAAAAACATGTTAATGTGATCTTTCTGGTGGATTCACCAACTTTCTTGTCTTGTATAGAAGCTACATTTTTCATCAATTTTGGTTGCCCAACCGATTCTATATTTAACACTGCGATTTATTTACAGCTTAAAACCTTCTAACATTCTTGGTGAGTCCACCAATTAATTTGGAACTTAGTTTCATTTCACATTTCGCACAATTGTATATTGGTGGATCCACCAAGTAGTGAAATAGCGTTAGCATTTTTCATTTTGGACAAGTTCCTAGAAATTATTTAGTGTAGTAGTTATATATTGACTGGAAAAATTTACTTTTATGACTATTAGTGGAATCACCAAAAAATGTTTGTAGAGTTGTTGATTTTTAGGCATTCGAAAGGTTCTTGTTTTTGTTATATGTTCTACCATTGCTTTGTTGGTGGGTTCACCAAATCTTTGGCTGAAATACAAAACTGTATACGGACAAATTTACAATTGATTTTTGGTGGAACCACCAGGGTCCGGTGTGAATGAGATATTTGATGCTGTTCAAAATAACAGAATTGCCAATATCTTATTATTGGTGGACCCACCAAGTTTGTTCGTGAGATATTCGATAAATAAAATTGGTGGAATCACCAGGGTCCTGTGTGAATGAGATATTTGATGCTGTTCAAAAAACAGAATCGCCAATATCTTATTATTGGTGGACCCACCAAGTTAATTCGTAAGTGAGATATTCGATAAATAAAATTGGTGGAGTCACAAATATTTTGACTGTTATTTTGGAATATGAAGGTTTAAAGATACTGTAAAATGTGCTTTTGTGTAAAAAAAACATGGTGGGTTCACCAATTTATGTTGTATTCAACGACCAAAATGAATAAAATTAATGTTCATTTCTGTTATTGCATTGTGTTCATTTTTCATTTTGCACTGAAAAAAAGAGGACACGAATAGAAAATCCTCTTTCTTAATAGAAACAGTTCTAATTAAGCGGTTAGCACATACTCTAGCGTATATGCTACACTAGCGTATATGCTGTATGGCATATAAAAAATACTATTGCGCAACCCGGAAACGTCGTGAAAACGATACCTATGATGAATCAAATCATGATACATTGTCTGAATAAGAAAAAAAATATATCCCCCTCCCTCCCCTTAAAGTCAGGAAGCCTTCCAACCCAACCCAAAAGAATATTTTTACTGCATCACAATTTAATTTGAGCATCTTTTTGATTATAAGCGACACCTAAATAAATAGGCAAACATGTTTATTTTCTCATTCCCAATTTTCCCAAAAGTCTACTCAAAACTAGAGAGAAGTTTGGACATTTTGCCGTTAAAATATGGCTCCTTTGAAAGGCGTTATAAGATGTACACGCAAAGGATAGGCAAGATCGCCGTATAGATAGAAAACCCTGCCGTCGGGCATTGTCATGTACTGCTCAAGTTTAGGCAGAAGTTCGCCAATTCTCAACATTGCGCAATCACGACGATTTGCATCTATTGGACCATACATTTCGGCAATCAACCCGTTTGGTATCATAACGGATTGGAATTACCATGCATACATTTGTGTCCACTGTAGACGAGGTGTTGGTTGACAGAAGGTATACATATTGGGCCTTACAATCCCGTTTATGAAGCCCCAGCAATGTTGGAGTGCCCGCCGATATCCGATATAGCATCTGTCGGATGGCTACCTGTAAAGAGCGAAACAAAATCGAAACAAAACGAAACCAGTTGAAACAAAACGAAAATAAACGAAACGAAACCAAAAATCGGAACGAAACGAAACAAAACGAAACTAACGAAACGGATTAAACAAAACTAAAAATCCATTATGACTACATTAAAGTGTAAATGAATTCATTGAAATAAATTTTTTAAACCATAAATTTAAAAGAATGTATGTTTCAGATTGCCGTTGTAAATTCTTAAGCCGCTTACCCAGAATATGCAAAAAAATATATATTAATGTAAATCATTGATGTACATTCTAATATATTTTATGCTTCTAATTGGTTTCATTACAGTGATAGTCAGGCGTTGAGAGAAAGAGAGAGAGAGAGAAAATCTGAAAACATTATTGTTATTTCAGAGTTTTATACAAGTTTGTCACAGAACACAGGTGCTTGAGCACAGGACCGCCCCCCCCCCCCCCCTATCTTTACCGGGCCATCTAGACCCCAAGACTTTACTCATTTTTTTTAATTTAAATTATCTTTTATGACATATTTATAATCTAATGTATACAATCATTGCACAAAATTACTTAAAACTATCATTTTGAAAAAAAAAAATCATATCCCCTCTATATATATTAAACAACAAGGTTGCTAACTTCGTCTGCAGCCGAGAGGTACTGCCGATGAAAATTTGTTGAAATATGCTATCAAACTACATCTACCGGTAAAATCGGTGACCTCGTGTCGTAGCCCGATAATTCCCTTCACTGCATGTCATGCCCATGTAAATACATTTACTGGGTAAATCGGGTCAATTTTCACCGACAAGTTGCATGTTTTGAACCGATCTATCTTCAACCAACGGAAGTTATGTTTTATCGCAAGAAAGATAACTCGTTACATTAATTTCATATTTCCCTTTTATGTCTTTTATTGTAATTTACTCAGTATGAGTGCCTTCTTTCAGATTTTTCAGTACCCGAGACGATAAAAAAGTTTTCAGTTCTTCGCTGCATGTTTAGAATCCATACTTCTAATGAATTCTATTTTTTCGACTTTTCCATGCAAATTCGTAAATCTCTTACCTTTTTATTGTGTCTTGTACATGCGGAACTTCTCTGTTTACATGTATAAGCGGAGTTATCCCTCTTGCGATAAAACCCCACTTCCGTTGGCTGAAGGTGAACTCGCAACTTCTCGGTGAAAAATTCACCCACTTTACTCAATCAATGTATTTACATAGGCATGACATGCAGATATTCAGTGAAGGGAATTATTGGGCTACGGCATGAGGTCACCGTTTTAACAGGTAGGTGTAGTTTGATAGCACATTTCAAAAAATATTCATCGGCAGTACCTTTCGGCTGCAGACGATGTTCGCAACCTTGTTGTATTATCTACAGAGGAGATATTATTTTTTTAAAATATGTTTGTTTAAGTAATTTTGTGCAATGAATGTTTACATTAGATTATAAATATGTCATTAAAGGATACTAAAACATTAAATGATTAAATATGCTGTACATTTATCTTAAGAGCGTACAGATTTTCGATAAAAAATAAGAATTAAAATATATGCATTGTCATCGAGTACGGCTTATTTGTTTTAAGACAACTGGCCCGTTTCCGATCTACGTAGTAACTACAGCACGCAACTTCCCGAACTGACAGAGACTGTCACGACAGACCATGGGACGTGCCAAGGGCGGCTTTGCTATCCGCAGTCGGAAATTTTGATACATAAATCAGTCAGAGGTGGATTCGGTATCATCTGTATTTAAAAAAAAGCCCCGGTAAGTCATATTAAAGTCCATCAATTTCGGCATCAACGTTCACGGAGCCTCCAAATTCTATATCCCTAGTCGATTCTAGAGCATGTGTACATTGTACATATATCTAGTCATAATAAAAATGTTGCTGGAATTCATACATTAACAAGGAATCAGCTGTTTCAAGATATGTTGATCGATTGAGTGATTCATGTTGCGTTGTTGATATTTTTTTTCTTTCGGTTAGAGTTATTCCCCGTTATGAAATGGAAAGTACATAAACATTGCAAGGAAACTAATCTGCAATGTATGCGAAAGCAAGTTTGGAGATATTTTATTGAATTAATCAATATTTGTGCAAGTTGATATTCACCAGGTGACATTATCGGCAACCAAGATGAATAATGATAAACTTTTGTCTTCGTTGAGCTACATGGAAGCCTATCCCCTTCCCCCTCAAATGTGGTTGACACTAGCGATCACCTCATACACTTGAACGTTCAGATCCAGGTATGAATAGGAGAGATTTTTATTTTGAAAATGTAAAAGTGAATAAATTTGATTCATAATACCAATTGAAATATTGTAGAAAACTTCAAACAAAAGCATGTCAATACTGCATGGGGTCACCACCATGGGCATGCAGTGCAGTGCAAAACTGGTACATAAGTCAAATGTTAAACTTTAATTGACAATCAAACTTAAACTTGCATTGTAGAGTTTTATTAGTACTTTTATTTCAGATGAATTCCTTGAATATTTCTATGTATACATTGTGAGGATTGATAAGGATTATTGTGCATATAAATATATGTCATGCCATGGTTGTGGTTTGAAAACAATTTTGATCTGCATAAAGTTAACGCAATGTACTACTGTATATAGTTAGTGTCTGTCCAATATGTTGAGAGAATAGTGAAGATATGTCATAAGTGGGTTATTTTTTAATGAGTATTAGATAACCTGTTTTGATTTTGTTAAAAATGTCAAAAGTTACTCGATAGCATGTGATATTCTATACGACATGACATGTATTTTACAATAAAAAAACCCAGCATGGGGCATATTTGCATGTGTTCTTTATATATCATTTTTATTTCACAGGCAACAGAATACATATACAAACAACTTTAGGAAAGGAACTTCATGTGTGTCTGGATGTGCTTTAGAGGAGCCTCGTGATATAGACAAATATCAGCACCAATTATGGAACCTCCTAATGCACAATTACGAACAATGACCAATGCAACAGAAATTATCTTTGACTTGAAATCAACTGGTTTAGGTGTTGGTACAAATCATTTTGCCCCTCCGACCATGACCTTTCAATTTGATCTACTTTTGAAAAACTTTTGTGTTGGACATTATTTCTTAATGATGAGAGCTAGGGCTGTCATTTACAAATTTGTATTCCTTGTGATAGTCAATACTTTTTTATGAGTAAATTTTTGACCGTCTGAACTTGATCTTAGAGTTTGACCTACTTCAGAAAACTTTAACCAAGGGCATACTTATTGAACATATTTTGACATAGACTTTGATATTCAACCTACATTTGAAAAGTTAAGCCTAGTGCATAATTTTGAAACGGTGAGTGATAGGGCTTTCATATGTATTCCTTTTTTTTTATGATATATATTTGTAGTTGGTACAGGAGTATTATATTTGTCATACCATCTCATCTAGTTTAGCAAAGCGTTAAACATTTTATTTTTTCATCCAGAACATCACATATACTGCATATTTCTGCAATCAATGGAGAAAACCACTCCAACCAGTTCATACTGCCAAAGATTCCAGTTCATCCAGAAGTAAGAGAAATAACTGGAATAAGGAAAGAGGGCAAGAAATTGTACCACAATGACAACAAGTGAAAAGCTGTCAATGTGACAGCAAACCGGGTTTTCTTTTATGTGAACTGTATCCATAATCCATGTCAACCCTGAATTGATAAACACTACCTACCGTATCCAAAGAAATGGAGTACCCATATGCAATATTTTGCCCAAAAAATGATTCAGTTCAAAAGGTGGTATTTTTTTCATAAATTACCAGAAATCAAAATCCTAGCAATATGCACACCTCTGATATATGTTCAATTGATCTGCAAAAGAACAATTTCCTATCTTGAAAACTGTAGGAGGAGTTATCCGTACAATAAGGGTACCCTTTTGGCAGCCGCCCGCCCGCCATTTTCACCATTTCAATAACCGGACTTTTCCGTTGGAAAACCCGGTTAAAAACTGAAAGAGTGAACATTACTACAGGTTTTACAAGCTCTTTGGATTTTTTGTCTAGCTTTTTCATGGATTACTGTCTTGTGGATTTATGAAAAAAAAATTGTAGCACAGTTCATGGTTTTGGAGACACTCTTTCATGAATCAAGCCAGGTGCTGGCTTTAATTCCCAGTCAGACTATTATTTATTCAAATAATATATTACTTAAAATGAATGTTCAGGTATATCATATTTCATAAAATTTGAACCATGTTCATTTTTAATACATATATGTATAATTTAGAATATCTTTATGTGATTGGAATTATTTTACTGTAAATCGTAAATAAATGTTTGCAAAGAAAAGTTGTTCAGAGGAAATTCGGGCTGAATATTTTCAAACTAGCTTTACTCTTTTTTCCTGAAATTTGGACCCATTGATGAATTGTTGTTATAGTTTATGAAATTAACATGCTTTTTTTCATTTCCATTACTCTGTATGTTGAAAAATATGTGATAACAATTCACATTTCAATTCTCATATTTCATTGTGAATCAATGGACAGTGTAGGTGGCATTGTGAGGACATTACGAAACATTAACCATGTTAATTTTTTCAAGTGATTTTACAAGTGATATTTGTTCAGGTAATATATAGTTAATGAAATATCTTGTTTATTTTCCATTTTTTAATTTAATTATAATTGAAGAGAAATTTAGAGCAATTGTAGAGAATGATTAACATTTTGTAGAGGAAAGCTGTTCAGAGAAAATTCGGGCTGAATATTGTCAAAATGGCTCCACTCTTTTTTTCTGAAATTTGGACACAGTGATTGATTGTTATTAGCTAACCTGAGCCGAAGGCTCAAGTGAGCTTTTCTGATCAAAATTTGTCCTTTGTCTGTTGTCGTTGGTGTTGTCGTTGTTGTAAACTTTTCACATTTTCATCTTCTTCTCCAGAACTACTGGGCCAATTTCAACCAAACTTGGCACAAAGTATCATTGGATGAAGGGGATTCAAGTTTGTACAAATGATGTGCCACGTCCTCTTTAAATGGGAGATAATTTAGAATTATTGAAAATTTGTTGGTATTTTTTTTTAAATCCTCTTCTCCTAAACTGATAAGCCAGAAAAGCTGAAACTTGTATGGAAGCATCCTCAGGTAGTTTGTTCAAACCATGCTCCCCGGCGGTAGGGTTGGGCCACAATGGGGGGTCGAATTATTACATAGGAATATATAGGGTAAATCTTTAAAAATCTTCCTCTCAGAACCTGTGTGGAAGCATCCTCAGGTAAGGTAGTTTGTTCAAATCATGATCCCCGGGGCTAGGTTGGAACCACAATGGGGGGTCAAAATTTTACATAGTAATATAAAGAGTAAATCGTTAAAAATCTTCTTCTCAGAAACCAATCCGCCAGGAAAGCTGAAACTTATATATAATATGTGGAAGCTTCCTCAGGTAGGGTAGATTCAAGTTTGTTGAACCATGATTCCTGGGGTAGGTAGGGTCCACAATTGGGGGGGGGGGGGCTGAATTTTTACATAGGAATATATAAAAAATTTCTCAGAAACCAATTGGCCAAAAAAAATGAAACTTGAGTGGAAGCTTCCTCAGAGGTAGATTCAAGTTTGTTCAAATCATGATCTCCGGGGTAAGGGTGGGGTCACAACGTTGAGGGGGGGGGGGGGCAATTTTTTACATAAAAATATATAGAGAAAAATCTTTAAAAATCTTCCTCTAAAAACCATTTGCCTAGAAAAGCTGTTACTTTAGTGAAAGCAACCTCAGATAGTGTAGATTTAATTTTTTTTAAATCAAAATCTTGAGTAGGGTGGGGCCACATTGGGGATCCAATTTTACAAAGGAAAACATTTTAATTATTCACAAAAACTGAAATGTTATAATATATGGTTTAACTTATATGCAGGCGTACTGACATATTGCTGATTTTTTAAAATTGTTTAGACTTTGGGCCTTGGACGATTTATCGACCTCACAAGGGGTTCAGAGTTTGATGTATGTTTATATCCCATATATAAACAATTGTTTAGAATCTTTTTGAGAACTGCAATGCTCAACATGTGATATGACTTTAAAATCATCCTGTAAGAAAAGGGACTTAACTATAAACATAAGAATATCCAGTTGGAAAGAATAGATTTTTATTTGTACAGGGTCTACATGAATTATACTACATTGTCTAGATATTTTATATAATGACTCCATTAAAACTGATTTTATCATGTCTATTGTTGCTCAGGTGAGCGATGTGGCCCATGGGCCTCTTGTTATATTTAATGAATAGAAGTTGCTTTTTCTGTTTCCATTACTCTGTCTGTGCTTAACAATTTGATTAATATCCACAATTTATGGCAATTGCTGTGACAAATTGGACATCATAGGTATCGCCGCAAGCAAAGCGTACAGTTTTTATAATTTTTTTTATTGTTTTTTTTATTTTTTAGAGCAGATGCGAAATGTTTAAAGGTATATGTGGCGTATTTTTAGTGAATAACAATTATAAGATCTGATAATTTGCTTCATTTCTTTACTAAAAGATAGGACTTTCACACAAATTACGCTTTACAAGTCAATCGCATAACAAAGATACAAGAAATCAAAAAAGTATTTTTGAATTTTTACCGGGACGGTAAAAAATACAAAAGATTTGAATAACCCCGCCTTAAATGGGTCACGTGACATCCATCTCGGTCTATCAACAACAATGGCGACGACGAGAAAGATAGGTATACCGTTAAGTTTGACATATTTGGCAATGAAAAAAAAGAGACAGACTGACAAGGATATAAACAAAGGGAAGATTGTCATCGGAGACCATGAAGATTGATGTAATAGGAATTAAAGCCGAATTAAAATTAAGTTTCCATCATGAAGTTGTAGGGGTTTTGCTAGTCAGGTTCGTGCTCCATGTGTTCCATGCCTTTACTTTATAAGTTATAAACCACAAGTGGATTTTCATTTAGAGGAATTTTTGAATAAAGAATAAATAAACACTCTCAGTACATGCATTCCTCAGGGAGGGGGGTATTTAGCCTACTCAGTTTACCGTGTCGATGATCCTAAAATCGTGTTTCATCTTTATTACACATAATTAACAATTTATATCGTTCTACATTAATGAATATCGGAATAATAATGCTTCGAGTGTCATCTGATATAAGAATTATCTAATTTAAGGCATGGAAAACGTGATTCAAATTTGTAAACAAACTCTTCTTCCATCGTGTTTTCAATGCTAGGTTTTCCCGCACTCATGCGCAGTGGCGTTATAAATGGCGGATCACATTAATATTCATCAGACGTGTAGCAAAGTTTAGAGACAAATAACTAAAGACAGAACATGTTTTATGGGCCTAGAGTTTGTGAAACGTCTAATTATAAGAAGCATGATGTATATTTTTACTCAAACTCATGTCAAAAATTTTACTCCAAATACGCCACATATACCTTTAATAAAAATTAATATTTTAAAAATTTAGTGTCATCTTTCACTTATGTATACCTCCCTTAGTTTGACAGCCACTAGGGGCAAACGGCTACACTCTTTTTATTTATTTTATACTCAAGCATTGTTTATACATATGTGTATCCACTGATACCAAAATCATTTGGTTTCCATTATTTTGATCTCACACTCATACTACCTTAAGAAAAGGAATTAAAAATCGTGATCTTAGTCAGTGTTGCGTTTTAATATCGCGCAAATGACGCCGAATCTGACATGGGTCAGATAAAACGCAGTTGTGCAAGGGCATACACCTAATTAAACAAACGGAAATTTTACATGTGTTACCATTATCTCCCCATTGTATAAAACAGTGCTTGGAGCTGTATGAAATCGCTTGGCATTTTAAGTAAATAAACGTTATTTATGGGAACTCCCTGCATTTTTCTAACCACGCACTGTTTACGTTGAATTTGATTATTGTTCGTATGTTAATATTTCAAGCTCCCGGCACTTTTCGAATTTTTAAATGTCCATTTTACAAGATAAAAACAGAAATAATTATGTATGTTTACATTAAGCCCTTGCACTTTGCATTTTTTCGTATTAAACCTCGTTCATCTTCTTTTAGTATTATCACGTGACAGGGTATTCCCAAGAGACTCAACATTTGCTCCTGTGGTAGCAAAATATCTAATTTGTATATTTATATGGTATTATATGTGTAAAATCATACTGGTAAAAAATATCAAGCTTATTCAAAGGATAATATTTATGTGACACATATCGCTAAGTTCTAATGGACGTCCTTAACATAGCCTAACCTTAACGTGCCTAACTTAGCTGAACATACAGTGATTTTACCAATTCTGTCAATTCTGTCTGTTTCAATTTTTGTTTCCTAGACAATTTGTTATTTTATTTTTGTCATAGTTATTATAAAACTTTTCCCCTCTCTCTCCTTTACATCAACAAGAGGCCCATGGGCCACATCGCTCACCTGAGCAACAATAGGCATGATGAAATCAGTGTAATGGAGTCAAAATACAAAATATGTGTATAATACATGTAGATTCTGTATTAAAAAAATCCATTTTCCTCTTGGATATTCTTATGTTTAAAGTCAAGTCCCTTTTTTTAGCATGATAATTGTATAGTCATATCACATGTTGAGCATTGCAGTTCTCAACAAGATCCTAAACAATTGCTTATAGATGGGATATAATCCTACATATCTCTCTCTCTCTCTCTCTCTCTCTCACGTACTAATATTCTAGTATTTGAATAAACTACTACCGGTAACATGCGATAATGTGACCAACGGCTAAAGGTACATTTTGTCATCCAAAAATTATGTATTTATATTTAGTTACAGAAGAGTGTCCATGGATTCAAATGATTTGAAATTCATTATTTAATGATTTTCTTAAACATTCTTACTGACTGGAATATAACGCTAAAAAATAATTGTTATATTGACAGTGTTCTGTCGCCTTCTTTGTTTATGTCTACAGATAAAATTCCTTTGTCTGTCTGGGATCAAGAAAAACCTCGAACAATACACACAGAACTATACACAAGGAACTTTACACACGGAACTATAAACACGGAACTATACACACGGAGCTATAAACACGGAACTATACACACGGAACTAAACACACGGAACTATGCACACGGAACTATACACACGGAACTATACACACGACCACAACTGACCACCTCTGTATATGTGTTGGAGCCTAGGAATAAACAGATTTAAACAACCGGGAAATACATCGTTAAAACAATTCTGAATTTTCACTTTTGATTAAAAAAAATCCATTGGGATTATAATATTTTTAAAAATCTGCCTTAAGTTTATTAGTATTTATCTACTTGTAGGACTACATACATGTAATGTTAGGGCAAAAGCGGGATTTATTATATCTATTTAAAAGTGATTAGCCATTGAGGTCCAAATTTAACAAAAAAATGCATTTTATTAACCGCTCGCTTAACACGGATCGTTTCGACGCAACACTGCATAAGGATTCGAGTGGATTCGGGGAAAAAACAGGGGGGGGGGGGGTATTTACCATACTACGTTTGTAAGATACAATGTATGCCATTTTATTTGTCGACTTAGCATATTCTTTTTAAAAAAAAAACCACATGAGCTAATCGGCAAAGATTAACTTGAGACGAAAAGAAAATCATCGATATGTAAAAGAAGATTAAAGGTAATCAATTTCTTAATCCAATCAATTTCTAATTAATTTATCTCTCTCTCTCCCTCTCACAGATTTTCTTGTGCTAAAATATCCCCTTACAGCATCACAACCGCAAGTTCCGACACAAATTTGATTGTAAACATTTCTACAATTACAAATGACACAAATACATTATAGTCAGAAAGTGTAATTAAAGCAAACAGAGAGAGAATTTTCTTAAATGTCTACTCAAAACTAAAGAGAAGTTTGGACATTTTACCGTTAAAATATTGCTCCTTTGAAAGGCGTTATGAGATGTACACGCAAAAGATAGGCAAGATCGCAGTATAGATAGAAAACCCTGCCGTCAGGCATTGTCATTTACTGCTCAAGTTTAGGCAGAAGTTCGCTAATTCTACACATTGCGCAATCACGACGATTTGCCTCTATTGGGCCATACACATTTGCAATCACCCCGTTTTGGTATTATAACGGATTGGAATTACCATGTATACATTTGTGTCCACTGTAGACGAGGTGTTGGTTGACAGGAGGTATACATATTGGCCTTACAATCCCGTCTATAAAGCCCCATGTTGGAGTGGCCGCCGTTATCCGATATAGCATTTGGGTACTGTCGGATGGCTACCTGTAAAGAGCAAAACGAAATCGAAACGAAACGAAACCAATCAAACAAAACGAAAATAAACGAAACGAAACCAAAAATCCATTAGGACTACATTAAAGTGTAAATAAATTCATTGAAATAAAATTTTGAGCCATAAATATAAAAAAATGTATGTTTCAGATTGCCGATGTAAATTCTTAAGCGGCTTACCAAGAACTTGCAAAAAAATATATAATCAGGGATAGTCAGACGTTGAGAGAGAGAGAGAGAGGGGTTGGTTTCGTTTCGTTCGGTTTCATTTCGTTTTGATTTCGTTTCGCACAATACAGGTACCCCTGTCAGAGGTGTTCCTCATCCATCCAACTCTGATTCAGATCACTTAATTTTCTAGAGTGTTTAATGTACAAGTAATCCAAGAAGAATGATTAATTTTCATAAATTCCAGCTAATGAATGAAAAAAAACATTGAAAATCTGAAAACATAAGTCTTGGTAAACAGTTTTATACAAGTTTGTCACAGAACTTCAATCTCTTGCAATTGTCAATTGAATAAATATAAAGTTTTGATAAATTTTGATAGTTTTTGGCTTTATTAAATTATTACAAAAATATGAATTTCAATTTTAAGAAAACCTGATTATAAATCAAAAGTCTTTGTTGTTTATTGAACAGCAATTTAAATCATTACTAAACATAATTGTAGTAAATTTCAAATTTACATTAGAGACCAAAACCCTTCCCTATATCAACTCAGTTACGTTACGGCAACGGGTAAATTAATATTTTCTAAATTTATTCAATTCGATAATGATAACTGGTGTGAACAGAAACAATATTTGAACATAATTTAATAAACTTGGCAGCGTTTGATTATTTTAAGAAAAAGGAATTAAAAATCGTGTTCTTAGTGTTGCGTTTAAACATCGCGCAAATGACGCCAAATCTGACATGGGCCAGTTAAAACTCAGTGGTGCAAGGGCATACACCTAATTAAACAGACTGAAATTTTACATGTGTTACCATTATCTCCCCACTGTATAAAACAGTGCTGGGAGCTGTATAAAATCGCTTGGCATTTTATGAAATAAACGTTAATTATGGGAACTCCCTACACTACCTAAAGTTGTTTTCACTATAGTTACAGCTTTTGCTAGGGAAAAAGGTTTTTAGAAGAAGATTTTTCTCTACATGCTTCTTGTAAAAATCCCCCCCCCCCCCCCATCATAGCCCCGGGGATCATGATTTGAACAAACTTGTAGGGTGATTTCACCATGCATCAGACACCCTTGGATTTTTCTCTTTGATCACGCATCAATCATAGTCCAAATATAAATAAAACTTGTTTTAAAAGTTACAGGTTTTCCCCTTGCTCAATTATTGGAGAAAAAAATAGTGAAATTGTTAAAAACGTAGAAAATAAAGCAAATTAATAAAGTGTTGAACTATTTCACCATGGATCGAACAAAATATTTACCAAGCATCGGACAGCTATACAGTAGAGATTAAAAATAACAAAATTTCGTGGTTTTAATGCGAAAATACAGAGGTTCGGAATGTAAATCCTCGAATCTACCGTCAGGAATTAAGTCTAGTGCTTTTTATCGTGCCAGCACCTACAGGAACTTTGGATTAAAAAGGCAGTATCCATAAAACTCGAATTTTGAGTCGTCTGAGGAAAATGTTTATATCAATTATTTTAAGGACGACATTTTGGATGCCGCCTCACTACATTAGCTGTTTTCTTATTGATATTGTTAAACTATACATAAATGTTTGCGTTGGTTCTGTATAAATGATTTCTTCATTCATAGCTCACCTCTGCAGAAATCATAACTTGATAAGTACGATATGTGAGATTTCTGTTTAATTTTTTGTGGAAGAAGTCAAGGAGTTGTCGATATTGAATGTTTACGCGAGAAATAGACAAAGTTTGTTGATATACATTTATCATGTTTATACGTAAAAAGATAGAAAACCAAGCAGTTTAATATAATATTTTGCATTATGCGACATGATTTCAGACAGATTAAATGAATAACACGGTCTTTTTTCCCCTGAACCATGCGTGTTGTCTTGGTTTTTTATACGCATCATATAGCACCTGTATTTTCAGTATTGACGGAAGAGTCTGAATGACGGAGATTCATTGCGTTCAATTGTAGATAAGTCGTACGAGAAATATTCAAGTAAATAAGAACAACAACGTAAATATTTTACTAATTTTTTATTGGGAAAAAACCCCATATCAAATTGGGAAAAATCGGAAATTTTTGCTAGGGGAAAGGGCCGATATTCGGATCCAAATTGGGAGAAGAAAAATCACTGATTCCTTTGTAAAATTCAACCCCAATTGCAGCCCGACTTTACCTCCGGGGATCATGACTTGCCTAAAATTGAATCTACCCTACCTGAGGATGCTTCCACACAAGTTTCAGATTTCCTGGCTGATTAGTTTCTGAGAAGAAGATTTTTAAACATTTTCTCTATATATTCTTATATAAAAATTCGACCCCTATTGTGGCCCTACCCTGCCCCCGGGGGTCATGGTTGAACAAAATTTAATCTACATTAACTGAAGATGCTTTCACATAAATTTCAGCTTCCTGGCTTATAAGTTTCTGAGAAGAAGATTCTGAACGATTTACTAAATATATTCCTATGTCCCCCCCCCCCCCCCCCAATCTTGGCGCCACCCTACCCCCGGAGGGTCATGATTTTCACAACTTTGAATTTACACTACCTGTGGATGCTTCCACAGAACTTTCAGCTTTCCTGACCAAATGGTTCTTGAGAAGATTTTTGAAAAATTATCAAAATTTTTCAATAATTTCCAATTATCTACCCTTGAAAAAAAAGCGTGGTCCTTAATTTTCACAACTTTGATTCCCCTTTGGCTAAGGGTGCTTTTTACCAAGTTTAATTGAAATTGGCACAGTAGTTATGGAAAAGATGTTGAAAATGCGAAAAGTTTACGGACAGACAGGCGACAGACAAAATGTGATCAGAAAAGCTCACTTGAGTTTTCAGCTTAGGTAAGCTAAAATACTAAAACTGTACAAAATGTAGTTTTTATTTCTATTACATTTCCTGTAGTTGGTAATGTTAGTCGAGGTGTTAGATTCTGTTTTCCTTTCATGTCTTTGGGGGTTTTTAACATGTCCCAATACATTAGAGGATTTAAATCGTGCCGATGCATAAACAGAACTCCATTTATATACGTGCAAAGTTTTATTAAAATTTTATAAACTGAATAAACTAATTTAGTAAGTGTTTCCAAATATGCCTCATAATAAAACTTGAAAAAAAAAATCGGCGACTATGCGTGCTGAACCTCCTATACAAATGTTTACATGTAAAGAAAATGGCTCATAAATAGATACATATGTACATAATAGATAAGATTTGTTACTTCGGGAAATTACATATACATGTAACCTAGATTCAATATGCTTCCTCAACACCCCTGCGAATAAGATCAAATATGATGTTTTGACTCGTTGACTGTATCGGGACACGATAATTTCCCAAATATTTCCTGAAGGTTTTTTTCTCACTGAAGTGTATGTGTTTCCTTGTGTAGTTGAATTAAGCTAAAATGATCACAGTCTATGATAAATGAAGTCAAATGGTGTTAAATGTACAAAATATATATATACAGGTAAAGGTATGCTGTGAATTAAACAACGACGGAGCTTTTACATGTGGCAGAAAAAAGGCAGATACTGTAGCAAACGACTGCTAGCGTGTATACTGCTAAGTATTCTATATCACAATTCGTACCATTTTTGAAACCTTTCTGAAATACTCTGTTTATAACTAAAAAAAAACATAAACATAAACATTTTAATACCTTTCCTACATTTTCGTTCGTTGAGCACCAAAACCATTGAATTATCTTTATTCCTGTGATTTTAGGCCTCGAAACGATAATCTCTGCAATTTTTGAAACGTTCTACTGTCCCCGGGTGACCGATTGGTGAGTGAACGGTGAGCGAACGCTTAACGAACGGTGAGCGAACGCAGAGCGAACGGTGTCTGCACGGTAAACGAAATTTGATGAGCGGTTGTGAACGATGAACGGTGAGTGCACGCAGAACGCGAACGGATTGCAAACGCGAGCGTAAATTATAAAGTAACTTTTAAAAATATATCTTTTATTTGTCAACACTGTTTCACGTGTGATATTAAAATGTCGAGCTGATCTTTTGGTGATCGGTGAATGTCCCAGCGAAGTTTGATCTTGTCAGACAGAGGTTTAATAAATAAAAAAAAATAAATAAACAAACCAATTCATAATGAATTACTTACTGCCGATAATCTTGATGCTATTTTAAACAAAACGAGATTCATTCTGTTTTAAATGAATTTATTGTCGGTATTAAGAAGACATTCCTTTATCGTCAGATGATTGTTCCACCTCGGAGTTCCGAAGGGCTAGGAGATGAATTAAACCTTAACAGTGAGCGTACGATGCACGGTTGCTGAGCGCACAGTGAGCGCTTGATGAACGGTGAGCGCGAACGGAGCAGAGCGGAGAGCCCAAAACTGTGAACGATGAACGTATGGTGAGCGAACGGCGAACACACGGAAAGCGCACGTCAAAGGCAAGGTAAGCGAATGTTAGGCGAACGTAAAAATTGTAAAGTAGAACGTATCAGGGACTGAAACCTTCATTTATAACTATCTTAACATCGAGTCTTTTTTTTCTAATTGTCATTTTTTGCATAAAATGTATAGGTTGTATAAGAGAGCGATTTTAATCGTGTTTCCGTTGTTTCTACTCTTTGGGAATTTCCTTCTTACGATCTGTTTTATCATATTAATATCAGAGACAAGGATGTAAATGAACAAATGGACGTAATTATCATAAAATGGTATAAGAAAACAAAAAGTTTAAACTTGTTTGTGTTATAGCCTTTCTACGTTTATGCATTTCCTTTTCACGATCTGTTTATCAGATCAAATGTTAGAGAAACGGATATATCCAGTGAAATGGTGCATTGTATACCATAGAGGCATCTGTTTGTTGTTTGTCAGTTTTAAATATAGCTCTGTTGAGTGCATTTATTATATTCCATGGTTTTATAAGAACCAAAGTATTGATGGGAACACATACGTTCAACATTGAAAATAAATGTTCAAAGACATGCAAAGACGAAAATTTAGATAAGCGATTATTTTAAATTTCTTGTGCGTTGATATATTGGATGACTGTGCTAAAGAGAAACTGTATAGATTGCTGTGTAATATTTATTAATTAAGAAAACTTGTATATGTTCCTAAAGCCATAAATTGAAACTATTCATACATGTAACTGCTATTAGTCTTAATGGATGTGCATTTTGTTAATTAATATCAACAACACTTTGTCAGGTGAAAATTATATTAAGTGGTATTTTGAATAAGATGTTCTAAACATGGCAACAAATGTAATTGAGCGTCTCTTTATATAAATGTAAAAACTTCATTAGATTAGTTTACATTTATTTAAACGGCATTCTTTTAAGGATGATCTCATTCTTCATATTAATAATATTTCGTGCATGTTTTAGAATTTTTATTCATACAACGGGTCTCATTTTTTGACTATATTATTAATATACTTTTACATATCGTTTAAATGAATTCATGTTTTATCAGATGTTTAGACTTTGGATTATTTTAATATGTCATTCAGTCATATTTTGACAAAGACTCATTTACATTTCGAAGTAATTATTTTTATAACGGTTTTTTTAACAACGGCTGATCCTCCGCACATCATACACTGAGAATTTTTCGCATGGCTTGCACCGGACAACACCTGTAGAAAGACTTATAATTGTACTTGCTTTCTAGTTGCAAAGGATTTCTTTTGGAGAGTTTACTTAAAGCTGATCTTTGTCATAATCATACACTCACCTTGGCTTTGCTCTTGAAAGAAACATGACTCAAAAGTAGCAGGGTTGTTCTTTTAAGTGTGAGCGATTCGAGCTCTCTTCTTTTCTAAAGAAATCATATGCATGAAATGCTAAATTTGAATAAAAAGAGCCATAAGAAGCCATCTTTAGTAACCAGAATACATTATACAATGATACTAGAAGCTTGTCCAGAATGTCAATATTAAATAGCTGTCGCACAACGATAGAGCTGGTATGCCATTTTGTCTCATATAACATTTTCATAGTCAAGAAATGATTTGAAATGTCTGGGAAGTCTGACAATTTAAAATAAAATAGAGTTAACAAACATTCTAAGAGTATTTCATAATCAGTACACGTCCCCTCTCGGTTTGTATTATTTTATGAAAGCTTCGAGGCATACAACTATTCAAGAAAGAACGAGATGTTATATTTTAATAAGATATAAAAGAACAGAGGAAATTCAAACTATATATTCTACTCTAAATTGAAAACAAACTTAATTTTACTCTAATTGCATGTAACATATTTTCTTTGGAATTTCCACTGTTCAGTTTAATGATTATATTTAACATGTTATACTGGTCGTAAATAGGCACCATCACACAGATACCTGGTATATAAACCCTTCGATTTCGTTACACCTGATTGCACACCTGAAACTCGTGGCCGACATGTAGTATTCCTTTCGTGGTCTTTGGATTTTATGCATTTATTTCTTATTCTATGTGCATATTCTGTTTGTAAATAATGCATTGACCAATTTATTTGATGTTAGTATTCTGCTGGTTGAAAAAAGTGCGTAAGATTTGATAATTTCATCGCGACCGAGTAACACGGCGAGACAAGATGTACGTCCACACAGGTGAGACCTCTACAGCGAAGTACTTTGAACAGTTCAGAGGTCTGCCCCGTATATACGGGTTGAAGGGACAGCAGTGATGAAAGAGAAATATGGCGGACAGTGCCTATTTACGAGCGGTGTTCAGCTTTAATAAGAGATAAACAAACAGAGGAAATTCAAACTTTACAGTTGATATCAAAATTACAAAGTGGGTAAAATAATACTCTTCCTTTTATCTCCTGTAATTTCGCTAAGTTCATTGAGTATTTGCTGCTAGAAATTTGTGAAAACAATGTGCTGTTATGCACAATATATTCTGTATCCCGAATCAAACCAAAGTCAAACAGCCCAAACCCGATAACGAACCCAATTGTAAAAAACAACAAAAAACTGCCGATAAAATTTACATCAAAACACCTGACACTATTTTACAGAACTTATTTGTTTGTTAGAAATGATAAATGTAATAATGACAAGTAATGCACGATCATATTACAGACAACATCGTTTATTCAGTACACACCGAAGCCGATAACGAACCCTAACATAAAAAAAATAGAATATAAAAAAATAATTTTCTCAAAAATATGTGGACCAGACGCTACAAAAGTGTAAACTTGGATCTGTTGTTCAACATTTTGAAGCTGTTCACCAAGTTTCATATTATTGCTCAAACGCATAAAGAAAATAAAGTGTGGAAAACTGAACTGGGACAGACGGACGGACTGACGGACGCAGAGATAAGCTATATATTCCCCTCCGGTGAAAGCGGTAGGGGACTAATAAAAAAAAGTTAATATTTATAAGTTATAATTAAGTTAGATGATTTGCAGCCATGCAAAACAAGCATGTATATATAATATGTGCTACATTGTATATTCTTTTTACTTTAATACATTTCCTTCTCACGACCTGCTTTACCGGATCAAATATTAGAAAAACGGATGTAACCAATCAAATGATTGTATATTAAATGGAACATTGTAAAGCATCGTTGTTTGTTGTTTGCCGGTTTTAAATATAGCTGTGTTGAGTGCATCTAAAAGTTTTTATTGTGAAAAAACGCAGAACCTAGTGTCAACCTAGAGTCAATACTCAGGAGCTATAACATAATATATACCATAGCAGTCCATTCTTTCCTTAGACAAAATGAGAAAAATAACATGAATTCTCACAAATAAGTTTGACCAACTGTAAACTCTAAATGAAAAGTCACCCAACTCATGAACCATGTGTGAATTGCAACCACTTACATGAATATTCCTATCTATTTTTATACCCCCGAAAACAGTTTTTAGGGGATGGTTATGGAAATCACCTTGTCCGTCTGACCGTCCCTCAACCAATGCAATTGTGTCCGGTCTTTATCTTTCATATGGAGAAATATTGAAAGTTCTATCACAAAAAGATTGCTTATGACCTAAGAGTATGTCATGATTTTGACCAAAGGTCATTTGGCCAAGTTCAAGGTCACTGGAAGGAAAAGTGCAAATTTTGGATCCGGTCTATTTCTTTCTTATGGATAAAGTTCCTACTTCACGAAGAGAATGCTTATCGGGATAGGGTGTATCATGATTTTGACCCAAGGTCAGTTGGTAACGTTCAAGGTTATTGGGAGGAAAGAGTTTATAATTTGTTTCCTGTCTTTACCTTTCTTATGAAGACATATTGGACGTTCTTGCTTCATAATAAGATTGATTATGACCTGTGGTTGTGTCATGAATTTGAACCAGGTTCGGGTGTGCAAATTCAAAGTCACTGTCAAGAAAATGCATAATTCCTGTGAAATTTTGCTTTTAGCATTTCCTTGTAGTCGTAATTTACGGCCACATCCAAGGGTTGCAGCTTATTAATTATACATGCAACTGGGATAGTTTGACGGATCAAAGTCTGCACTTCTCCATCCCAATGATCAAGCTTTAAGGTGTTTCCTCGAAGAAACTTGGGATGGGGAACAAGATGAACATTGCAATAAAATTAATGTTGCATGTCCATCATATGAAATATATAAAATTTTCAATACATGCAGCTTAGACGGGTGCAAAATGCTACCTTGGCACTGACATAGTTATCCGGCACAGTGTAATATATCTAAATTTCATCCTGACAATATTTTTTCGGCTCCATGAATATTGTGCTAAATGTTTGTATCCTGTAATTATTTCCTGTAAAATGTGTCCATGGGATAGGAATCCCGGTCAATTATAATACGTTGCAGTTGAATTTTCACTTCACTCTAAGCATTTGCTTTTAACTATGTTATTGGTGTTTTCTTATATGGCGCTTTGGGCGATGTCAAAGGCTTATGGTAAGATTATATATATATATATATGATGTCATCTAACTTTGCAATAGTTATAGATAGTAGTTTTAAAAATTTTCAATATTTTCTATTAAGGTATAGCATTCTAATTAAGACGGATATTTACCTATACTGCTTATCAATAATATATTTTATAACCTTAGTACATGTAAATGTATTTAACATTCAATATGGATGATTTGTGTAAACAATAAAACTGTTACATGTGATTTATATAAAAATGATGTTAATGTGTATTAAGACTATGTATGCTTTTCTTTAAATCTCTTTTAATGAATAGCATTTTATATAATTAAAAAAAAAAATAAACAAAAAACAAAAAAACAAAAAACAAAAAAAAAAGAAAAAAAAGGGAAAAAAAACCTAGAAAAACCAATAAAAAAAACATTTAAAAAATGTTTGCCTATGTTTGAGAAAAATTATTAAAATGTTCATGTTGATTATACCATCTCAGATATGTAATTATATGTGCAATACTAGAGACGAGCTCGTTGCAAAGCAACGAAGAGGTCTTCCGTTGCAGCTTCCTGTCGGAAAAGGATTGTCAATCAGTCTGATTAAAAGCACCCTCTTCTCCTTACAGGGTCTGACAGGTATTGATAGGAGGTCATCTTCAACCGAACTAAAATTCTGAGCAATCAGGGCTTCAGAAAATGTATTGGAATTTTTTAAATGGAGACAGGCAAATTATTTTAATCCTGCTTTCTATGTAACCCCCAGACTGAGTATTGAAGAGTTGCACCTCTCATTAACAGATAAAGTCACGTATTTGGTAAATGAGATATATATTTAGGTTGTGTGCAAATATAGAGGTCATGTGAAGATGAATTGTTATCGATACCTATCAGACCCTGATGAGTGTAAGCAGAAGGGTGGTAATTTTAATCAGACAGGATTGTCAATATGATACAAGTAAGTTCAGAAAATCAAAAATAAACGATGACGGCTTCTCCAACTTGAGTGCGCTGTACGAGAGTGCTCAGTGGGAGGGACAACTCTCCGTATAACGTTTGGCCATGCAAGCACTCAGCATCGTTTTTGCTTCTGAGAAAGAAAGAAGCATTTATTTTTCAAACGACCTTGAACTAGCACAACTGACCCTGGGTCAAGTTCATGACACATCCGCAAGTCATCAGCAATCTTTAAATGAAAAAGCAATATCCAATGTTTCT
>WFKH01011926.1:36335018-36351785 GCA_016163765.1 Magallana hongkongensis
ATGCAATTTCATGGATTATTTTGCATAGTTAATAATGATTTTGGGGGTTTTTTTAAAGTTTTTTTTTTGTGGGGGTTTTAATTTGTTGATATGATTTGTTGAAATCCATGAAAATTAAACCAATCACAAAGATGCCAATCGAAAGTAGTTTATGTAATTTATCAAATACCTGACAAACTGTCATGACTTCCCTCTCTCTCTCTCTCTTCTGCCAACCAGCATATTTTTATATATAGCTCTTCTTCCTTAGGAGATCAATACAGTCTAAAAATGGCCACGACCATCGAGCTCTCTCAAATGCATATCTGCTTACATCCCTAATTCCACCAAACTCCTCCACTGTCTCCAACCACAATCGGACATTTTGACAACTTCTTCATGGTCAACATCTGTAATATTAAGTTACATAATCAGGAATTTTTGCACCATGAGAGAATATTAATTGGAACACCAATTGGTTGCCAAGTTGATCAGTAAAAAACATATATGCATGTGTACTTGATATTATAAAGGAACACCAACTGGTTGCCATGTTGATCAGTAAAAAAAATATATGCATATGTTCTTGATATTATAAAGGCGCAAAAACAGAGGTTAACTCAGATTTATCAAACATATTAATATTTACTGGGAGAGGGATAGTTATTATTAGACACTGATTTCTAAAATCTTCACTTTTAAATTAGTTGTTCTCCAATCAGATACATAAATATGTACATGCAAATCTTTCCACATGAAGAAGGGCATGGGGCTGTAAAAAGTAAATTTTGAGGGAGCATTATTGTGAAAGACTGAAAGTCACACAAAAGCTCCGGAAACTGAAAAAAGACACCATCTGAGGTTGAATTTTAAATAAAAACAAAATTGTACCTGACACCTATTTCACATCTATTTTAAATTTATTTTGCTGTCAATATGTGTATACCATTACAAATATCATTACCTAAAGTGTTCAATTTGTCTTTCTATTTCAAAATACATCTCCTGACGTCATGGGTTTCCGATATTTTAACACATAACACCATACATAAAGGCTGTCAGTTAACAATTTTTATCTAAACTGAATCATTTTTAACCTCACTCAGACATAGCATCAGAAATTACTGATACAAAATCAAAGTTAGTCGTTAGGCAGTTTCTACTTGTAGCTAAAATATAAACTGGATGCCACATAATTCGACTAATGGCTATGCACAGAGACGACAGGAAATTTCGTATGTGTGGTATAACATCATTTTGGAATGAACTCTTGCGTTGAAAATCGACTACTGAAAACATCTAATTATCTGAAACATGTGACGACATGATACAAATTCTAATATATTTTAGAATTAACTATTAATAATGAGAGACATTAAGAATTCTACTGGGTTCTGATATGTGTATTGAACCATACTGTCAAAAACTTGTATGCATGATAATTATTTTTTTATAATGAAATTACACCTAAGGTGCTTGGGGCTTTAATCACGAATATGTACGATGCCTACGTATATAGGTATAGGTATCTTACATATTCATAAGTAGAGACCATTGCATGCAAGCACCACATTACACCATAAGAAAAATTCGATGATGCCCATACCAATTTTACTTTTACTCTAATCTCAGCAACAACATTCACCGAGACTGAAAAATTAAAGAGAAGTCTTTCAAAAATTTTCAGTCTCGACGAAATTAACCTCGCTGAGATTACCAAATTTTACTCTATCAATGAATGTAGGTCAAACCTGGACAGATCGCTTTTGCTGGCGTCGAGTCATCTTCCTCCTTCTGTGATGAGAATTATTCAGCTGTAATATCAAAATATGTGATTGGTCTGCCAAAGAGAGCGTCCATGTTCGCACTAGACCATCCTTTTTCTGAGCTTTAGCAACCTTTATGTCTTTTCAGCGTTCAAAATCAAATCCACGTTTCCTCCGCATTGCCAAAAACCGAACCGATATTTATGTCGTAAAATAGGATTTTTGAGTTAAATTAACTTTTATTATCGTTTATGATCACGTTTTATTTTTTTAAAAAAACTATGAAATCCTTTCCACAATAAATTTTATTGTTTAATAGCTTGGTATTGAACCAACAGATTTAACGACCGCGAATTGGTTTACGTCATTCGGAGTTGCGCGGTAGATTCAAAATCGTGAGTCCCATACTTCCTTAATTCGTTGATTCAATTCACAGTCAAAAAGTATTAAAATCAAGTTACAAAGAGTATTTTACCAAAAGTTGCATGTAAATCTATGCAGGACCTTTAAGAAAGGGTTGTGTGTCAAAGAAGGCGCTAGCATAATAAAGAAACCTGTTGAATAGTCAGTTGTATATATCTTTGTATGGATAGCCCCTCAAAAGCGTATAGACAATTTTCAGTTTCAACGACAGGACATTAGAGGGATCAACAGTTTTAGGTTAACCAAAGAACTGTTTCATGTTTTCTACCCATCACAATTATTAGGTTTTCCACCTTTTAGGTGAAAGACCTTTTGTATTTCTTATTATTATCATTATTAGGTCTTTCCACCTTTCAGGTGAAATACCTTTTGTTTTCTTTATGTTTTTTATTATTATTATTTTTCTTTTCTATTTTCCACGGGAAAACTTTTTTATTTCAAGAGATATTGAAACAAATTTTTCTTTATGTGATTGAACATTAAAAGTTATGATACCAAATGACCCTGTGCCTAATAACCCCAAGAACTTAAAAAGTTATTGCCCTTGTATACGAAAAGCTTGTTATCGCTACTCCTCTAAAACCATAAGAGATAGAAAATTGGAACTTTTACCAATGTCTTCAGTATACTTAGAGGGTTCTTCAATCTACTAATAACGAAAGGATCCGAGACCCCCTTCTATTAGTTATTGCCCCTGAAAGTATTTGAATTTCAATAAAATCACTTCCAACTGTTTTATTATTTATCATAGAGACATCGGATCACTTGGGATGGAAGCGTCTACCTTGGCCGAACAAATTGACATAAAGGTCAAAGGTCAAGGTCATTTAGAAATCCGTTAATTAATGAGTTTTTAGATTTTTTTTGTTAAGGGTGGTAGAGAAAAACTTTTTCATGGATGTAGTAGGACATCTTAAGACATTTTAAAATATAGCCCCTTGGCTCATACCTTTGAATAATTACAGAGTTATTGCCCCTATAGTACGACATGCTTGTTATCGCTACTCCTCTTAAACCATAAGAGATAGCGACTTGGAACTCTTACCAATGTCTTCAGTACACTTAGAGGGTTCTTCAATCTATTTATACCAAAAGGATCTGAGGCCCCCTCATAGTAGTTATTGCCCCTGAAAGTATTTCAAATTCTATAAAATCACTTCCAACTTTTTTATCATTTATCGTAAAGACGTCGGACCACTTGGGATGGAAGCGTCTACTTTGGACAAACAAAATGACATAAAGGTCAAAGGACAAGGTCATTTGGAAATCTGTAAATTAATGAGTGTTTAGATCTCTTTTGTAAAGGGAGGTAGAGAAAAACCTTTTCATGGATGTAGTAGAACTTCTTGAGACCTTTCAAGATATAACCCTTTAGCCCCTACATTGAAACAATTATAGAGTTATTGCCCCTATTGTACAAAATGCTTGTAATCGCTTCTTCTCATAAACCGTAAGAGGTAGAGAATTGAAACTTTCACTAATGTGTTCAGTACATTTAGGGGCTCCTTCAATCTATTTATACTAAAAGGACCCGAGGCCCCCTTCTAGCAGTTATCGCCCCTAAAAATATTGAAATTTCAATAAAATCTTTTCAATTTTTTTTTTTACTCTCTATCATAGAAACTTCGGACAACTTGGGACAAAAGCGTCTACCTTGGCCAAACAAAATGACATAAAGGTCAGAGGTCACGGTCAAGCGAAAAAAAAATTGCAATCTAAATCTCTTGAAAATTCTAAATAAAATAGCGCAATAGAAATATTTCATTAATTAAATTGAAATAAAATTATTCTAAACATAAAAAAAATAATGAGGTGGAAAGACCTCTAATTGTTCCGGAACAATTAGTCTACTTGTTATTATTTTGTTCTGCTCTTTTTTTCCAGGGACAGCTTTTTTATTTATAAAGATATTGAAACATTTTTTCTTTATGTTATTGATCATTGAAAGTTATGGTACCAGATGACCCTTTCCTTGATATCTCCCAGAACTTTCCAAGTTATTGCCCTTGTGTACGAAAAGCTTGTTATCGCTACTCCTCTAAAACCAGAAGAGATAGAGACATGAAATTTTTACCAATGTCTTCAGTACACTTAGGGGGTTCTTCAATCTAGTCATACCGAAAAGATCTGAGGCCCCCTTCTATTAGTTATTGTCCCTGAAAGTATTTGAATTTCTATAAAATCACTTCCAACTTTTTTATTATTTACCATAGAGACGTCGGACCACTTAAGATAGAAGACCTTAACCGAACAAAATGACATAAAGGTCAAAGGTCAAGGTCATTTAGAAATCTGTTAATTAATGAGTTTTTAGATCTCTATTGTTTAGGGTGGTAGAGAAAATCTTTTTCATAGATGTAATATAACATCTTAAGACATTTGAAAATATAGCCCCTTGACTCATATCTTTGAATAATTACAGAGTTATTGCCTCTATTGTACAAAATGCTTGTTATCGCTACCTCTCATAAACCGTTAGAGGTAAAAACTTGAAACTTTTACTAATGTATCAATTACATTTAGGGGCTCCTTCAATCTATTTATACCGCAAGGATCTGAGACCCCCTTCTAGCAGTTATTGCCCCTGAAAGTATTGAAATTTCGATAAAATCACTTCCAACTTTTTTACTATCTATCATAGAGACTTCGGACCGCTTGTGATGGGAGCGTCTACCTTGGCCGAACAAAATGACATAAAAATCAAAGGTCAAGGTCAAAAAAAAAAAATTTGCAATCTTAATCTTTTGACAATTTTTAATGAATTAACGCAGAGTAAAATATTTTATTAATTTAATTGAAACAAAAATATTCTAAACATAAATAACAATGAGGCGGAAAGACCTCTAATTGTTCGAGAACAATTAATTATATTATCTTTATTTCTGTACCTTTAATAATTGCATCTATTGTTGAATTAACTACATATAGTTCCTCATTGTAATGTGTTCCTAACTGTTGTTTTGTTTTTTTTCTGATTTATCAGTGAAGAACCTCATGTTTGCATAGTTATTTTTTTTTCTTATTATTTGGATTTTTAAAAGCATTATAGCACAGCAAATGATTCAGCTCATTTTCGCATCATACAATCCATGTATTGCTCCATTTTTGGACGGTGTGGTTCAAATTAAATTTTGTTAGCCGGGAGGGTGTAGGGTGCATATTTTCATGTACATGTACTTTACTATGTGGATTAACCGAGTTTATTTTCAAGAGCATTTGAGTTCAGCTCGCCCTGATCACCACGCACTCTCTAGATCCGCGCATGCGTTAAATCTGAATTTCAATCATTTTGTGGGGTCGTATCGCTATTACATGTACACTTAGATAGCTTTAAACAATGAAGATCTATTTAATTGAACATCTTATTTTCCTTTGACGTGTTTCTAATGACAATCGCTGAGCATTTTAAATTATTCTTTATATAAAATATTTGCTCAGTACTTTTTATTCATAATAGAATACAACCAATACAAACATTTTTTTTTTTTTGAACTATTTTATGTGGTAAAATCATAATTATGTTTATATATTGAAATGGTTAAACAATAGGTGACTATTTCGGGGGATTTTTTCTGTCAGAGAAGCCATTGTATTGAGGTTAAGCACTCACAGTTATAAGTGATATATAAACAAATATGGTGGTGTTATTTCTGTAAACAACCATTATAGAAAACTTACATATATTTTCCACATAAGCATGGGTTAAAACCATATAGACATGTTGATTGATGGGTGCATGGACAATGTGTGCTATGTATCGCCTAGAATGAAGTTGATATTAAGCAATTGTGTATTTTGTAGTTACCAATGTAAAAACAAAAAGACGTATAATCTTGTTTTTTATTGGATTGATAACTTTTTGTACAGGTTCCTTTTATGGGTGGTACTTTGAAGGTCATGTTCTTGGATTCTCCGTGTATGTCTCCAATACCACGGATAGATCACAAGGAACGTTGTGTTTCAAGGACAACAACTTCACAAGAAACACAATACCTTCTGTCTTTACAACAAATTGTTTTGTTCATGGACAATATGTCATCTACTTCAACGAGAGACTACCAGGAGTTGTCTACCCTGCCGGTTATGATCGTTATGTAAGGAGTGACCTCTGTGAAGTAGAGGTGTATGGTGAGTGTTCTTTATAACTTGTATAACATTTGAACACTATTTTAAATTCTTTCATATTTGGTCATATGTCTATCTTTATTGTCACGATATAGAACAAAAAAAAAATTCCGTATGTATACCGTATGTAAAGCAACCAACAAATCGGTTATATGCTTAAGTGCTGTCGATTTAAATAAAACTATCAAAACTTTTTCAGTCATTTGAAGTGAGCATTCATTTGATTGTTAATTATTAAAACTTGACACAAATACACGTCTTGCTTTTTATATGAATAAAATAAACTTTACTTTAAGATGACTGAGTGACAGGACTGTTACAATTCCAAACATGTCATTTAGCATCTAATTATCTGAATGTCAAATCTTCCTGTAAGGGTCTTTGATGTTACATGTATGTTAGGGCGGGGTTATAGTGGTAAGATATCATACATGTAACTGAACAGATTGCATATACTTTTAAAATTTGTTCTTTGATGTTGTTGATTCGTTATGTATTCGTAGTTGGTAGGTTGGGTAATAGTGTGTATTATGTCTTTAAAAATATTCTGTTGTATGACTTAAAGTATAAAGACAACTTATTTACATAGATACACGAATGATGAACAAGAGTACTTCTATTATATTTTGAAATCCATTAACTCTGAGTTCTGAGTTGGAAAAAGTGAGCTGAATGTTAGTCATTTAGTTGATATCCATTGCATTTTAATTGCATTATTCTCTACTAATGGACATCCAGCAAGGCTTATACATGTACATTGTGTCGTGATTTCGAATTACATGGAACCCCTTTCTAGATTGATGGGGGGTGAAACTCAATACTGATCTATTACACGTCCATTATCAGTGCATCTGAGTTTTCTTTTTAATCAACCATACTACTAGTAAGCTTAGAAAAAAAAAACATTGCAGGGATATACTTTTGACTCATACTTAATTATTTTTTCTTAAGTTTCATGGGGGATGCGAAAAATAGCCGTGCATTGAATTTGCATTTGAATACATGTACCAAATAAGAAGTCATTTTGTTGTGTACATGTAGTACGCAACTTTTTATGTCACTTTGTAAACAAATAGATAACCGTGCCAAATTTTGTCAGGTACATGGGAATGCTTTTTGCCAGACCGTTGTACTTAGATATGTATCTGTTTACCGTACACTACTGATATAAAATGTTTTGAGTTATTTTAATTCATATTGCTCTTACCTAATTGAATGCAATAGTCAAGCTTGCAGGTAAGATATTCTTGTATTATTAATATATCGCAGTCTTTAGAATCTCCCTTTACCATTCATGGAAGGGAATACACACTTTTGAACTTTTGCTGTGTTCTTTGATCATGTACATGTATAACCGTAGGGATATTACTTAAGGACATGTTCATTTACCAATTCATGGTTTTCTATCATTGGAAACAATATTCTTTAAGTGAATATTTCACAGGGATATATTTCCCAAAACTAACAGAAAAACTCATTGACACCCTTTTGCTTTTTCCAAAGTCACACAGTTCCAGAAAACGCACCTAAAGTTTTCTTACAAATTCAGAGATATACTCACTATACTTTCTGTTCATGTAAATAAACGCATGGTACTCGATTAAGATTTATGATCATTGCAAGAGGTATATTGTATGATATTAGGCATTTGTTTAAAGGATGTCCAGCAACAGGGTTTTATGGATCTAACTGTTCCATTCCCTGTCCAGACGTTAACTGTCAGTACTGTCACATAGAGACGGGCACCTGTCAGGGCTGTAAACCTGGCCACCAAGGCCATCGCTGTGAATTAGGTAAGGAGTGTTTTCAAAAGAAAACATTAAACTACGTATACATGCTTTATATCTGGTTTCATCTTTTACACGTATTACTAATATATCTGTTACGTATAAGCTACAAAAATAAACGAATAATGATTATAAAATATAGGAGTATCTGTTTACATGCTGTAGTAGTCAAAGGATACATTATAAACTTGCATTATTTCTGTTGTTGTGAAATGAGTATAGATTAAGATTTACATTGTAGATATATAATTTGATGTTTAAAGAAATAAAAAAAATCTCCTTTGGTGATTGGTTCCTGTATTAACTTTTAAGAGTTTCTCAAATGTCAAAAAGATAGTATTATTAATGTGTAAATACCTAAGTTTTATCCATCCTGTAATTGGTTTTAAACAGGTATGTTTTATCAATGATGAAATCGTTTATCTATAATATATTTATATTGTATAATATGTTTTACGGTGCTACTGTTGTGGTGATTGCAGCAGGAATTGCACATACCTTGCATTATTGTCAACCTAGTGATATTTTTAAAGTTACCAACTAACATTGAATAAATTTTGAGAGAGAGAGTGAGAGAGAGACAGAAAGAAAGAGAGAAAGAGAGAGAAAGTCGAAAAAATCTGACAAAATACATTGACCTACCTTCCCTAAAACCGTTCTTTACTTTTGGATGAAATTTATCAGTCTTTTAAATGTAATTTTTTTTTTTTTTTTTTTTGGGGGGGGGGGGGGGGGGTGGGGTTGGATTGTCAAAAGTGTACAGTATTAATACAATATATTTTTTTCTTTTGTACTTTGTTATTATTTGACTTTTATAATTTTTTTTCCTGGTTCATAATTTTTTTAATGAACTTGATTTTTTTTATTTTGGAATACGTTGTACATGTATCCGTGCCCCCGGTCCCTGTTTGTAGGTGTGTAATTTCCCATTTTCCAATTTAATGCTTTGAAAATATGCAATTTCTTAATTGTTTATTTTTTCTCTTTATTCTTTATTTTTTAGTTAAAAATGACTTTTTTTAAAATTTCCTCCATTCTTATTCTTACTGTTCATGCACGCAAAATAAGTTAAACTTGTCCTGGTATATGTAATTATATAATATCGCTATCGAAATGAAAAAAAAAAACACTTAAAAAACACAAGTCATCTAAGGCAGGTATCGAAGTTTATACTGAAATAGCTATAGTACACGCATTAGAGATGTTTGAGCAACCTCTAAATTTATCGCGGGACATCTACCGCGAGATCAATGTGACGTCATACGTTCAAATCTATATTCATTTGCTTACGTATCTCGACTCAGTACGAAGGAATGCAAGCATGTTAAAAATCTTGAGTCTCACCAAAGCTTGTGCGCTACTCAAAACGTGTCTTTCAACCCCAAGGCACCGTTCATTACGAGTTAAATGTAAGCCATTTTTGTCATAGCACCACGGGAGAAAACATTAGAGAGCACTCGTTCTAACTGGTTCGTAGAGCTCGCTTCGCTTGCTGCGCGCCGGCGACCTGCGCTCGCTATTAGATGACAAGCGAAGTTTTTTCGCGTATATACTAGTACATGTACAGGTAAATATCGATAACTCGAACTTCAGGGGACCATGATTAATTTTCGAGAGATCACGAGTTCGAGAGATCGAAAGTAAAAAAAAATCCGGAAAATTTTGTTACGGTCATTTTGGTTCTAAAATTATAGTAGCCGGAAGTTTACATTTATAACATGGAAGGATAGTCTGACATGATTTCATTCGTATTTTTTGCTACATTACTTCAATTTAAACAATACAGAACTTAGTTGTGTGGTTATTAAGTGGGTTCTTCACGATAAAAAAACTTTTAATGATATTATGGTTCCTTAATAACAGATTATTTTAAGTAGATAGCGGTTAAATATACCGTAATTTTCACAAGTTGTTGAAATTAATAGAACAGTTGCAAATTACCTATCTACCCTTTGAAGGAAGCAAGGGGTAGTGTCACTTACGTAATCAACCAATTAACACTACCACGCTAGCCCCCAGGCGTTCACTCGACCATCCAGGTAAGGTCCACGCGGAACTATAATTTCACGCTTGATCGGCCGCGTGTGTACACAACAACCACTTCGAGTTATCAAGAGTGAAAAACAATGAAATATGTATAACGGGACCCAGGTTTTACTTCGAGAGATCAAGAACTTCGAGAGATCAAGAGTAATTTTGCTTAGTTATATGGAGAAAACAATCGGGACCGTGATTTCACTTCGAGAGATCAAGAACTTCGAGAGATCGAAGTTCGAGCCATCGAGTGTCACCTATATGTCAATGAAAGTGTCATATGTATTAAAATTTTCACACTCAAAGGACCTGCCGATCCGTCCAAATTGTTTTAAACGAGTAGTTAAACCTTACGGTCATGGGTTTAACAATCTAACACCTTATACGTTAAAGATTCATTTTTCCAAAGCTTGAGCAAAAAACAATTCAAGAGTCCATTGTGTTTCAGACAAATATATATTCAGATATCTCATCAAAACATATTTTCAATACAACAACTTAAATTATGGATGTTGCAAGTTAAGTGACGACACATTCAAAAGCCTAAACCAAGGAACTATTCCTGATTTAGTCTGAAGATCGCTGCATCATTTGACTCTTGATCAAGATAATAAAAGAAAAAAAGAAATTATGTGTTGTGGAAACTATAATGTGTCCAACTAGTACATGTACATGTGCACTTATCTGGAACAATGTTTTTTTCATACATGTACTAGCAAATGTACAATATATATGGCTATTCCTGCAAAAAAGTATTACATTTGTTGTGTACTAATGGCCTACAGTTCAGAAATTGTGTTATCGTGCAATCAAAAAAGCGATTTTCACTAAGATATCGTATTCATAAATACTCATAACACCTTTAATTATGGTGTTATGGGGAAATGTTTAAAAATTCACGTTTGAGTAAATTATTCCTTGAACAGACAACAGCAGTATGTATAGATCTTTATACAAAATAATGTGGTACTTGCATTGAGATTTAATGTTTCCAAAAACAAAATCCTTATCAACCTTTCGAAATGGATACTATTCAAACTAATATCCAGGAAAAATTCAAGTACTGATTTTAGTTTATTTTCTGTATTATGTTTTTATTTTTGTTTTAGTTTTCTCTTGCAAAGAAATACCCGGAAGATACCCATTCTTGAACAAAACCTCATTCGTTATATATGAAAGCCATTCACAGAACTGTTTATCATAGTCAAACTATTTGAATGGAGGAAAACTGTTGTTGGGTGTATTTCTAGCTTTGTTTTTCGTTTCAGTATGTCCAATAGTATTCTATGGTGTAGCATGCAATGAAATATGTGGAAACTGTCGGGACGTAAGTCAATGTCACCATATTACTGGAGCATGTCTATCTGGATGTGTTGCTGGCTATGAAGGGGATTTATGTAAAACACGTGAGTATAAATGTAATCAGGCATTGATAAGCATATGTATATGTAGTATTCAACTTAACATGAATATACACATGTGGGCTGATTTAAAAATTACAACAAACCTCATGAAATAATTTCAAGAAAACATTCAGCATATCTTCTTTCATTTCACCAGCTTGTCCATATGGCTTATTCGGCCAAGACTGTTCTGAGAAATGCAACGATACATGTACCGTGTGTAATCATGTGAATGGTGTGTGTGACTCTGGATGCATCCCTGGCTGGATAGGCAACTACTGCAATCAGAGTATTGTTTATACTATTTCTTTAGATAATAATAATAACCAGATACATGGCCACACTTTATTTATGATATTCACAAGTTATGAAATGTTTATCAAGAAAGTCACATGACTGAGTGTTTTTCAAAACATATATGTTTGTAAACCGAATAAAATGTAACTGAAATAGATGTTTGATTTTAGTAACACTGAAATGACCTAGTACTAAAAAAAAATATTCTATTACGTACATTTATAAATGATGGCAAAAATAATGGATATTAAGATATAGAAATGCATTTCATCTAACAATATAGATATAAACAATACCAATTCATGATGCTGTAGACACTGCTTGCTGCTGAAAAGTCCATGGTGATAAATATTGGTGCCAGAATAAAAATGTTCGTGTTGCGAATTTGACATCCCGTATAAAATTTATATGCAAACTATGAAAAATTACTGTTATGTATAAAATCATTGTAATATCAATATTAGTTTAACAAAATCATTGGGAAGACAACAAGCAAATTGTATTCGCTGTGATAAAATATGGGTTGGTAAATCTGAACCCATGAACACTGACTATTCAGGAAAAATGTTCCCCTTTAATATATTTAATGGGTATGTCATATTTATAATTAATCTAGTGTGTCCCTCAGGATCCTATGGTGCTGCATGCAATACAGCGTGTGGAAACTGTCGTGACGTAAACCAGTGTGACCATGTAAATGGAACATGTCTAACCGGATGTGGTGCTGGCTATATAGGGGATTTATGTAAAATACGTGAGTAGATATGTAACCAGATAGTTTTTAATCATACTTTCGTGTATACATGCATGTAAATGCATGTATAAAAAAATAGTATTTAAATAAAATCAATATCCTCACATTGAATGACTTTTTAAAAAAAATTTATTTATTAGTTAAAGAAATATGCAGTCTATTGGTTTCTTTTCAAAATCCAGCTTGTCCAAGTGGGTTTTTCGGGCAAGACTGTTCGGAGAAATGCATCGACACCTGTGCAGGGTGTAATAATGTGAATGGTTCGTGTGACTATGGATGCATCCCTGGTTGGAAGGGTGACCTCTGTAAAAAAGGTATGGGTTGTTTATAATAGTGCAATTCGTTCAAACAGACAACGTGTACTTGAACTTCCACTTTCAGTATTGTTCATATTTGTATTTGTAAAGAACTACATGTTATGAAGCATGATCATTTTGTCAGTATTACCATGTAACCGAATGTTAAACTATAAAATTATTCTAGCTTAACAATGAAATATTGATATTGATATATTTGTCTCTTCTTGTTTCGATGAATGTTCATACATTCCATTTTTTAGTGTTTACATACATCATTTTTCATGAATTTTAAAATGTGTTTCTATTAACTTTCTCTTTTTGCCGACTAAATATTAATGACACGAAGCATCATTGAACTATTTACAACATGGTTTCAGTTATATTATTTTTTAGACCTGCTTTTAATACACTTTATTAAATTAAAATATATGTAGTAATTTCGAATGCATACATTTCTGCTAATACATGTATTACGCTTGACAGTTAGTTTGAGTGTTTTAATTTCTTTAAACAAAATATTATGTGTACAGAACAATTCTAACTATTACGTGTGTGTCTTTTCCTAAAACAAAGTCTAAAATGAGATGCGCTATAATCTACAAATTTCAACAATATTTTATTCAAATTAAAAAAACAGGAGGTTTATCAAAGAGTAGATGCGTCTTTGTATATCAGATTGTCAACATCTCTTTTTACTATTAATATGTTCACGTCTCAACATACGAATAAACTAAGATAAATAGAATGTGTTTCGGGGTATTTTACGAAAGGTGTCAGAAACATTCATTCGGTAGAAATGCATAATTCAAGCTATACAAACAATATCAATTCACCACCATGAATGCATATCGGGCTTCTTCAATAAATTTTGAGAAGGGGTGAAGAAACTTGTGTTGGTTAAAAGTTACATTTTAAGCCATATTTTTTTTCCAATTTTACAAGTGTAGTTTTGCGTAATTGTATGTTTCCATAATAAACTAAAAAATGTATAAAAATTGTTTCAAGTTCAGCTATTCGTCTAAGCCCCGTCAACTTACGCAAACTATGATATATGTTATACAGCATATGCTTTATAATCGTTTTAGAATGTGACACAGGTGCTTATGGTATTAGATGTAAAAGAACATGTGGACAATGTCGGGATCTTAACCAATGCTCCAATGTCAACGGATCTTGCTTAACTGGATGTAATGCCGGTTATAAAGGGGACTTGTGTATAACACGTAAGTGCACTAAGATCAACGCGGTTTGCGTATTTACCGCGAATCCTCGTGGTGTGAAATTGATCGCGGTTTAGCACAGGTAACTCAGGTAAAACTGCGCATCCTCGCGGTACTGCATCTCACCTTGTCCACACCGCCGCGGTATTGTAGAACCAGTCTCAGGCGAAAACTGTTCTTGTTTTTAACGCAAGTTACCACCCCCAATATCTTCTCACACGGGAAATCTGATTAATGGAATTAATGAAGATTAATTCATATTTATTTATTTTATAAATGGAGTTGATTGTTTAATTTATTATTTAAAATAAAAGTGGGGAAAATAAAATGAACGAGTACTTATGCTATTACAGAAATTTATATCATTCCGAAAGCGTTAAATATTTGTTCTTGGCACATTCATCTTGGACAAGTATCAGTTATCAATTAAGTTATTTAATTAAACAATTCATCGTAGTATCTTATTTAGCCTCGAGAAAGGGTATATAAATTGGCGTTTCATTTACAATTTTTTTCATAATTTATTCTTAGCTTTAAAATATTTGTTACACTTATTTATTGCTCTTCAATACGCTTAAAGAATTCGTTTAATTAACAAAAAAGTAAGATCGTGTGTATTTTAAAACTTGATTTTCCTATCCGATTCGGCAAAAGTATGATGTCCAGTGGGTCCCCCAAAATTTATGGTGATCGTTTAAAACCTGAGATATAAATAAAATACAAATAAAATATAATATCAATATTACGCCTCGAACGAGCTATTTTCGACAAATTTCGCTGAATATCTGTAGTTGAAACCATAACGCCATGGCGTCAATCAAGCAAAAAGATGACGTCACAATGCACGCGAAAGCATGCGTACTCGAACTGTACTCGGCCTCGTTAAAAGTAAATTTATTCTGCGTATTTGTTTAGAAAATAGATCTATAAAACAACCTCTTAATGATATACTTAAAAGGTGCGCTCGAATAAAACACAGTTATCAAACATACTATGACCAGGGTTAATCAGGAATGGAGATATTATCTGAAAACACGGCTACAGTAGATTATATATACCGGTATACATGTAGTATTTTTTTTTAATGGTAAAAATCAAAATTCCCTTTTTTTGACCCTGTTTTTCACATCTGCATCCATTTACACCCCTTTTTGCGAAAAATAAGCCTTTACAAGTCAAAGTTCATGGAATTTTCCTGAATCATTGACATTTAAATGCATTACACAGACATTTAAAATGAGGTATGTTCCTCTTCTCCATTTAAAAACTCATGAAGCATAAGAGGAACGTTCCTCTTTTCACTTAAACTGAAATCCCTACAGCTCAATCTGAGGAACGTTCCTCTTTTTTCAACTAAAATATTCACAAAGCAGCTGAGGAACATTCCTCTTTCACCTGACTTAAAATCTTGACAAGACACCTGAGAAACGTTCCTCTTTTCACTTTAACAGAAATCTTGACAAGTCATCTGAGGAACGTTCCTTTTTTCACTTCAACAGAAATCTTGACAAGTCATCTGAGGAACGTTCCTCTTTCACTAAAACTGAAATCTTCACAAAGAATCTGAGGAAAGTTCCTCTTTTCTCTTTAACTGAAACCTTTACATGGTACCTGAGGAATGTTCCAATTTCCTACATTTGAAAGTAAAAACAACTAATAAGTTGAAATATAATAATCTTAAATCAAATAAGCATTTAAACATGTTATACTTTACGTAAATATTAAGGATGTTAACAAGTACTCGAGTACTTGACTATCGCTCAGTCCCGATGATGATCAGCTAAAATTTTCTTAGTCGATTACACGATATAAAGTAAAAAGAGTTTGAATTTTTAATATTTTTTTATCGCGGCATTTTTGGGTTACAAATCAAAATAACAGGTGTTTTTGGGGTTTTTTTTTTTTTTACATTTTTTGTCGGTCTGTTCTATCGGTGCCCCCTTGTGTATTTTTTAAGTGGCAAATACATGTATATTAATTGGTGTCAAAAATTGATCTTGTAGATCAAATTATAATTAACTGTTTTCAATAAAAGTACATCGGCATGTAATTAAGAATACCAATTTAATATTTCTTTTAATATTCAATATCAAGTTTATTTAGTAGTTAGATTAGATGTTTATATAATTAAAAATTTAACTATATTAATAATTGTCTCAGTGCTTATGTTTTTATAATTATTAAAAATATAAAGCTCGCATCTATCAAATTCAGGATTGAGTTCCCAAGTAGAGCTGCATTTTCCTGAAAGCACTTTCACTTAATTCGGTCTTTGATACATGGTTTACAAGAGCCAAGGTTTGTCTTCTGTTTTGTCTTCTGTTCATACTGTTTGACTGGCTGGATGGCTTCTTAACTTTTCTGTGGCCCCATTGATTTCCTTCCAGGGGGGATGTCCAGATCTTCTTTAGAATCTATGTATGATACATATTTGCATTTTAACTCATCATTGCTAAATAACTTCCTGTTATTTCATTTCATAATGAAGATCTGGCTGTGATGCTTTTTTTTGTTAATTACACACAAAGTCTCAAAACATACATTTAAGTATTGACATTCTTTAAGAAGAAATACCCAGTATATATATTAAAGGTCACATAAGTTTCTCCCTTCTTAACTTGAGAGACAGAGAGAGAGAGAGAGAGAGAGAGAGAGAGAGAGAGAGAGAGAGAGAGAGAGA
>WFKH01011926.1:36351795-36372010 GCA_016163765.1 Magallana hongkongensis
AGAGAGAGAGAGAGAGAGAGAGAGAGAGAGAGAGAGAGAGAGAGAGATGTAACAAGAGAGAGAGAAAGAGAGAGAGATTTGTTCAACAAATATTTCTCTTTGGATATGTATACCTAAATATGTTTAAACATTTACAGAATCCTAGCAGGATAATTAAGCATGACTTAATTGATTTGAATCTACCAAACATCAATATACTCTTAAATTTCTGCTCTAATCTTAAAACACATTGGTATCATTGCAATTTTTTTTGGGATGGCGGCAGATCTTAACACTTCACATCAAATCCCAAAGCTATTGTTATCAGGCCGGTCATTCTTGTGAGTATGAGAATGGTTCACAGCTGTAAATTATTTGTTTTAAGCCAGACAGCAAAGCAGATGGGATTTGCATCACTTGATTAAAGCAGGAATTATTAACCACATCAAACAAGAAAGTTGTATAATTCAGATTCTATTCATCCTATCAATTTAATGTTGCAGCAAGGAAATACCAGAATTCAGTAAATTAAGCTTGGTGAGCTTGGTCAAACTTATTTTTGTTTGAAATTTAGAAGCATAAAATATTCGGAATATTTGCTCATCATAAATTTGGACTTGTCATACTAAGGACTTTAAGTTTGTTTCATCAAAAGTCTCAGTTACCTGTGTGCCCTACCTAAGTTAAGCTAAACAAAATCATTCAAGCTCCAGTCATATAGATCAGATGTTTGTGGGATCATTCTCAGTGACCACCTGTTCAAATTTCTGGCCGTCTTTTTGTCTCTCCTTTCGGAGATGATTTTAAAATCAACTCCTCCATGCAATCACTAGTTGCACTGGAAGTATTGTGGACCTGGAGCCCGTTTGACAAAGATTTCCTAAGATGTTTCCCAAGACAGAACTTAAGATATGCCTAAGTTATAACTTAGGAAGTTCCTAAGATTTGTTTGTATAATATTTTACATTCACGCATACAGGAGTAGATAAGAATTATGCAATAAACCCATATATTCTTTGAAAACGGTATTTTTTTTAATTTGAGAGAGAATGAATTGATCATAGCATCTTTCTTGTTTTTTTGCTACATGTACATATATTTCTTTATTTTAAATATTATTTGGATATGACCGCATGAATCAATTGAAAACATTGGTCACTGCTAGAATTTCTGTTGTTCTTTATAAATGATCCAGTGCATTTTTTGGTCTAGTTGGTCCATTATAAATAGCCCGTGTTAACATATACAGATATGATTAATCCTAAATAAAAAAGCTCGTTGAGATATCCACCGTAGTGTACCTATAATTTCATTTTTTCAAATTCACTGTTCTTAATTGTTAATTCCCTTCCTTTCACTTCAATTTTTTACATGCTCCAAAAAAGGGGTGGGGGGGGGGTGGGGGTGACTCTATGTTGATTCACTTTTTGATATGTAAATTTAAGAAAAATGTTTGCTGCGAGTAAAAGTGAAAGGGGGGGGGGGGGGGGCCCATAGAAAAAGGGAGGGGAAAAGGCAAAGTTCTGAATGAAACAAGATTCCCATGGGTGATTTAGTAGCGACATTCCTAAACCACTTAACTTGCGGTCACTCCTACCCCCCTTCCCCCCCCCCCCTCCTCCGACAAAATAAATCAAATGAAGAAAACACCTAACATTTCTCCCGTAAAAGAAAAGCTTATTTCGTGTAGGGATAGGACAAATCATCCAGTCATTCTGTAATTGAGTATTTATGTAGTATTTATTCCTTTTTAAGATATTAGTAATTCTCGCGCATGAATAATTTAATCATCACAGTGCACTAGCTATAACTATATACCCGCTATCCATCTGCGCGTGCAAGATAATCTAAAAAAAATGTAAAAATTAAAAGTCCACACCAAAGAAATTAATTGAAGAAATATATGTATAATTTGATAGTTCTAATGTTTTCAGTTTAGAAGCAAAGTGGATATATTACAAAGAGAGGATATACATATTAGGCTATGCCTGTTGTCCACTCCTATTGAATTTATTCAATAAAATATGTTTAAATAAATTTGAAGTTAAGTGAAAAAGTCTTAATGATACGCGTAATCTAGTATTTTTGTTCAACTTTAATGTGCATATCATTCATTTTAATATTACATAAACAGTCACCATGTTAAGTTTGTTCCTAAAACATCAATTTACCTGTCTTAAAGTTAAAAGTAATGAACTTAGGAAAAAGTTCTTTCCTATGATATAACTTAGTCTTAAGTATGCTTTGTGAAATGGGCGCCTGTGCACTCATTAGATTAATCCTTTCACATTTGTACAGGTTACAACTGTGTGACAATTCATTTCGGCAGATTAATCATACATTTAATATTTAACTTTTCTTAAATATAGCATGTTTCTCTTCCATATGACTTAATATATGTTTATGATTTTCCTATTTACAAAGTCTGATTTGTAAGATCTAAAACTCACATCATGTAAATGGAGTTAATAGTGTTACTGAATTCATTGTCCCAAGAGGGCCATTTTCCTAGCAATGGTTTAGATAAGCATTTGTAGGGGAAATTGATAATCTGTAAAATGAGAAGTGGCTAGCAGATTACACTGTTTCAAAAGAGCCTTGTGGGAGTATTAGTCCCAGAAGGACAGCTATAGTATGAGATTAATTTAAAATTAAGAATAACAAACCTGAATCTTCAAGCATCTTCCATCTCGATCAAGCTATGTCCAAATTAATGCTCCCTATCCACTAGACCAGCAAACAATTCACATGCAGTGATTTCAAATCAATATCCACCAGGCGCAATATTTTGTCACTTCCAATCATCATAACCTATAACATTACATTGTATTATGATTATATTTTGATTTTGCACATCATTTTCAAAATTTGATGATTACAATAAATATTTTAAATATCAGATAATCAAGGATTTTGTATCAAATTAATTTATATGCTTTAGGTTTGCAATTACCTTGATTGTAGTGAATTAGCAGAAGAGCAAAAGAAAATTAGTTATGTATTTTAAACGTTTGAATATAATAAAAGTATTTATTACCTTGATGCATCCTGCGATGTTTGCAACTGCAATTTCCAAACAATATTTCCGTTCTGCTTCATAAAGTACACATACAGTGTTAATCTTAAATTAAATTTGCGACCACATTTTGAATCTGTTCCTTAAGCAGTGTCTCTCAAAGTTCACACAGTTACTATTATTAGCACACCCCCAACATCTTATCAGCATCCAGTTAGTGATTGACATCTGACAGAAGACCTTAGCATGTGCATGTAAAAGCAAGCTGTTACTCAGCTTGAATTGGCCGGTGACATTAGCAAACCTTAAGATTCGTTAAATGAAGCAGAGGAATATGAGTCTTTAGGCCATGACATTTCTATTGACCATGCTGAGAAGTTATTTACAGGATATACTGGAGTAAAATTAGATATTTTCTAGTTGATAAACATGAAGTACTCCAAGAAAGCCAAAAAGTGAGTTGTTTTTTTTTTACCTAAAATTTCCTCCTTAATACCAGAGGTAGATTTGTAGATTTATCAGAACTACGAGTACACTATTGAATTATAGCTCGTGTATGTTGTGATTTTATTAGGAAGGGGGGGGGGGTAATTGTTAGCTAGTGTAAGATATAATTTACATGTGTATTGATATAATGATTGCAGTTCATATGAGAACTGCAATTCAACATTTTACATCCTAATGTTTGTTACTATCATTCAGCTCAAAGAATTTAACAAATGCAAATTTCTGGTAACCTGATTGTTTTCTCAAAGATTAGGTCCTGTCACACCCGATTTCATTCCCCCAGAGTTTCACGACATTGTTATATTTCTGGAATTGCTGTGGGATCGCAGGAAAATTCAAAAACATTGTGCAGTTGTATTTTAAATTTTTACAAGGTGAAAATGTGACAGCAATAAAGGGATTTCTACTCAGCTCCTGCAGCGTGTAACTGCATTCCTACAAACTTCTACTTTTAACAAATGACTGCGCTCCCACTGAGTGCTCATAATGTGCTTGAGTTCTGACTTCGAGTTTACGGTGTGTGTGCACCTTTTTTCATCAGTTCTTAAATTACTTAACCAACATCATATTATTAATTGTTTCAGCGGCTTGACAAAAAGTTTTTGATTTTATATTTAAAATTGTTAAATTATGAGCTGCAAACCCGCTATCATCAGGAGTAATTTTGCATACTTGTTAAACAAGTTATTTAATAAGTGACATAGTTAGCATGTCTTCTAAATTTCAATTGTGCTTATTAGCTACATGTACAATAGAAGCTTTAGTGAAAATCTTCCCTGCAATATTAATCACCGCAATGTATCATATCAATTTGCATCATGATAGATATTAAAAATAAAATCAAGGTTTTCCAGTAGAATGTTGACAATTGCACATCAATTATTTATAATTAATTTAAGCAGAACATTTTTAGTCCGATTGCACAGACAGGCGAACAGATAGACAGACGGACGGACGGACAAGGTGATTCTTATATACCCCCCAAACTTTGTTTCGGTGGGTATAGAAACAGTAAACTTAAGGTCAGTCGCGGGTTTAAAATTTTGCGCCTTCTGCGCAGGGTATTGCGCAATAATTAAAGAAAATAATTTTAATGTCGTAAAACGCAAATGCAGAGTAAAATGTTCAAATTTCATGTAATCATGTAATGTTTTTCTTTTTAAAATTTACTTATCATAAACATTATTTTTAAAGAAGTTAATCCTTAGAATAATATTCAGAAGTATTTTAATCATTTCGCCTCTTCTTCAAAATTGACGTAATCCACGTCGGAGTCAACGTCTTACGATGAAGTCAGTTGAGAATTTGACATAACTATTGACAAAAATAAACGTCGTTCATTTTTTATTGCAGCGTCAATTATTAAGATTGAAATTATAATTTGCAAAATCAAAAACATATACGCGATCTTTTCATATTCTGTGTTAGGGGAAAGGTATTTTTTTATCTATTACAAATAAAATTAAATTTGATTTGTTATCATCCTTTTATTCTATGCAATTCTATAGCCTATGTAAAATGGCTGCCAAGACACGTTTATAGGACCAAACTATGAGGGCGGATAGCATAAAAACTATCTGGTCAATTTCGTTTTAATTTGGCAAAAACTTTACTTATATATGTTAACCTTCCGTTGCTGAAAATTAAAAGAAAATCGTATGTTTGTATTTTTTTATATATGAAATTGAAAATGATAACCCTCTTTTTCCTATATAATCCTATATAAAATGTTGGGGATGATTTGGACATACGACCAAAATTTGAGTGCGGAAAATAGATAAACTATCACGTCAATTTACCTTATCTTTTTCACATAATTTACTCATAAGAATAGAATCGGGATCGATGTTTTGAGTATCGTTTTGTACAAATTCAACTCGTAAAAATTTTTCTTGGAAATCGTATGTTTGAAACATTCTCCCCTGAGACTCCTTAAGAATGATTAATAAATTTACTTTTTAATTTGTCAAAATCAATGTTTCAATTTGTTTTTGAAAGAGTGATACAGTAACACTATACATTTATTGCATGATGGTGAGAGAAATATGAAGATTTATTCCCCCAAGAAAAATCATATTTCCCAAGGGCTTTGCCCGAGGGAAATGTGATTTCTCTGGGGGAGTAAATGTTCATATTTCCCAAATATTCATGCAATAAAATTTTTATTATACCGAACAACATATGATTATACAAAATACGTCGATTTCTAATAATTTTTGACTTGTCGAAAGCAATAACATCGTGATTGTTTGGTTTTTTTTGTTATTGTCTCTCGTTTCCTTCATAAATTCGAATCAAATATAGCAAAATTGGTTTTTGTGGCATAAAAAAAATTTAAATGATTAAATTGATTTCATCATATTTGTCAATGCTCATATTGGCTTTTTCATACCTTTGGAATGAAAAATCCCGAGATTTCCGAAGAGGTGAGACACGACGTTTTGTTCGCCCTGTCACGTGACTCTCTAGACCAATCAGATGACGCATTATATAGAATAATCATATTAAGGTATAATAATAGAATTTGTCTTTTATAAGTTTTACAAAGAGGATTGTTGGTAGTCACATTTTGCGTAATGATTAGAATACCTAAAAAAAGGAATTGTTTTGAAGTCCTCGGTTTAGAAGTAAACATTTTGTTAAATGAAATGAGGAACTTTCCTCAGATGCAGTGTAAAGATTTCAATTTAAGGGAAAAGATAAACGTTCCTCGGATGCTATATAAGCTTTCATGTAAAAAGAAAACAATCAACATGTGAAAGATTGTACATTCCTCAGATGCTTTATGTAGCTTTTAGATGAAGTGAAATGAGGAACGTTCCTCAGATAAAGTGTAAAGATTTCAAGTCAGGAACGTTCCTCAGATGCTTTGTTAGGATTTCAGTTTATATAATTAAGTGAAAAGAGGAACGTTCCTCAGATGAAATGTAGAGATTTTAGTTTAGGTGAAGAGGAACGTTCCTCTGATGCTTCATAAGTTTTTATAAGGATAAGAGGAACGTTACTCATTTTAAATGTCTGTTTAATGCATTTAAATGTCAATGATTCAGGAAAATTCCATGAACTTTGACTTGTAAAGGCTTATTTTTCGCAAAAAGGGGTGTAAATGGATGCAGATATGAAAAACAGGGTCAAAAAAAGGGAATCTTGATTTTCCCTTTTTGATTTGGATTGAAGTTTTATTTAAAAAAAAATATTACCATTTTCCTATGTCTCGCGCCACTATAATCGGAATCAAAAATTGCTCTGTTTGGTAAAACTCTGATTTTTTGCTTAATTAAAACAATTCAAAATACCAAAACTACTACGAGTCGACACTCATAGATTTGGATGTGTTGTCATTCAGTAATATTTGTTTTAAAAAATATTTTTATTTGTCATTTAAAAAAAAAACGAAAACAAAAGACGGAAAACAAAACAAAACAATTCTAAACAATATGTCTTGAAATTGAATAATTTAAATTTTAACCGGATTTAAATAATGTTGACAATGATTATTTTTGAAATCTGTATATTTTGGTAAATAAAAAAAAGAAGTATATAAGAAACGTTTTGTTTTTTGTTTCGCATTTCTTTGTTTATACATTTTATTCAAGGATATAATTTACAACATACAGTTAGTTCAAGCATATCTTTTACAACATACACCATACCATAGCATAGCATTTAAATCACATAGCATAGCATTGAAATCTCTTACCATAGCTTTGGAATGTCATACCATAGGATACAATCTCATATAATCTCATTCGTCATATCATACCATAGCATCCCATAGCATAGCATACAACATAATTTAACTCGGTTTTAAATGTTTTTATTGGAAAGAATAAATGTTCACATTGCAGATTAGTGGTAAATTTTGGCTTCTTATCATTTTACTTCGAAATTTTTGGAACTCTTCTGTGTATGGAGGCGTTTTTTATCAAATTTCATAGCATTCCATAGCATAGCATAGCATACCATATCATTAAGCCATTCATTTCAATTTCTCATAGCATAGCATACAAGTCTTTTAGCATTGCATTGAGATCTCATAGCATATCATTAAAATCGCATACCATAGCATATCATAAAATTGTAAAAAAAAATATGCATGAAATGACTCTAGTATAGCACTGGTATTTCATAGCATTGCATTGGAATCTCGTACCATAGAAATCAATCTCATATATTCTCATTCGTCATATCATACAATAGCATACAGTAGCATAACATGATTTTAACTTGGTTTTAAATGATTTTACTTAAAAGAATAAATGTTCACATTGCAGATTAGTGGTAAACTTTGGTTTCTTATCATTTAACTTCGAAATGTTTGGAACTCTTTTGTATACATAGGCGTATTTGTTCAAATCTCATAGCATACCATAGCATAGCAAAGCATACCATATCATTAAGCCCTTATTTCAATTTCTCATAGCATAGCATACAAATCTCATAGCATTGCATTATATTCTCATAGCAGATTATTAAAACAGCATACCATAAGATAGCGTAAAATTGTAAAAGATATGCATGAAACGACTGTACACCGCAAAATGGCAGGACATTTAAATCTCGTAGCATGTAGGTAATATTAACATCTGATTAGATAGCATTGCAATTTCATAGCGTATCATTTAATTTTCATTTATTATACATGTAGCATAACATAACAAAGCAAAGGAAAACATCCGATAAAATTCAATCACAGTTTTGAATGTTCATAATCTTTATGATATTAAATGTTTCAACAGTTTACTGAATCCCTCAAAAAAGCTGTTAATTCATAAAAAATAACTAGATGATATCCCGCGCAAGCGCGGGGAAATAACCCTTTGCACAGTGATGGGCTTTTTTAATTTTTTTGTATATACTGTGTCCGATTTTTTCTTAATTGTCCCCCCTTCCCCCTTTCAGAAGCAGCGTCCCCGTTCTATGCTTACATCATTTATTCATATAGATTTCATATATACAGTATAGTTGTCAGCGCAATTTGTTCATGGTTCACAAATTAATATAAAAAAAACTACAATGTGACAGTGGTATAAATAAAATCTAAAAACGCGAGAGTATGCATATTTATTTGTATGTTTTAGACCAAAGTTGTCCGATCAAGGTACTTGCCCGATGCATGATGAACTCGCCCTACACTTTCCACCATGATGTTAATTTTTCAACCCGCGTTCTTGGTTACCTCGTTCTGTAAATTTATTTTCCTGAAAAGTAAAATCGCGCGTTAAAAAAAGGCTTTACATGTATTTCGATGCATACTATAAATCAGTTCCTTCTAAATATATTCACTCTTCACGTAATCATTCAGTATCATTTTATTGTAATATATATTTTGATACAAACTCTAATTGACCTGGATTCGCCAAAGCTTGTCCACCAACGTACTCGCACTTTTGATATTTCGGGCCTAGTTATCAAATAAAAAAGTTGTTAATTAATTTTACAATTATTACATATCAGTTATAATTCAACTATTGTTTACGAACATTTTCTCAATCGTGTTGAAATACCAAAGGCGTAAGCAGTTACTCTAGTGCAAGCATTTCGTAGTTTAATCGGAAAATGTCTAAATCTAAAAGAATATATATCATATTTATAATGATTGAAATTACCGGTAGATTCGGAAGAAAATATTTCAATCGAATCACCAGCATGCATCATTAACAATTCAAATAAACCTATTTTTTTCTTTTGATGTTTCAACAAAAGAAATAGATTTTTAAATCGCAGATTAATGTTCATTGCTTTACAAGGAAATGTTTAAAACTTTTGTAAGCGAAGGTGTTTTCGGATAAACAGCATATAATAGCATACAATGTCATTGAGCATATAATTTAATTTTCTTTATTATTTATTATAGCATACCATGAGCAAAGCAGAAAAGTCACATAGCACATAATTCATATTGCATGTTTTCAATAAACTCAAGATACTGTTCGTGTGCCATCATGTATTGTATAAACAATATTACCATATATTATCTATATATTTTTTTTACCGTTTAAGAATGTGACAAAGGATCATATGGTATTGAATGTAATGAAACATGCGGACACTGTCATGATGTAAACCAATGCTCCAATGTCAATGGCTCGTGCTTAACTGGATGTGATGCTGGTTATGAAGGGGATTTATGTAAAACACGTGAGTAGACAAACACCAAGGTAAATGCAAAATTAGCAGCTTATTTATTATAAAAACATATTATATGAAAAAAAATTACAGAAACCAGTTTATGGTATCAACAATTACAGCATTTTTTTTAATTGCGCGATGCGATTACAAATGTATTAGTAATAACGTAAACAGATCTACTTTAAACTTGTGGCAAATGTTTAACATACATAGTCGTAGCGTTAGTCAGTATGTTCCATAGAAATGGAACATGCTTAACTGGTTGTGATAAAGGTTATCAAGAAGGATTGTGCAGTATACGTGAGTACACAAATCATCTCTAACAATATACATAGATGCAGACAGACAGACAGACAGACAGATAGATAGATAGATAGATAGATAGATAGATAGATAGATGGATTGATAGATAGATCGATTATTCATGTTTTTGCACCGCATTGTTAGAAATTATTTAAATTTGATAATGTCGATAAAAAATGAAGAAAGGACAAAGAAATCAAGGTAAGTGAAATAGAACGGAAATTTACAAGATATTTATAGTATTTGTTTTACGTTATCTACCTATATTAAAGTCATTAAAACAAAATAAAATCGTACAACGTAAGTTGCACTTAATTTGATATCGTCCTTTGATTAAAACGAATTATACAGTGTTGTTTTTATGTTATGTTTCAACAATTTATCAATGTCACCTGTATTGCTAAGATTATTGATTTGACTCTTTAATATTTTATTTTACCTTTGTGAATATTTTTTCTGTGTAAAATTACGACAAATAAAACTGCTATTCTATTTAACTGTGAAATAGTTTCTGTGCTATCTGCCCATGGTATATAATTACCAGAACTATTCACCCGCAGCATTTAATTTCGCTCGTTTTTAATCTAGTTACACCTGTGGTGTAATCCAAGTTGCTAAATTAAATTTAAAGTTCGATAACTCTTATTTGTTTACAAAACAAAAATCACCGATTAATAAAGTTTTCTTTGGTATAAAATACTATCTATTTACTGACTATTCGGACAATAGCAAGTTTAATGTTTCCCTCGATAGCAACTATTTTTCTCGACCTCGCCTCGTGAAATAATTCCTGTATTGGGTAAATATAAACGTGCTATCGTCCTCATAGCCGGTAAATATGTATATAATATAAATAAATGTTTACAATCTTTAATCCGGTCTTACTATCTATTACTGATATACGAATCAACTTAACTTAAGGTATTCAATATCTTAAGATGTTTTTGCAAACTGAACTGTCTATTTCGTGTACAATTAAAACGTAAAAAAAAGAAGAGGACCGCGAATGGAACATGTAATGCGCAAGGTAACATTTTACAACAGTTTAGCTGCAATAATTGTAATGGTGACAGTTTGGGGAAAGGTATGGTAAGATTTTTTATCTTAGCATGATCTGATTTAAAGTGATATTTTGAAAACAAAAACAATATATTTTGATGATTTAAAAAGGAATATGAAGGATGCACGTATAAAATATAATTTTAAGCACTGTGCAGTGTACAGTACTAAAACGTAGGTTGTCAATAGTAACAAAACGAAACCAAAGTTGATATGTTTTGTACAAAATGGACAGTTAGGATACTTATATGATGCGATATCAAATGTGACTTGCTGATGTTTAAGGATGTCATTGTTTTACGTTGATATTATATTGTTTTTACCTCAGTATACCAGTATTACTTACTATATTACTTACTATGGCTTAAATGATATATCTTGGTTTATATAAATGAAAAGCCCTGAAGTTTAGTCGAAGTTAACTTTTAAAGAAAAATTAAATCAAAAGATATAGAAGTTTCTAAAAACAAATTTAAGATTATGTATGAATTGATATGAGCATTTAGCAAAGAACCGTATTGATGTTTGTAATATTTATGATTGAATACCACTACATAATTATTTTGTTGCAAACGAAATAGACTTCAAATTATTGTTATCTATTTTTCTCTGATGACTTTGCTGACATTAGTAGGTATTTGAATGATCTAATGCAAAAGTAATAAAAACCTTGCACCATTATGTTAATAATTTGTCTTTTTTCAGGGTTTAATGTTTGCCTTGAAAATAAAAAGTTATATGTGTTCTCAAATAGCATGTGTGAACTGAACATGAAGAAAATTCATACACTTATATTACAACAAATTGCCTGTCTGTATTGGAGAAAATATTCTTGGATCCGGGTGATGGTTGCCTTTTTACAAATATTAAATCTTCTGATTTTATTGTTAACAGTAATATATTATGGGCAAGAATTGAAAATAGTTGTCATATTTTTAACACTGATTATTTCTTCTTTCTTTCCTGACTAACATTTTGCAATTTGCTTACAGTGACACCAGATGTACCATAAATGTGAAGATATGTGAACGTTGCTCAAAAGAAATGACCACATAAAGAAAACGATAAGAATAACAAAGTAAGTTACCTAGAATAATAGTATCATTATATTGAATATACGTAGAACAAGAGCAATAACAAATTAAATTGAACTTTTACAGCGAAATAAATTAAAATTGAGATACATATAAATTTTGTAAGTACATGCATATATTTATGATTTTTTAAATTGTATATGTCAGTATTTTCATTTTGATTAGTGCACGTATGTCGTGCAGGTATTATTCCACCGATATATCTACAAAGGCCCAAAGTAGATGGAAAGTCGAGAGTCACAATTCTTCAACCAAACCCGAAGAAGACTAGTTCATAAACCCTCCGAGCAGAAAGAATCATATCGGCGATATTCAAGAGTACCGCGTTGATCTAAGGACATTTAAGGATATAATCAAAACACGATGCATGTATTAAATACATGTATGACATGCGGTCTCTTCTGATATTCAGCAAATCTTGATCGAGCAGTTGTATAGATATAAAAATGTTAACTCAACAATCAATCATAAAACAGTTTTGTATGACCATGTGAGCTTTCTGTTGATGAATACTTAAGTCCATCTAAAACCTACACCAGGAACAATGGATGAATGGTGTTTCACATTTCTTAAAACGTTATGTCTACAAATTACATATATTGCACATGTATCCTTATTTGACAAATTCATCTATTATTTTTTTTTTTCAAACATATAGTGAAATATAAAGATGTGATGTGTGTGTGTGTGTGTGTCTATATATATGGATGTTATAATCAAATTTTGGATGAAAAGAATGTTTTTATGATATACATTGATTTTCATATACCATCATATTAATTTTCTTTGTCTCTGTGATTGCTGTTTTTATTTTTCTTCAGTAATGAATGTACATATATTTCGCATTTTTTACATAGGTTGAAAAAATAAATGACAACACAATGACTTATGTATATATTTCGATCAATTCTACTTATGTCACATTTTACGTCATTGTATTTCGTTATTGTTTATCAATATATATATATTGAATGCAATAATTTTCTTTGGTATGTTTTGTTTTTGTTTTATAAAAAAAAGTTAAAACAAACTCTTGGATTATAAACCACCTCCAAAATACAGTCAGTCAATGTTGAGTTGATAATCAACTGCTTAATTATTGTGAAGGAGAGCCACAGGCTCAAATAGTAAAATTTATGATAAGAAACAACTTCTTACATGTACCACAGACGAAACACATTTGGATGAATATTACTTAAAGAGATGATAAGGCCGTTGCTCTTGAAATGTTTCAGTCCATATGCCTTTTCATACAAGTAACATTGTTAATGAGAACAATAATGTTGCATAAACTAAGATATTATCTTCTTACATCCTTTAAAGTTATAATCAAAATGATATTGTTTTTAAAGATGATCTTAGTGTAGGTATTAATGACAGTTCATACATTCTGTAATACTTTTTACCACACACAGGGTCCCAATCATGTAACTAAATATCAAAATGTTAAACTCGCTAGATTTTAATATCGTTAACTTAATTTCTTATCATATCGACTACAATTACTTATATTTTAAAATATCGTTAAAATGTTTTCAGACTCCACATAAACTTGTATAATTCAGACTTCCTGATGTACATTCATTCACAATTCTATATACAGTCGTCTTGACCTGTAGCAAACCAAACGCTAATTATCTCACATCGTACACTGAGCAAGTTCCGTATGGTTTGCATTGGACATCATCTGCAGTAAGACCAAAACTGGTACTTGTTTCCAGTTGCAGAAGATTTTTTTTTTCAGAATTTTTTCTTGAAGCTGGTTATTGTTATAACCATACAATCCACCTTGGCAGTGGTATTGATAAAAACATGACCAACAAGCAATCAGTTATGTTATATGGACAATGACCAAGCAGAAAGATATCGCATTCTCTCCTTAATAAAATGAGTGTGAAATAAAGCATTAACTTTTGAATTGAATGCTTTTTTTAGATGTCGTCGGTCCTAAAACACACCAAGGCTGTGCAGACAAATTGAATACTGCGCATAAGCGGAGTGTGATAATTTGTCTGCACAGCCTTGGTGTGCTATAGGACCAACGACATAAAAAGAACATTCACTGCTTAAATTTTTATTCATATTGATGTTTAGTTTTCTAAAGTATTTGTGCATCGTGGCTTTAAAGCCATTATACACCCCATTGGTCAATGATACTAGACATACATGGAATATAATATTAAGATGTTATTTAGTTCGCTTCCGTGAATAAAAATATAGTGTCTAACAATTTTTCGAAAAAAAATCTTTTTAATAACTAATAGATATGATTGAACACTTTTTAAAAATTTTGTTATGTAAGATTAAACGTTTCATTTAATCTTACAATAATCAATACATTAGAAACGCATGGTGTCGTTTATATTTGTGTTCATGCGCTGTGAAGAGGCTAGGTGGTTTTACATAAAAATGAACGTTAGAGATTTCCAATGTAAACATAATTCGAGGGGAAATATACACTGAATAAAGATATATGAAGGATTAGAACTGTTGTATTTAATTGCAGCTATAGCTTTACTTAATTTATAGAATTTAAGACATATAAATCTTATTTAATCTAGTGTCAATCTAAATCCCCATAAGCTCTAACATAATATTTACCTCAGAAGATCGTTTCTGTTTAGAAAAAAAGCATGAGTTCTCGAAACAAAGTTATTTTGCAGGTTTAAAATTAATTTAGAAATAGGTCATCTAACACATGAACCATGTGTGAAGTGCGACCTTTTTCACTAACATTTTTTTCTATAGCTGCGGATTTTTTTTTTCAAATAGCACTAGAATAAGGACAATCCAAGACTGAACAATTTGAAAGTAAAAACAATTATTCCACTGAAACCCCAGAAATCCATGATCCTTTCTCGAAAAAAGGTACGTGTACAAGGCGTAATTCTAATTCAAAGCTACCAGGCAACTATTACAAGTGAATTTATATCATTCGTTGTACACCTGTAGGGTAGCATATTTGACTTTAAAACGCTCATTTGGAAATTTAAAAAAAGAACTATTTTCAGTAGATGATAAGTGGTTTAGGGTCAATACTACCTGAACTTATGTGCTACAGACAAAATACCCCCCCCCCCCCCCTTACTTTATTTGTTAAGGGGAAGACATAGATCTCTGGACTATGACCTGTTTGACCTTTGACCTTGAACTTATATAATTAATTTTTACGACTATTATAATAGAAAATGCAAGGAATAGCATATTTCTTTAAATGCATTGAAGCGCCTTCTACTCCATAAAAAAATGAATCTCTATGTGGCCTTGACCTTTGATGTTTGACTTTAAAATTCATTATTTATTTGTTATGTGATATCCAGAAAATGGTGTTTGACAAAATTTAACAGGGTTTCAAAAGTTACAGTCCTTGAAACGTTCTATTTTCCCATTTTTGCGTTCACTCATCGTTCGCTCAGCGTGCGCTCACGGTGCATTCACCGTTCACCTACCATGCGTTCATCGTTCACAATTTTGCGCTCTCCGCTCCACTCGCGCTCACCGTTCAAAAAGCGTTCACCGTGCGCTCACGATGTTTTCAGTATGCGCTCAGCAATCGTTTAGCATTTGCTCACCGTTCTGGTTTAATTCATCTCCTTTGCCATGCAAAACTCCGAAGTGAAAATATCATTCTAAAAACACGAAAAGAAAATAAGCATCTGTTCTTTATAACGACAGGAAATTCATTTAATACAGTGTAAATGACGTTTTGTTTAAGACATCAACAGGATTATCGGCAATTATTAAATAAAATCAAAATGATTTGATTTGTTAAATTTCTTTTATTTATTTATGGAACATCACCGGTCTGTCTGACAAGATCAAACTTCGCTGTGACATTAATAAAATAAACAGAAGTAACCACTTTAAATGAATATATTTTAAATATCTAATATAAAATGCCGAAAATATTTCAGGAACTGCAGGTAACCTTTTTATTCGTTTGTTTCCATTTCCAAACAGCACGGCCGATCATCGAAGGATCAGCCGAAAACTTTAATATCACACGTGATCTTGCATCATTTGGGTTTAATTTAAATGGGGTTGTATTTTGGTAGACCTTTGGGAATAAGGCAAATAGATCCTTTGCTTTTATCTAACGACCCACAGCGCGCCTCAACCTTATAACTTGTACCCTCTACGCCAACAACCCATACCCCGTTCGTACTGCACACGACGGATGCAGTTCCAGTTGAATAACCTAACACCGTACAAATATACGCGGTCACATCAATATATGCTGTATTCTCTTTCTCTCTCTCCCGAATAAGGGAATTCATGAAAGTACCGAAAAGTGATTAAGTTCATGTTCAATAATATTTTCATTTGATGTTCTCTCTCTCTCTCTTTCTCTCTCTCTCATATTCACTTAATTCAAAATACAGCGTTATAGCAAATAAGAATGTTGCTGATTATAATCAAATCACTCAGTGACTCTCTTTCTCTCCTAGAGATTTTATAGCCCTAACAATTTGAAATCCCGAGTCAGAAAGGTATTTGCACGACAAAACCCCTGAATCCAGTAACAACAATGATTAAACTTTGCACTTTTCTTCGGATACTAATGGATCTTCATTATAGTCATAACTCTCTCTCTAAAAAAAAATAATAAATGAATGTACAGAAGGATTCAGTGAGATAAAAGTTCTGTTTTCCCACGGTTTCAAAATCACTTAAGTCGACCGTTTAACCTTTAAAGTAATAAGATATACTAATTTAATTTCCCCTTATCCTTTCTCAAATACAGAAAGCTATGGCATGCAGTTGGTGTTAATTTGTTTGGATGTTGTTGTTGTTGCTTCTTTAAAATTAGTTTTAATCCTTAAGAAAAATAACTTGTTTTAATTTACTCAAGGCAGAGAAAAATAAAGAGACCGCAGACGTTAGTTATTTCGAAACTTATGTTTTAATACTGTTCATTTGATATCGAATTAACATTTTATATGTCTGTTATAGTAAAGAGCTGACATTTTGAGACGATATTCACATATATTTACACTTGCAAATGTTTCCCTTATAAAACACTGTTTGCGCAATCTGCTGTTATTCCTGCATAACACCAGCCTGGGTCAAGAGGTCAAAGTAGCGCATGAATAATCTGGGTCACTACTTTTTCTATGTACTTAAACTAATTGACTTACAATAAAACACACCTAATATCATGATGAATACATGATTTCGGCATAAGGAAATAAAAACTTATCTGTATTTTGTTATACGAAACATTATTCATTCATTTTTTGTAGCCTTCAATATATAACATTAATTGAGGGGAGGAAATGATCATGGCTTCAGAATCCCGTAAGATCATGTTTATGGATCGACATCGTAACAAAACGTTCTTGAAAATAAGGCCTACAATCGCTTTTGCCAAAGTAGGCCTTGTTAAAATCAGTTATAATTCATTTCTGACTTTTAGAACAAGTCTCGATCAAAATCGCAAACGCAATATCACAGACCTTTCGTGTTCACTCACGGTCAAATTTAACTCCTTCTGCTTCTCTGTGAGACTGTCCATTTTGTCAGTAAAAGAAATTAGAATAGCTTGTCTCTATATTGTCCGTTGAAATTCATTATGCTCTTGAATCTGATTTTGCGATAGAATTTCCTCTGAAAATGCCTAGTAAGTAGACTCTAACTCAGCTATCAATTGCTTTGTTTTCAAATTTCCAACCGCTCAGTGATTTTAAAGAAAGTAGTAATATTCCGCCAAGCTTCAATCTTTTCATCTTTTTTTTTCCATTGTGCACGTGGATTTTCTTCACGTTTCCACTTTATTATAATAAAATAAGTGTTATCATCTCAAAAATAGTGTCATAGTTTTTTATTATGATAATCAAATACTTGCAACATTCTTGAACTATTTTTTGTTACGTCATGTTGATCGAAGCGGCTTTCTAGGTCATCAAAAAGTATTCAGGCTTTATGGGATTTGATCACGTGACTAACCCGTATTTATATCCCGATATACATCCAAATATTACACCTTATTTTTTAGATAATTTTAAAGTCATATCAAAAGTTAAAAGGTCAAATACGATGACGTCATCTACGTCTCAAGATTCTGAGGAAATCATATAACATAAAGTTGTACAAGTCGAGTACGTTTCAGCTTTGTTTCATTCAGAATGTTAAACTGGCTAATGTTAATGTTTATCTGGTTATTCTATATGATAACGATATACTGTTAATATGCTGATTACTTATGTTATTTTGACATCTTCGTGATATAAGTTAAAATATGAAATAGTTAGATTATAGTTAAAAATCAAAATTGTAAATTGGTTTTCATGTTTAAGATTGTGCGGATATTTACAAATCATCCTGATTGTATTTTTTTTTTTTGGCTCAGTAATATTGTACTAAGTGTTTGTATCCTGTAGATATTTACTGTATTAAAGTGTATATGGGATAGAAATTCCGATCAGCTATTATACGTTGTAGCCGATTTTTAACTTCACTCTATGGGTTTGCTTACAAGTATGCTATTGATGATTTTGTTCATCGGACTTTTGGCGACTTCAACGGCTTATGGTAAGATTTATAACACACAATGTCATCTAACTTTTCAATATTTTTAAAAAATAGTTTCTATTAATTTTAATATTTCCTATTTAAGGTACATGTATAGCCTTCTAACCAACGCGGATATCTACCTACATTGTATATCGATATATTACTTAACAGCATTATTACATGTATAAAACAATAGATATGGATAATCTGTAAATAAAAAAAACATAACTATTACATGTGATTTACATAAAAAAATGTGGAACTCTTGTTTATGAATATTTATGTATGCTTCTTTTCGAATTTCCTTTTATGCAATACATTTCAAATAATTTTGAATTAAAAAAGAAAAGATGTAGGAAGATCAATCTAAAAAAATAAACAATTTATTTCCCCCTGTTTGAGTATTAATAAAATGTACATGTTAATTATATTATCTTAGATATGTAATTATGTGTGCAATATATATGTTCGGTGTGTATGTTGACAGTTAACGTTGCCCTCAACAAACCAACATACCAGCAGTACCCAAACAGACCAGGTGACGACAGATATGTCGCCAGTAACGCCGTGGACGGACGTAAATCAGACCTGAGTTGGGACGGTGGTCAATGTGCTGTATCATCGTCCTCAACAACCGCCACCTGGTGGGTGAACCTGACCAGCATTTACAGCATCCATCACATCACCATCTACTTCTTAACGAACAAAGCTTCAGGTATAGTCAAAGTCATTGTGTATCTTGCAAATGATAGTCACTGTTGTTTAAAATGTGCATCACGTATCTACGCTTTGTATTTATATAACGATTTGGTTTTATAAGTTTACTAAATCTTTTTAACTATTTTTTTAATCACCCCTCTGTTCGAAAAGAAATCTCTACAATATCTTTATGTTTTTGCTTTTATTGTAAAATAAAGTTTAAAAAATCAAACTGTTTCAATGATTATAATGAACATTAACCAATGATTAAAACATCAGTATATAAAACGATGGATTATTATTTACATTCTTAAAACTGATATTGCAAATTAAAGCTGACATTAGATATTGAGTTTTAGAAGGTTTTTTTTTTTAAATACGATATAAATATGCTTGCTCATACATATAAGTAATATGACTTTCCAAATATATTTGTGGTCCCGAATCTAAATTGATGAATTATTCAATTTTCCCTGAATGCCAATAGACCAATGCATTACCTAGGTTTTAAAAAGTAATATTATGAATGGCATATCGTATTCATAAAAGATGATTGTGTAATAAACGAAAATATTCATTAATATCATTTTTTAAGGCAACAAATAAGGCAACGCTATAATTAAGCAGAATTGTTCTTCTCTAAAACCACAATTTTATCACTTCCTGCAGTGAGGCAATATAGAAATTAAACCATAGTCCCCTTGTAAACCTGTTTCCAGATTGTACTTCAAATTCACCTCAACTGTCTTAAAACCAGATTAACACAGACAGTTTCTACTATTTTTGTCACGGCTAACACTCAATTAAATGTCATAGCTTTAATTTCATAGTGCTAAAAATGATTAGTTTTTTGTGGACACATTGCTCTTTTGCCGACTAGACAAAGGTACTATATGTAGAGAAACGATCATTT
>WFKH01011926.1:36372110-36387550 GCA_016163765.1 Magallana hongkongensis
GGCGTGTTGTAGTGCCAATCTTTATTGTCAGATTTAAAATTTACTTTATGTAAATAACAAATATTTCAAAGTATGAGCGTTAGTTAGGTATTTATTATCCTTAAAAATGATCTCTATAGCACAAAATCTCTCTGGTTAGATATAAACTCAAACAGCCAATGATTTAAAAACATAAGGACAATTATCAATAATCGCTATTGATATTAATTTCATACGATATGTATGCCCCACATTTTTTTGAATTATTCTATATTTATAAATACCTTTGGGTTCAAACGACATTCATTCAATAGTGTGAAAAAATCCCAAGATTTTCCCTTTGAAACGCTCCTCTAGCTTGTCAGGTTACTATAAACGGCTAAAATATAACAAGTCTACGGGGATTTTGCAAGAGATGAAAGTTCCCGTATGATGACGTTGAAAAAATGTAATTTAAATGTAATGTAAATTTTACCGAGCAAAAAATGATAATGAGTCGATGAATATGTTTTGGATATTTTCCTTTTCCTCGATTTCAATTGCACTTCTTTCACAAACGTGTATTTTTATTTAATATCGTCCAATGTGCTTAGTAAATTAAATATTTTGACACGGACTATACGTTTCATTGTTGATTTAATTCGCAGTCAAAACGTCATATATGTTAAGTTACAAATGGTTTATTACAAAAAGATATAATTTAAAAGTAAAAGTTGTATGTTAATCTCTATAGAACCTTTAAAAGACGTGGTGCGTCAAAGAAGGAGCTAACACGATAAAGAAATGTATAGCACCTCAAAATCATACGGATTATTATCAGTGTCAACGAGAGATATTAAAAGGATCAAGAATTGTAAATGAACTTGAAAGTTCATTGTCATGATATCTATCAACCACGATTACCAATAATTATATATTCACTGTTGTTCCTGCAAGTTTCTTTATATGGTAATAATTACACCCATTGTTGGACTAACCGTTTGATCATTGAAAAGTCTTAAGTTCCCAAATGGTATTTTGTTTCCTTTTTTTAAAGATACTTAAATTTTCTATCAATGAGGAACTTTATTTTTTTCATAGTTCCAAACGGTTTTCATTTTTTGTCATTTATAGACTTGTACACCTTTTTTTTTTTGGACGCTGTGGTTCAAGAGATATTTTGTTTGCACCAATGGTGTAGTTTGCCTTTTTTCAGGTACTTTACTATCTATTTGGATTAAAAGAGTTTATTTTCTAAGAGAATGGGGATTCAGACCGCTCTGATCACTACACCTTCTCTAGTTCTAGTTACTTAAATATTATAGTTTCATCCGACATTTGTTTCTAATGACAATCATAATACGATAGCTGTTGAGCATTGTATATCCTTCTTTTTATAAAATCTTTGCTCGGTACTTTTAATTCACAATAGAATACAACCAGTTTTGTTAATAAAAACCTGCGTTATACGTTCAACATATGGTATCATAATTTTGTTTGTATATTGAAATGGTTTTATAATAGGTGAATGATTTTTTTTCTCTCTCAGAGAAGTGTTTGTGTCAAAGTTAAGCCCTCACGATTGTATTCGATATCATGATACATTATGGAGGTGTTATTTTTTTAAAGGGCCAATATATGAAGTTTAATATATTTTCTATATAAGCGTTTGTTAAACCATTTAGATATTTTCATTGATGGGTGCATGGATAATGTGTAATATGTATCGCTTAGAATGCTGTTGATATTAAGCAATTTGGTAGTTACCAATGTAAAAAAAGCATAAAATTGTTTTTCATTGGATCGACAACGTCTTGTATAGGTTCCTGGTATCGGTTGTACTTAGAAGGCTCTTCTCTTGGATTCTCTGTGTATGTCTCCAATACCACGGATAGATCACAGGGAACGTTGTGTTTCAAGGACAACAACTTCACAATAAACACAATACCTTCCGTCTTCACAACAAACTGTTTTGTTCATGGACAGTATGTCATCTATTACAACGAGAGACTACCAGGAGTTGTCTACCCTGACGGTTATAAAAGTTACGTAAGGAGTGACCTCTGTGAAGTGGAGGTGTATGGTAATCATTTTTTTTTATAATTTCAATAACTTTTAAAAAATGTTTTAAATTATTTCATATTTGGTCATACGTCTACCTTTATTGTCAAAATATAGCACAATTAAAAAAAAAACGTGTGAAGACCCTATGGACTACATCAGTAATGTGACAAAGTGTTGTCGATTTAAATAAAACTCGTAAAACATATTCAGTCATTTAAAGTAAAAAATAAACAAAATCAAACAAAAAACAACAAAAAGCAAAAAGAAAAAAACAACAAAAAAAACAAAACAAAACAAAAAAAACCAAACAAACCAAAACAAAACTAAAAAAGGAATGCAAAAAACAAAAACAACAACAACAAATAACAAAATATCAAAAAATAAATAAATAAATAAATTTAAAAAAAAGAAAATAAAATAAATGTATAAGTAGTTATGATTATTAATTAAAATAGTGATGTAAATTATTAAAACTAGGCACACAGAAACATTTTGCTAATTAATCGATATAAACGTTATTAAAGATGACTGATTGACAGGACTGTAATATTCCAAACATTCGTTTAGCATCCACATAATTAATTGGATAATCTTCTTCCTGTAAAGGTCATGGACGTTACATGTATGTTAGGGCGGGGTTATAGTGGCGAGATAGTATGACTGAACAAATCGCATATACCTTTAACATTTTTTCTTTGGTGTTGTTGATTATATCTTCGTAGGTGGTAGGTTGGATAACTTGATTTGTGTATTATATCTATAAAAAATCTTCTGTTATATTTCTTAAAATGTATAGGCAACTTCTTTGCATAGTTAAATACATGGTGGACGAGAGTGCCTCTATCATATTAAAAAAAATCCATGACTCTTAGGTCAGTGTTCTTTAGTTTGAGAGAGGGAGCTGTATGTTAGTCATGTAGTGGATTGTTTAGGTTCATCGTTTTTTTACTAATGACATCCAGCAAGGCTTGTATATTGTGTCATGATTCCCAATTACATGAAAGCCCTTTTTAGTTTGGTGGGGGTTGAACTCATTACTGGTCTACAACACGTACATCATCAGTGTGTCTGGGTTTTTTTAATCTGTTATACTACTAGCCAAGAAAATGAAAACATTGTTGCGATATACTTTTGAGTCATGCTTAATTATTTACCTTAAGTTACATGGAATGGAATGCAAATAAAAGTCGTACAGTGAATTTTCGTTCAAATACATGCACCAAGTAAAGAAAACATTATGTAGTTTACATGTAGTGAGTACTCTTTTTTTAAAAACTTTTTTGATGTGGTTATGTAAACGTATAGTTAACTGTGTTCTATGTTGTCAAGTACATGGGAATGCTTCCTGTCAAACAGTTGTCCCTAGATATGCATATGTTTACCGTACACCATTGATATCAAATGTTTTGAGTAATTTTTATTGCTTGAACCTAATGAAATGTAATAGTGTTAAACTTTTTGTTTTTGTCATGTACATGCATTGCCTTATGAATACTACTCACGCATATTTTCATTTACCAATTCATTATTATCTATAATTGGAAACAGTATCCATTAAGTGAATACTGTGGTTTCATCAATATTCGTTGAATACCAATTTTCGTGGATTTCGTTAAGTTGATCCACGAAATTAAATGCTCATCGAAGAACAATATCAACTAACATTTTGTATTGATAGGGTCATTGGCCACGAATTTACGTATCCTTGAAACTGTGGTTTTCAGAAAATCCACGAAAATTGATACCCACGACAATTGATGAAACCACAGTATTTTACAGGGTTAAATTAAAAAAAAAATTCACAGCAAAACCCCAGTGACTCACTATTGTTTTCTCAAAAGTCACACAGTTACAGAAAACGCATCTGAAGTTTCTTTAAAATTCACAGATATACTCACTATACTTCCTGCTCATGTAAATGAAACGAATGGTACTCAGTTAAGATTTAATTTCATTGCAAGGGGTATATTGTTTAATGCTAAGCATTTGTTTAAAGGTTGTCCAGCAACATGGTTTTACAGTTCAAACTGTTCCGTTACCTGTCCAGATCTCAACTGTCAGAACTGTCACAAAGAGACGGGATATAGCTACTGTTGTAAACCTGGATACCAAGGTTATCACTGTGAATTAGGTAAGAAATGATTTCAATAGACAAACATTATTACCTATACATGTAAATGTGTGTATATGGCTTCGTTACGTATTGACTACAATTACATAGCATTGATAGACATGATCAAACTTGGGTATATTTGTTTTCACCCTGAAGCAGTCATACGATACATGTATAAAGATGCATTGTTTTTTTAATTGTGTATAATAAAAGATCATATACATGTGTGTCCTTATGATTAACATAAATTCCAAAACATTGACATCTTTTATTTTTGGAACCCATTCGATTCCAAAAAAAATAATTTGCTTTGCTGATTAGTTTCAGACTTTTAAAAGTTTCACAAATGTTAAAAGAAGTATGGTTAGTGTGCAATTAGGTATTGTTTTATTGCAGCAAAGGGCGAATACAAAAACAGTCTAAAGCGAATTTACGGCTATAGATGATTTTTATATCTGTCACAGTAAAGCCTTTATACTTGTAATGTGATTTCATAAGATTTCAACACATTTGAAAAAAAGCTCGAAAGTGAAAATAGAACGTACTTATATACATAGATTGAAAGAATGCATACTGACAATTATTCTTTGGTCAATAAAGAATTCTTACTCTTTTTTTTTTTCTTTTTTTTTGGACTGATTTTATTGTTTTCTTTGTTTTGATGTGTCTTATGTAATTCTTTTTATCGATTCCTTTTCATTATAAATTTACAATAACAGATTCTAAAGTATTTTTTTTAAATTTGTTATTTATGCAAACCCTTCAACGAAGTTATAAACCATTTGAAAACAAAAAAAAATGTTGTCTATACGTTAACTATTCATGCAGATTTTTGAACGTTTTATAAATTGAAGAGTGCCATACAGGATTGTATGGTGTATCATGCAATGAGACATGTGGACACTGTCGTGATTTAAACCAATGTGACCACAGTAATGGTACATGCTTAACTGGATGTTCGGCTGGTTATATGGGGGATTTGTGTCAAACACGTGAGTACAAATGTAGCCATTAGTTCCATCATATATTAATCAATGTGTAAATAAATGAGTGGGATTAAATGGAAAAGTAAAATAAAAAAAAGGCATACATAAACTGTTAAAATGTAATAAGTTAATAACTTACTTAGAAACATACGTCACATTATTATTCGTGTTCACCAGGTTGCCAACCTGGATTTTTTGGGCAAGACTGCTTTGAGAAATGCATCGACACATGTAGTGGATGTAATAATGTCAATGGTTTGTGTGACTATGGTTGCATACCTGGCTGGATAGGATATTTCTGCAATAAAGGTATTGCTCAGAATGTATGCATGCCGAGGGCGAATTACTGAAGCAGGTGTTCACTGCCATCACAATTGGAATTGAAAAAAAAACATCATATACATGTATATGGTTCATTTGATGCAGCAAAATAATTGTAAACAATTACAACTAAATGAATGTGAAACATCATCATCAGCTTTTGTACAACCAAAATGATTATTTATGAAGACATGAAACTTAAAAAACGAAACAAACTATAACGCTATTATTTGAACAAAACAGATTGACAAAAAGTAACCCACAACTAATAATAACTATTAAAAAGTCTTCATTATTATTACCGTTAATAGTTTATCCTAAATTATTCTTTTTTTTGTTAATTACTTATTTTGCATGTAATCTACATTTGCAAAAGAAATATTTTTAAAAAGTTACCATTTTCCTACCTCTTGCGCAATAATAATCAGAATCAAAGATTGCCCGGTGTGGTGAAAGTCTGATTTTTTGTTTAATAAAAACAGTTTAAAATATCTAAAAGTAGGACTCGATTCTCATAGTTTTGGATGTGGTGTCATTCCAGTAGGATTTCTTTTAAAAAAAACTCTCTTTATGTGTCATATCCCCCCCCCAAAAAAAAGTTTTAAACAATATGTCATGAAATTGTATAATTTTAATTTTAGCCGGATTTATACAATGTTGACAATGATGATTATTAAAATCTTTATATTCTAGTAAATAAGAAACAAAAAGTACGCAAGAAACGTTTTGCCTTTGTTTTGTTTCGTATTTCTTTGTTTATATGTTCAATTCAAGTATATATTTTACTACATACACCGTCAATTGACATTTAAATCACGTAGCATATAAGTAACATTACAATCCGATTATATAGCTTGTAATTTCAAAGCATATCATTTAAATTTTATTCGTTATACATGAAGCATAACACATCCGATAAAATTCCAGCACATTTTCAAATGTTTCTTGATAATCTTTATGATGTTTAAAGTTCCAACAGTTTACTGAGTCCCCAAAAAGGCTGTTGATATTCCGAAAAAATAACTAGATGATATCCCGCGCAAGCGCGGAAAAAAACACTCTAACCAGTAATGGGCTTTTATTTTTTTTGTGTATACACTATGTTGTTTTTTCCTTAATGTTAAACCTAACCTATTTTTTAAAATTGAAATCATAAAGCAACAGGCTGGATATTTAGGGGAGCGGACAGGAATGAAAATCTTAACAGAATTTGATTATATCATTCCTATATCTTTTTTTAATGCAGCTGACTGGAAAAAATAAACATTGTTCTGCTTTTGACTGGTTGTTCAGTGTTCAGTTTATTGTTGCAATTGAAAACACATTTTGTTTTGCATTATTTATTGTATTAAATGTTAACCCTCTATCGCATACACATGCCCAACAATTGTTATTTCAAAACGGGGAGAGTGATGCAGTCCATTGTAACTCTTTTATAAATTTCATTCTTAAATTTCACAATAATTTTTAACACTGTCCTTAATATATTTTCTATGCGTAAAGATAAAATAAAAAGCCCCTTCCCCACTCTTTCGGAGGCAACGTCAGGAGGCAACGTCACCGTTTATGCTTACATCATTTAATCATATAAATTTCATATATACAGTATAGTTGTCAACGCAATTTGTTCGTAGTTTACAAATTAATGTATAAAACTACAATTTGTCAATGGTATAAAAAATCTAAAGACGCGAGAGTATGCAATGCCATATTTATTTGTATATTTTTGAACCAAAATTGTCCGATCCAAGATACTTGGCTGATGCATGATGAACTCGCCCTACACTTTCCGTCATGATGTTAATTAGTCGACCTGCGTTCTTGGTTAACCCGTTCTGGAAATTAATTTGCATCAAAACTAAAAACTAAAAAAGAATTAATTAAAGAAAGTAACTGGCTTATTACATTCTTTTAAAGTTTGCCAAATCTTCATTTCTATTTATAATCTAAATAAACTCCTGCTTAATATATTAACCCTTTACGTTATTATTCAACATTATTTCATTGCGAGTATATATTTTGTTACAAACCCCCATTGACTTTCATCCGCCATAGCGTGACCATCACCTTACTCGCATATTTGCTATTTCAGGCTGGGTTATCAAAATTTTAAGATTTTTTTAAAAATTAATTTTACAATCATTACTTATCACTTATAATTCAGTTATCGTTTTCGGACACCATCTCACACGTGATGAAATACCAAAGCTGTAAGCAGTTACTCTAGTGCAGGCTTTTCGTATTTTATTGGGAAAATGTCTTCATTTATAAGAATAGATATCATACTTATAATGAATGAACATACTGGTACATTTGGAAGAAAATGTTTGCATCAAAACACCTGCCACGTATCATTAACAATTTAGATAAATTTTTCCTTCAATTTTTGATGTGAAAAAAAAAATAGATATTTGAATTTCAGATTAATGTTAGTTTATTTAATAATTTACTTTGAAATGTTAAAAACTTCTGTAAGCGAAGATGTTTTTGCTTAAATGTGGTTGCATATAATAGCATAGAGTGTCATTGAGCATTTAATTCAATTTATCATAGCATTTTTCATAGCAAAGCATGACAATTTCATAGCAACGCTTAACTTTTTTTTACCGTTTAAGAATGTGACAAGGGATCCTATGGTATAGATAGATAGATAGATAGATAGATAGATAGATAGATAGATAGATAGATTATTCATATGATTTTCCACCGCATTGTTAGAAATTATATAAATTTGAAATTGTCAATAAAAAATGAAGAAAGGACAGAAAAATCAAGGTAAGTCCAATGGAACGGAAATTTACAATATATGTATAGTATTTGTTTTAAGTAATAAACCTTTATTAAGGTCGTTAAAACAAAATAAAGTCATACAACGTAAGTTGCACACAATTTTATATCGTCTTTTGATTTTAACGACTTATACTGTGTTGTTTTATGTTAGATTTCAACAATATATCAATACCACTTGTACTGCTGATGTATATGATTTGACTCTTTAATATTTTATTATACCTCTGTGAATATGTTTTCTGTGTAAAATAACGAGGAATAAAACTGCTATTCTATCTAACCGTGAAATGGTTTCCTTGATATCTGGCCATCTTGTATAATTACCGAAACTATTCACCCGCAGCATTTGATTTCTCTCGTTTTTAATCTACGAACACCTCTGGTGTAATCCTTGATGCTGAATTAAATTCAAAGTTCGATAACTCTTATTTGTTTAATATAACAAAAAACATGAATCGCCGATAAATAAAGTTTTCCTCGGTATAAAAAAAACTACCTATTTACTGACTATTCGGACAATAGCAAGTTTATTTTTCCCCTCGATAGCAACTATTTTTCTCGACTTCGCCTCGTGAAATAGTTCCTGTTTTGGGGAAATATAAACGTGCTATCGTCCTCATAGCTGGTAAATATGTATATAATATACGTAAATGTTACAATCTAATCCGGTTTTATTATCTACCGCTGATATACGAATCAATTTAACTTACGTTATTAAATATTTTAAGATGTTTTTGCAGACTGTACTGTTTATTTTGTGTACAATTAAAAAATAAAAAAGAAGAAGACCGCGAATGGTACATGTAATGCATAAGGTAACATTTTACAACAGTTAAGCTGCAATGAATGTAATTTCGACAGCTTGGGGATAGGTATGGTAAGTATTTTTTTTATCTTAGCATTATTGATTGAAAGTGATAATTGGGAAAGAAAAACAATATATTTCGATGAGTTAAAAAGGAATATAAAGGATTCACTTATATTATATCATTTTGAACACTGTGCAGTCTACGACTAAAACGTAGGTTATCAAAAGTAACGAAACGAAACCAAAGTTGATATGTTTTGTACATAATGGACAGTTAGGATACGTATATAATGTGATATCGAATGTGACTTGTTGATGTTTAAGGATGTCATTGTTTTACGTTGATATCAATTTGTTTTTACTTCAGTGTACCAGTATTACTCACAATGGCTTTAATGATATATCTTGATTTAAATAAATGAAAAGCCCTAAAGGTTAGTCGAAGTTAACTTAAAAAAATATAAAATCAAATTTAGATACCTAACTGTATAGAAGTTTCTAGTTTGGAGGAAATATCATTGGATCCGGGTGATTATTGCCTTTTTATAAATATAAAATCTTCTGATTTTATCTTTAACAGTAATATATTATAGGCAAAAATGAAAATATTTATCATTATTTTATCTAACGTAATTATATAAACACTGATCATTTCTTCTTACTTACTTGACTAACATTTTGCAATTTGCCTAAAGGGAGACCAGATGTCTTATCAATGTGAATATATGTGAGCGATGCTTTTAGGAATGCTCAGAAGTAATGACCACATAAAGAACACGATAAGAATATCAAAGTAAGATACCTAGAATAATAGTGTTTTAAAAAAGAGAACATTATATAGAATATACGTAGAAAAAGAGCAATGCAAATAACAAATTAAATGTAACTTTACTTTTGCGGCGAAATAAATGACAATTGATATACATATAAATTGTGTAAATATATAAATATATTTATATTTCTTTTAATTGTTTATGTCAGTATTTGTTTGTCTTTTGATAAGTGTACGTATGTCATGCAGGTATTACTATACCAATATATCTCTACTAAGGTCCAATGCAGATGGAAAGTCCAGAGTCACAATTCCTCAACGAAACCCAAAGAAGACTAGATCATAAACCCCCCGAGCAGAAAGAATCATACTGACGTCATTTCCAAGTACCGCGTTATCTAGGGACATTTAAGGAAACAATTAAAACACGGTGCATGTATTAAATATGACATGCGATCTCTTCTGATATTCAGCAAATCTTGATCGAGCAGTTGTATGGTTACATGTATAAGAATGTTATCTCAACAATCAATCATAAAACTGTTTGTATGACCATAAAAGCTCTATGTTGAAGGATTCTTATAAATACTTATGTCTATCTGAAACCAACACCAGAAACAATGGATGGTTGGTGTTCCACATTTTTTAAGCGTTATGTCTACATATTACCTATATTGCAATTGAATCCTTATTGGACAAAACAATTTAATTGAATATTGCAGCCAACTACATTCTTTGCCATTGCCATTTTCCCTTCCTGATTGACTTCCAGCCAATAGTAATTGATAACACCAAATGTATGTTTACATATTTATTACTGAAACAACCATAAAATCATACAATACATAAATGTTGGATTGAAATGGCCGCAAATTTTGCAGGAGTCAAGGGAGACAACTAGGATACCTTAACAAAAATGGGCAAGCTAGTGACCTCGCTTATGCGAGTGCCATGAAACCCCATGCCTGACACGCATGGTGGCTAGGCATACAAGCTGCACAGCTTTTACACCCTGCCTCTGGCTTGCTACCTGGTTTAACTTTTTAACACCACCAGCTTGTAGCCTCTCCTCCTTTTTATAGAGGTAGAGGGGGTCTGAGCACTGAAATGCTGCAGACTCCAAGCAGTTTATGAACACATTACACACATTTGCTCAATGGCATTTAACTTCCATGTTAACACACCGCCATGAGACCCCCTCATGCTTTATGCAGATGGGCAGAGACAACCAGGTTAAGCTAGTGCAGAGGTTATGTCTCCCTTGACCCCGCCACTAACATCGATATGATGTTCCCCACTAAAAAATTTGCCCTCTTTAAAAAGTGTGTTACTAAGGGCCTATGTTCTAATCTACTCAAGTGTACAGCACTATAAAAAACAACTAATTCATCCAAAAATCTTCCCCTTTCCCCTTAAAATGAATTCCAATCCCCCTTGGATATTATTTAAATAAGCCTTGTTTCCCCTTTCTGATAAATGGGTTCCATCGTACCTAAACAAACCAGTTTGGTGAACATTAATATTTTTGTCTTTTCTTTTCTTTGTGTGGCTTTCCTAGCCAGATGGTAGACAGGAAGAGGAAGTTGCTAACCTAGATAACTCTTACTGATGCTGACTATCTTAAATTGAGTAACCTGTACCTAGTTAAGTCATCCACCATGAGACAATGCTATTCAATCAATTAAAAGAGATTATCTCATATTCATTTCAATAATCTGTATTATTTTTTATTTAATAAAAAATTTAGTAAAATGTACAGATATTTAGACAACGAATCTAACATGGAACAAATTATGAAAGCGTTTGCATATATTTTTAAAAGAGAATGTTTTTATTTTCAAAACCTTAAAATGATGTACTTATATACTTGTGCATGTACTTATATTCGAAATTTAAAATCAGTATAGCTGACTTGCCGGAAAAATATATCTTCCTAAACAATTTAATAAATGGATGTTGTAATTAAATTGTGGATGAAAGGAATATGTTTTTATGATATTAACTTATTGCATTATAACATTGTATTAGTGTCCATTGTCTCTGTGATTGGTGTTTAATTATTTGAGAATAAATATACATATATGTCGCTTTTTAAATAGAGTGCAAAAGTTAAATGACAAAACAATGACATCGGTCATTTCTATTCATGTCACATTTTACGTCATTGTATTTCATTATTGCTTATCAATGTATTTATTTCATGAAATAATTATGTTTATCAATGCATTTATTAAATGTATGTTTTGTTTATGTTTAAAAAAACCAAAATTTTACTAAATGAATGGATTATAAACCACCTCTAAAATATGTTCATTTAAATTTTAGAGTCAGTCAATGTTCAGTAGATAATCAACTAGCTTATTATTGTAAAGGAGATCCACAGGCTCAAAAAAGTAAAAACTATGATAAGAAACAACTTGTTACATGTGCCACAGAGAAAAACATATTTCGGATAAATATTATTTAAGGAAATGATAATGCCGTGGTTCTTGAAATTAGTTGACATTTTATAGATCAGAAGCGAAAAAAAAAGAAAGATTTTGATTTTAAAAGAAAAGATGAAAAGGAAACTGTGACAACGATTTATTACTAGATTTCATTGGATAAAAGACAGTTGATGAACGTTTAATATGTAAAAAAAACAATTAAAAATTTTTTTATTATTATTATTATTTTTTTTTTCATAAATTAAATAAAATGAAATAGTTGGATATACTCTACTATTTAACAGTTCAAGGGTTGTTCGATGTGAAATATGTAGTGAAGCACAGGGCGATAACGCTTTGTTCGATTTCGTGGATGATGATACTCTTAAATAGATCTATTCAATACCTGTAATACGATATGATCACTAGTTGGTTATTGATTCGTGCCCATTTTTTCGGTGCGTCTTTTGAACAAGTTACACCTAACCTTAATTAAGACCCAAAGTTCAAGGGCACTTCGAAAAATGTTTAGAGGAGGATGTATGCAACATTGTAACTCCATTATAAAAATAGATGCTCATTTCCTCAAAAAAATCGTTTATTTAGACAATTCTTTAAAATAATTGATTAATATTATAATTAATAAAGCAAAATGTAATACATTGTTTAACTCAAATACTTATTTTTTTCAACCAATTAGACGCATTTTCATAAAGTACACTTCTAACCGGATAAAAACATTCCAAGTTTAACAAGATATTTAATTGCATGCCCTTGAACATTTGCAAGTGTCAACTAAGAGATCCTCTCAAATCTCAATACATATGTACACAATCCAAACGCACAACTAACAAACACATTTGTTTCTTATTTATTCCTTTTAAAAGAAAAAAAAGATTAATAGGAGAAACCGCCTTAATTTTTTTGATAAAACAGACGTAAGCAAAAAGGAAAAAAAAACAAAAAACTAACCACAGCGAAGACGGTGTATTATTGTCGTGCAGTGACCTCTAATGATACAACATCCACTAATTATATAAAGTTGCATTTGCGGTCAGAATCTTGGCCATTAGTTATATAATTTTATCATTAAACGGACAACCTAGCTGTCCATTATTTATACAAATTATGAACTATATCATAAAGGATAAAATCATCACTTCCACTAATGATATGAGAGAGAGAGAGAGAGAGAGAGAGAGAAGTTCATCACGACTGTTAGAATTAGAACCACTTAAAAAAGTTATATTTGTGATCTCTAAAGATCTAATTAAAATGAAAATGTTCGTACTTATAATTTAAAACAAATATCCTGTTCTCTGATTTTATAGGAACATAATAAATTATACATATATTTCCTTAAGGTTGTTGTTTTCCCATAAATTTAAAGTGTTTCCTTGTTTATCGTGGACTAAACTAAAAACTTCACAATCTCTGAAACATGAAGTCAAATGGTTTGCAAAAAAATAACATATCGACGTATAATATAAGTAATGAAGCTTGCTAAATTTGATGCAATGATGATATATGAAGTACGTTATGATACATATTTTTAATAAAGAATCACATTTAAGAAATATTTCAATCGCCAAAGCGTGTCCACCACCTTACTCTCATTTTTGCTATTTCGGGCTTGTTTATCGAAAATAAAAGTAGGTTTTTGATTATTTTCACAATAATAACTTATCAGTTAAAATTCAGTTATACCTTACGGACATCATCACACATGTGTTGCAATACCAAAGGTGTAAGCAAGTACCCTGGTGCAGGCATTTTGTAGTTTATTTGCAAAATGCCTTAATTTATAAGTATAGATTATATTCACCATCATTCTAAATAAATCTTAATATCGTTTAAATGGTATTATGTATTTTCATATGTTTAGACTCCGGATAAACTGATACTATTCAGAAATATCCTGACATGCATTCATTTACTTTTCGAAGATACTGTGGAATCATCATTGTTTGTGGGAGACAAATGTTCGTGGCTTTCGTGGGTAACCCTTGCCAACGAATTTACATCCCCGTGGAAGTATATACTAGTACATGTACAAGCATTTGCTTAACATTTATTAAAATTATCTCAGACTTGCTACCAACGAAATTACGTCCCCACGAACCAGAAATATGATGGCTATCCACGAACATTGCCCCCCACGAATAAAAATGATTCCACAGTATTTATATAACAGTTTTCCTGACTGTACCAAAACAAAGGCTAATCCCCTACACTGATAAATTTTCGCATGGCTTGCACCAGACAATACCTGCAGTAAGACCAATACTGGAACTTGACGCCCAGTTGCACATTATTTTTTTTCCCCGAAATTTTTATTTGAAGTTTGTCGTTGTTCTAAACATACAATCCATCTTGGCTATGGTCTTGATATATTGGTTTTGCCTACATGTACTCTAAGGAAAGCATATTCATGAAATGCTAAAACAAAAGAAGCCATAAATGGCCATATTTGGAACCATAATTTGCATACATAAGGCAATGCTACTAGAAGCTCGTCCACATTGTCATGAGTAATAGGCTGTCGCACAAAATAGAGCTAAAAATGTCGCTGTGCCTCACCTAAAATTTTCAAAATCAAGATATGATTTCAGATGTTTTGGGTGTTTGACAATATATAATAGAAGCAAATACGGCAATATAATAATGATTATAAGTTGCAATCCAACAGCTACATAGATTGGAAGTAATTATTATAAATTATGAAAATAGACTTTTATATTTTTAGTCCAACACCCATAGAACCATTTATCTCAAAACCTAAAGATTCAATTGCATTAGTTTGTTAATGTAACTAAAGGGACATTCCTTAGAATGGTCTATGAACACTGACCAAGCGGCAGGATAGCGCATTATTTCCTTAATTGCATATTTGTTAGATACGGCATTTATATGAAGGATTAAAATCTTCGTAGTCGAACTTTGGTTTTGCATTCCATTGCACATATGACTTTACTTATTTTATATAATTTGTCCCCAGACAGCTTAATCTCCATAAACCTAGTGTAAATCTAAATTCCCAGAAGATCTTACATAATATTTACCTTGAAAGTCCCTTAGAAAAGAAACGAAAAACCATGAGTTCTCATAAATAAGTTTTTAAAATATATAAACTCTGATTAAACACTTCTTTGCAGGTTGAAAATTATTTTTAAAAAATGTAATCTACCACATCAACCGTATA
>WFKH01011926.1:36417036-36429089 GCA_016163765.1 Magallana hongkongensis
GAAATTATACAGATTTGAAATAGTCGAAAAAAAATAATTACAAGATATTTATAGTATTTGTTCTACATAATCTACCTTTATTAAAGTCATTAAAAACAAAATTTAATCATACAACCTAAATTGCACACAGTTTTATATTGTCTTATGATTATAACGATTATACTGTGTTTCTTATGATAGATTTCAACAACTTATCAAGACCACCTGTATTGCTAGGGTTCATTAATTGACTCTATAATATTTTATTCTATCTCTGTGAATATTTTCTATAAAAAAAAGTACGAAGAATAAAACTGTTATTCTATCATAGCGTGAAATAGTTTCCGTCAATGGTGAATAGTTATCGTAACTATTCACCCGCAACATTTGATTTCCCTCGTTTTTTTTAAATCTAGCAACACCTCTGGTGTAATCCAAGTCGCTAAGTTGAATTCAAAGTCGTATAACTCTTATTTATTTACCTTCAAGAAAGCATTGAACGCCGACAAATAAAGTTTTCTTCGGTTTAAAAAAAAAAACTACCTATTTAATGACTATTCGGAACATAGCAGGATTATTGTTTCCCTCGATAGCAACTTTATTCCTCGGCTTCGACTCATAAAATAGTTGCTGTATCGGGGGACAATAAACTTGCTATCGTCCTCATAGCCAGTAAATATGTATATAATATGCATAATTGTTAACACTCTTTAATCTTCCGCTGATATACGAATCAACTTAACTTACGTTATTCAATATTTTAAGATGTTTTTGCAAACTGTACTTATATTTCGTGTGCAATTAAAAAGTAAAAAAAAAACAAAAAAAAAAACAAACAAAAAAACGAAGAAGACCGCGAATGGTACATGTAATGCGCAAGGTAACATTTTACAACAGTTTAGCTGAAATAATGGTAATGGTGACAGTTTTGGGAATGGTTTGCTAAGTAAATATTTTTATAGCATGATCTGATTTACAATGATATTTGGGAAGCAAAGACAATATATTTTGATGATTTAAAAGGGAATATGAAGGATGCACGTATAAAACATCATTTTGAGCACCGTGCAGTCTACGACTAAAACTTAGGTTGTAAAAAGTAACGAAACGAATCCAAAGTGAATATGTTTTATACATGATGGACAGTTAGGATACTTATATAATGTGATATCAAATGTGACTTGTTGATGTTTAAGGATGTCTTTGTTTTACGTTGATATCATTTTGTTTTTACTTCAGTGTACCAGTATTACTTACAATGGCTTAAATGATATATCTTGATTTATATAAATAAAAAGCCCTGAAGGTTAGTCGAAGTTAACTTTTAAAGAAAAATTAAATCAAATTTAGATACATAACTGTATAGAAGTTTCTAAAAACAAATTTAAGTTTATGTATGGATTTGCATGTGTATTTAGCAAAGAACCGTATTGATGTTTGTAATATTTATGATTGAATACAACTATATTATTATTTTGTTGCAAACGAAATAGACTTCAAATTATTGTTATCTATTTTTTTTCTCTGTTGACTTTGTTGACAATAGTAGGTATTTGAATGATCTAATGTAAAAATAATAAAAAGATTGCACCATTTATTTTAATAATTTGTCTTTTTTCAGGGTTTGGTTTTTGTCTTGAAAAGAAAAAAATATGTGTTCTCAAATAGCATGTGTTAACTGAACATGAGGAAAATTTATACACATATTAGAACAAATTGCTTGTCTGTATTGGAGGAAATATTCTTGGACCCGGGTGATGATTGGCTATTAATAAATATAAAATCTTCTGATTTTATCATTTACAGTAATATATTAAAGGCAGAAATTAAAAATATTTATCATAATTTTATCTAACGTAATTATATAAACACTGATCATTTCTTCTTTCTTACCTAACATTATGCAATTTGCCTACAGGGAGACCAGATGTCTTATCAATGTGAGTATATTTGAGCGATGCTTTTAGGAATGCTCAGAGTTAACGACCACATAAAGAACACGACAATAATATCAAAGTAAGATACCTAGAATAATAGTATTTTTAAAAAGAGAACATTATATAGAATATACATAGAAAAAGAGCAATGCAAAAAACAAACTAAATGGAACTTTTGCGGCGAAATAAATGACAATTGATATAGGGTGATTTCACCATGCATCGGACACCCTTGGATTTTTCTCTTTGATAACGCATCAATAATCGTCCAAATAAAAACAAAACTTGTTTTAAAAGTTACAGGTTTCCGTCTTGCTTAATTTTTGGAGAGAAAATAATAAAACTGTTAAAAAAATAGAACATAAAGCAAATAAATGAAGTGTTGAACTATTTCACCATAGATCAGACAATATTAACCAAGCATCGGACAGCTATACAGTAGAGATTAAAATTTTTTTAAAAATTCTGGTTTTAATGCGAAAATACAGAGGTTCGTAAAATTAAATGTATTCAATTGCTATTCAGATTTCTTTTAATGTAAAACCTCGAATCTACTGGCAGGAATTTTGACTAGTGCTTCTGTTTCAAGGAATATTTATCATGAGGGGCTCTTTATCGTGCCAGCACCTACAGGAACTTTGGATTATAGAGGCAGTATCCATAAAACTAAAATTTTAAGTCGTATGAAGAAAATGTTTGTATCAATTATTTTTTTATTTTTTATTTAACATTAAATTTAAAGTATATCACAAGGAACGGGCACCTAACACAGGGTTCTCCTTAATATCACAAGTAGCAGGGGAATTAGAGTAAAGTAGGAGGCACCATATGTGAGCGCCGAAGGCGCGAGCCTTCTAAGGGGGTCCGGGGGCATGCCCCCCCCCCCCCCCCGGAAAATTTTTGAAAATAAGAAGCCATTTGAAGCAATTTCCTGCATTCCAGACACAAAAATGTAGCATACAGATGAGTAAAAAAACAACGAAGTGTTTAAGAAGTGACCATTCACTAACTCATTTTATCGAGAATGCATGCATGAACGGGTTTTTTTTAAGGACAAATAGAATGTTGGAACATGTTCTTTCTTTTCCTTTGCATGTTTCTGTTACTCCTCAGGTGAAGATCTGTTTCAACCATACACAATTAGGAACCAAAAAGTTCAATAAAATCTTGCTTCAGTCTTCCAAAGCCTTTATTCAGTTTTGATTTAAATGATCTTTTATCAAAAGTTTCGGCAACATGGACAAGATGAATTCGGTTGTCGGATAGTGAAGTTATTTTAATTCTTACTTATTTGTTTCCGGTGACAAAATGGATTACAATTTTAATTCTTAATTATTTGTTTCCGGTGACAAAATGGATTACAATTGGTTATCTTTTGTGTTTTTCTGTTCATTTCAATATTAACAATCACTTAAAAGTGTATTCAATGTACATTGAAAAAAAAAATAAAACTAAAAGACGACACTCGCCATCTTGTATTTATAGGAGGAACTCGGTTCAAGCTACAGTGTAATGTGTTAAACAAGTTTTCCAATTTCTCCAACGTTTTTAGACGAGATCTAGATTGAAAAATGATCAAATGATTTATCCCTTTCGTCAGACTAAATCTGTGTGCCGCATAATTAACACATCGTGTCGAAATGTACAAGATACTCGATCGCCAAACTTATCGAAAGCAACGGAAGTTCACCATGAAGTGATGTAAATTGTTCAAATAATCACGAAGATATTCCGAAAACGTATGATAAGTCAAGAGAGCAAAAAACCCGCGAAAAGACTCCTTTTGGTTTATCTTATGCTTTCGGATCTCTTCGATGTGTTTATTGGTTATGCAGCACAGGATCGGGATCGATGTACTTAATAAAAGTAACACTACAACAGAAGGAATCTGTCACCATTCTGTGGAATATCGTTTATGTACTTCATTCTGTATGAAAGAAAATCTTAAGTGTTAAAAACTTTGTTTCAGTTACAATTATAGTAGGCGGCGAATTTGCTACAAGTAGGGGGCGAGAAATCGCCGGGTGCCGGCTCTTAAGGAGAACCCTGCTAACATGTAAATTATTAGAAAAATCATGCATTGAAAACTGTCCGATACATGGTTAATTTGTGTCCGATCCATGCTGAAATGAATATATGGAGCAAAAACGACCTTGACATTAATTGTTCAAATTTCTAAGACTTATTTTAACCAAATTTTGTTTCAAAACTAACTTCTTTTTAATTATTGTAGGTAGAGAGTGCATTTTCAATAATACATATAAATCAAATGCACAACATTCAAATAATGCCTTTGTGTAAAATCTTCAATAATGGCATATTTGACGTCATTTTACGATGCCTATATTGCTACTTCTTTGACAATGTGACTGTCAAATTCATTATAATCATAAAGTTCATGAGTTCTAATTCAGGGATATACGAAACAACACATGAGTGCATGAACATTTACGTGTATATTTTTAACCAAAGTTGTCCGATCCAAGGTATGTGTCCGATGCATGGTTAATTCACCCTACATATAAATTGTGTTAATATATACATATATTTATATTTCTATTAATTGTATAAGTCAGTATTTGTTTGTCTATTGATAAGTGTACGTATGTCGTGCAGGTATTACTCTACCAATATATTTCTACTAAGGTCCAATGCAGATGGAAAGTCCAGAGGCACAATTCCTCAACGAAACCCAATGAAGACAAGTGCATAAACCCCCCGAGCAGAAAGAATCATACTGACGTCATTTCCAAGTACCGCGTTATCTAGGGACATTTAGGGAAACAATTAAAACACGGTGCATGTATTAAAATTGACATGGATCTCTTCTGATATTCAGCAAATCTTGATCGAGCAGTTGTTTGGTTATAAAAATGTTAACTCAACAATCAATCATAAAACTGTTTGTATGACCATAAAAGCTTTATGTTAAAGGATTCTTATAAATACTTATGTCGATCTGAAACCAACACCAGAAACAATGGATGGATGGTGTTCCACATTTTTTAAGCGTTATGTCTACATATTACCTATATTGCAATTGTAATCTTATTGGACAAAACAATTTATTTTTCACTTAATCAAAAATTTAGTAAAATGTAAAGATTTTTAGACAACGAATTTAAAATGAAACCAATTATGAAAGCGTTTCCATATATTTTTTTAAAGAAAACAATTTTAAGAGAATGTTTTTATTTTCAAAACCTTAAGATGATGTACTTAAATACTTGTGCATGTACTTATATTCGAAATTTAAAATCAGTATAGCTGACTTGCCGGAAAAATATATTTTCCTAAATAATTTAATAAATGGATGTTGTAATTAGATTGTGGATGAAAGGAATATGTTTTTATGATATAAATTTATTGCATTATAACATTGTATTAGTGTCCATTGTCTCTGTGATTGTTGTTCAATTATTTGAGAATAAATATACATATATGTCGCTTTTTTAATAGAGTGCAAAAGTTAAATGACAAAACAATGACATTGGTCATTTCTATTCATGTCACATTTTACGTCATTGTATTTCATTATTGCTTATCAATGTATTTATTTGATGAAATAATTATTATGTTTATCAATGCATTTATTAAATGCAATAACTTATTTTGGTATGTTTTGTTTATGTTTACAAAAAACCCAAACTTTTACTAAATGAATGGATTATAAACCACCTCTAAAATATGTTCATTTAAATTTTAAAGTCAGTCAATGTTCAGTAGACAATCAACTACCTTATTATTGTAAAGGAGATCCACAGGCTCAAAAAAGTAAAAACTATGATAAGAAACAACTTGTTAAATGTGCCACAGAGGAAAACATATTTCGGATAAATATTATTTAAGGAAGTGATAAGGTTCTTGAAATGAGTTGACATTTTATAGATCAGAAGCGAAAAAAAAAAAGATTTTGATTTTAAAAGAAAAGATGAAAAGAAAACTGTGACAATGTATTTATTAAAAGATAAAAGATAGTTGATGAACGTTTAATATGTAAAAAAAAAAATATTTTTTATTATTATTATTATTTTTTTTTTTTTGATAAATGAAATAAAATGAAATAGTTGGATACACTCTTCTATTTAACAGTTCAAGGGTTGTTCGATGTGAAATATGTAGTGAAGCACAGGGCGATAACGCTTAAAAAAGTAAAAAATATGATAAGAAACAACTTGTTACATGTGTCACAGAGGAAAACATATTTCGGAGAAATATTATTTAAGTAAATGATAAGGCCGTGGTTCTTGAAATGAGTTGACATTTTATAGATCAGAAGCGAAAAAAAATGATTTTGATTTTTAAAGAAAAGATGAAAAGGAAACTGTGACAACGATTTATTACTAGATTTCATTGGATAAAAGACAGTTGATGAACGTTTAATATGTAAAAGAAAATAATTAAAAAAAAATTTTTTTATTATTATTATTTTTTTCATAAATTAAATAAAATGAAATAGTTGGATATACTCTACTATTAAACAGTTCAAGGGTTGTTCGATGTGAAACGTGTAGTGAAGCACAGCGCGATAAGGCTTTGCTCGATTTCGTGGATGATGATACTCTTAAATAGAACTATTCAATACCTGTAATACGATATGATCACTAGTTGGTTATTGATTCGTGCCCATTTTTTCGGTGCATCTTTTGAACAAATTACACCTAACCTTAATTAAGACCCAAAGTTCAAGGACACTTCGAAAAATGTTTAGAGGAGGATATATGCAACATTGTAACTTCATTATAAAAATAGATGCTCATTTCCTCAAAACAATCGTTTATTAAGACAATTCTTTAATATAATTGATTAAAATTATAATTAATATAGCAAAATGTAATACATTGTTCAACCCAAACACTTATTTTTTTCAACCAATTAGACACATTTTCATGAAGTACATTTATAACCGGATAAAAAATATCTCAAGTTAACAAGATATTTAATTGCATGCCCTTGAACATTTGCAAGTGTCAATTAAGAGACCCTCTCAAATCTCAGTACATATGTATACAATCCAAACGCACAACTAACAAACACATTTGTTTCTTATTTATTCCTTTTAAAAGAAAAAAAAAAGATTAATAGGAGAAACCGCCTTAAATTTTTTTTTATAAAACAGATGTAAGCAAAAAGGAAAAAAACCCAAAAAACTAACCACAGCGAAGACGGTGTATTATCGTCGTTTACTTTGTGGCCTGTAGTAACGCACTGCAGTAACCTCTAATGATACAACATCCACTAATTATATAAAGTTGCATTTGTGGTCAGAATCTTGGCCATTAGTTATATATATATATTAGTTATATAATTTTATCATTAAACGGACAACCTAGGTGTCCATTATTTTTACAAATTATGAACTATATCATTAAGGGGAAAATCATCACTTCCACTAGTGATATGAGAGAGAGAGAGAGAGAGAGAGAGAGAGAAGTTCATTACGACTGTTAGAATGAGAACCACTTAAAGATTTATATGTGTGATCTCTAATGATCTAATTGAAATCAAAATGTTCGTACTTATAATTTAAAACAAATATCCTGTTGTCAGATTTTATAGGAACATAATAAATTATACATATATTTCCTTAAGGCTTTTGTTTTCCCATAAAGTTAAAGTGTTTCCTTGTTTATCGTGGACTTAACTAAAAAGTTCACAATCTCTGAAACATGAAGTCAAATGGTTTGCAGAAAAAAGAACATTTCGACGTATAATTTAAGTAATGAAGCTTGCTAAAGTTGATGCAATGATGATATATGAAGTACGTTATGATAAATATTTTTAATAAAGAATCATACACTACTGAATTCAAAATCCACTGATATTCCCAAAAAATGACTGACATTGTCTGACATCCACTGTACATTGACTGTACCTCACTGTACATTTCACTGACTTCCACTGTACCCCACTGTACATTTCTACTGAACAGCACTGTATCCCACTGTACGCCACTGTACAGTCCTACTCACTTCCACTGTACCCCACTGTACGCCACTGTACAGGGCACTGACCATCACTGTACGCCACTGTACCGGGCACTGACCATCACTGTACCCAACTGTACGCCACTGTACTATTGATTTGAGAAAAAAATCAGATTTTTAAATCTTCAGTATATCTTTTTTCTTCGATATTTATTTTTATTATGCTGTATATAGCATTATCATTATGTATACAGATAACTTGACAGAAGAATGCAACAGGTCGTTAAATTTATTTAATACGTTTTATTTATTAATGTCTATTGTAATTGAATGTAACGATCACAGATTATGATAATTTCCCAAGCTATAAGGTGAAAGTTTTAAATTTTACATGTTGAATCTGATTATTAAAAAAGTGCATGTCATTATGTTTATTCTGCCAGTCATTGGAAAATACCCCCCCCCCCCCCCCCCCCAACCAGCAAGGTTACATAATCATTTCTTATTGATGATATATGACAAGTCCTCGTTTAAATGATCGGGTTGATAATTCTCTGTGTCTCATGAGCTGTGTTTTAGCCACTAAAAAACAGTCAATTAAACACAGAATCCACAAAATATATCCATGCTTGTTTTTTTTGTGTACACATGTCCAAATATCATGACTGCCCGCTTGACTACACAGGTACATTTTGAAGATAGCGTGCGAGTTTCTAGCTCATTTGTTAATTGATTTCTTTTGATTAAAATATTTAAAAATACATGGCAAATGTCGGGTTTTAATTTTACAAAATAACACCTACTGCAGAATACATCATAAATTTTAAACATAATCAGTGACATATTAAGCGGTAATTAACTGTATCATTAATTTCAGCAAGAAATAAAAGGAATGATTTAAATCAAGGAAGGTTGTAACATGTTGTAATATGCGTAGCTGTACAGTTTTCATAAAATATGATTGACTTTGAAATGTTTTAGAAATAAGATATATAAAATGCCATACGCTACACACAATTTTTGTATACTGAGAGAGAGAGAGAGAGAGAGAGAGATTGAGATTACAGGTATATCATTTTCTGACTATATTGTATTGGTGTCATTTGTAGTCGTAGAAAAGTTCACAATAAAATCTATGTTGGAACTGGCGGTTGTGATGCCGTAAGGGGATTTTAACTTGCTTATACCTTTCTGACTCTGGGCCTCAAGTTTTAGCACTAGAAAATTCATGAGGAGAGAGAGAGAGAGAGAGAGAGAGAGAGAGAGATCCATTAATTAGAAATCGATTGAGATAATAAGAAATTGATTGTCTATTAATCTGCTTCTTTTACATATCGATTATTTTTCTTTACGTCTTAAGTTTATCTTTGCCCACTAACTCCCGGGTTTTAGAAAAATATCTGCAAACTTTAAGTCGAAAAATAAAATGTAATATGGATAATACCCCCCCCCCCCCTTTTTTTTCCGAATCCACTTGATACCCCTTGCAGTACTGTGTTATGTCGAAACGGTTCATGTTAAGCAATCGGTTAATAAAATTAATGCATTTCTTTTAAATTTTGACCTCGATGTGTAATCACTATTAAATAGATATAATAAATCCCACGTTTGTGCAAACATTACATGCAAGTAGTCCTACATGTAGGTAAATAATTTTTTAAGACAGATTTTAAATGATTATGATCTCAATGCACCCGGCAACCGTAATGATTTTTTTAATCAAAAGTGAAAATTCAGATTTTTTGTTTTAACAGTGTACGTATTTCCCCGACGTTTACATCTGTTTATTCCTAGGATCCAACACATATACACAGGTGGTCAATTTTCACACCTTGACGCAGTCACCCGGGCGTGTGTATAGTCTGAGCCTTTCTGTTAGCTCCGAGTTTTTCGTTGTTCCCAGACAGACAAAAGATTTTTATCTGTAGACATACACAAAAAAGGAGACAGTACAGCGTCGATATAAAAAATACTTTTTAGCGTTGACTTTCAATCATTAAGAATTTTAAGAAAATCATTGAATAAAGAACTTTAAATCATTTGAATCAATGGACATTATCCCGTAACTAAAAATAAATACATAATTTAATTTTTTTAATGGCAAGATGTAGATTTAGCCGCTGTCATCATTACTACATGTTACCGGTAGTACTTTATTTAAATACTAAAATATTCGTACGTTAGCATGGTGAGAGAGAGAGAGAGGAGAGAGAGAGAGAGAGATTTTAGTATATTTGAAATTATCTTGTATGCTATGATACAATAAACCAATATACTGGTTTCAGTAAATGAAGAAAAAAAACAGAAGAAAAAACGAAAGATCGTTTTAAAGGCCGAACCTTTTTACCGGGTGGTAAATCTCAGGTGAGGGCGGGGCTTAATTTCTAATTTCCGGGGCTGGAAGTCTACCTGCGATCGTGAACGCTGCTAATCACTTTACACAGGAAGCAAATATTACACAAGATATAAATAATTAGTCAGAACTCGTCATAGTTTGAATATCTATATGACCTTACGAAGCGATTTTATACGGAAATGTCGTCCGAATTTTCTCTAAGAGCACGTGTGTAAAGCACAATTTAAAAAAAAAAATCAGTAAACTAATTCTGCTTTAAAGATTTAACTCAGTACATTGTGTTTAGCACTTGACATTGTTTAAGACGTTAATTTTAACGAATATAATTGTATAAGAAAACCATACGACCAGTAAAAATGTTCACTTGAATGTAAAGGCAGCCATTATACGATGACAACTAATGGAGTTAGTTTTCCATGGAGTGACATTTTCGTGCAATTGAGAGTGTAACCAGTAAATACAGCTTTAATAGCTCCTAAGTTTGTTTTAAAAAAGAAAAGAGCTAAAGCCACGAAGGGTCAAAATCGGCCTATTTTTTCCATGAAATAAGGCAAGGAGGGAAATGATAATAAAAATATTTCTTATAAGTATTGAACTTTAAATCGGTAGTACACAAAAATTATTGTATGACGTCACAACTGCACTGTAGACGTCTAAACACGCGCTCTTTGCTGCTTTTCATTAAAAAATTATCAGCTTTTTCGTCTTTACTTCAAATTTCCATGATGGCCACACCCTTCGAACAAAATAAAGTATACGTCATTTTAAAGAAAATTTGAAAAGGCATAAATATTGCATACTTTTATTTTGTTCGATGGGTGTGGCCACGTCGAAAATCCAACTTTTCTTTCAGCGTCAAAATCCTCAGAACCAAAAAATCCCGGGGAAACCCCTACATTTTAAATATAATAACGGTGTTACAATGTTTGTCTAATTAAATAACGGTTTTTATTACAAATACATGTTAATAAAATGTATTGGTTTGCTTTATTTATTAGTTTTATTGGGAATAAAAATATATTGTTGAAATCTGGTCGTATGGAGTATAATGGAGATTTAACAGGCCCTTTTATATTTATTGCAAGTGTTCTGACCGATATTTTTTTTTATTAAGTTGTGGAATTTCACTTATTAATATGATGATGCTTGAAATAAAAAAAAATTATCAATAGGCAAAATGCAATCTTTCTGAACTATTGATTGATGCACTTCCGAATTTCCTACACTCGGCACCGTGTCGCCATGGTCACTGTTTACTCAACGGGAGATAACTCGAAATGTTGTACTAGATTTGACATAGCCAAAATTTTGTTCAAGATTACAATATTTGAAAAAACACAAGCTTAGAAGATGGAGGACACATAGATATACCATGGATACAACGACTTGAATGTACGTATTAATTTATATAGATCATATAACCACTTTACATGAACATGGTTCATGACGTCTGTATCTATACGTAGTGTAGGTCTATTTATCAAAGTCGTCATTAAAAGTACGTTGAAGCAAACATCCCGTAATTATAGTTAATATTATCATTTTGAGTCAACGATAATCTATAAAATCAACGTGTAAACGAAATCAGATCTCAGACAACGAAATATACGAACAATTGAACATAGGAAATTCGAATTAGCCTATATAACAAATATTTACACGATCTGCATCTAAAGTTCTGTACAGTTATGTTTGTAATTTTACGATTAAAAATCAATAAAACTTACTATCAAAGGTGTAAATCTGGTAACTCCATGCGTTTTCTAGTGATTTTAATTAACCAGAACGTCTGCAAGTCATCACCTACACTATTTACATAGGAAACGAAAATGAAAATACAAAGGGAGTGTACTA
>WFKH01011926.1:36438026-36451720 GCA_016163765.1 Magallana hongkongensis
GTTGAAAATTATTTTTAAAAAATGTAATCTACCACATCAACCGTATATATTTACATTTTCAAATATGTTTCCTTAAATGAACCTACAGAAAAGAGAAAACGTTCAATTCCGTGTGAACTTTTTAAGGGTCAATAGGTCACTAGTGACCAAATTACATGGCGCATTAATATCTACATGTAAAGTACTGCTTTTCATGTAAACAAATATAAAGTAGGTCACAAAGATAAAAATTAATGCAAGGTGATGTATAGTGTTCTTTTTGAGTATTTCACAATTGTTTTGCATTTAAAAATAATTTTTTTCAATAAAAAAATATTAAACTGTGTGTTGTTATTCAATTAAGTTGCCCGTCTGCTCTTTCACTGTACATATACATGAAGATGGCAGAATATGGAGAATTTGAAGTAGGTGGAGAAGATATAACAGATGAGTTTTCTCTGCTGTTTGACAACGAAATTATGGAAAATCTTTATCTTTCTAACTTGGAGGCTATTTCTAATTTGTCTGAAATACCTAAGATGTGTAAAGAACTAGAAAAGCCAGCTTTAACTTGCTTCCCAAAGCCAGAGACCCTTGCTCAGGCTGCTAAACCGAAAAGATTCCGATCTTACACAGAAAAAGATCTGCAAGAATTTCAATATTGAAGGCAATCCAAATCAAGTAGGAAAAAAAAACAAAATGGGGCATCAAACTATTTCAAGGTAAGCAAAATAACTTTTAAAATGTGGGACTTTGTGGGTGGGGTGGAGATGGGGCAACATCTCTTGTATGCACAAATTAATCAAAACAAAAAGCAGTGCCTGTTATAAAGGATATCTTTAACTTCAGAGTGGCATACAAAGATTTACGATGAGCCCTTGTAGTTAGATATTGTCCCTTCTGATGTTCTTGCAATTCACTTGCGCAAGTTTTACTGTGAGGCAAAGCCGAAATAATCTTCGTCACGAAAAGAGAAGTTTTTATCTGTTCAAGCGGAACATTATAACAAGAAGACTTTAAAAACTTGCGGTCAGCATTAAATCATCACCTGCAGGACCTGGGTCGAAACATAGATATTGTCAGGGAAAAATACCTTAAATCCGATAACCATACTCTTGATGGCATAATGAAAGTGAGGAACAAACAGATCATCGCGTGCTACCCAACACAAATAGTTTATTACTTCAGATGCTTTGAAAAAAACAATCCTCCTATTTTCCAGCTCTTACATTCTCATCCCTACTACTACGGCGGTATGTGTTCAATCTCCCTGTTCATCATGTATCTCGGGGCTTTGAATTTTATCACCAACTCCGTAACGATTTTTTAAATTTTCTATTTGATGAGGATGATAAAGAATATGTGGTTCTTTGACGTGAAACGCAGCAGAAGAATGTTCAGGGAGGCACCAGTAGTAATGAAGCTCCTTCTGATAAGAGAATCTATTGTGTTCCAGAGTGGCCTACTTGTCCTGCTTCGGCTTCTTTTGTCCAAAATTGTTTAGACTTTGGCCCTTGGACGATTTATCGACCTCACAAGGGGTTCAGAGTTTGATGTAGGGGACTAATAAAAAAAATAATATTTATAAGTTATAATTTCTTCTCCCAATTGGGTGCCTCAGCCTCAAATTAGATGATAAGGTTACCACGTGATTCATAGATAAAGCAAACGTGGTTCGTACGGCAGCAAAAAAATTACGCTCTTGGATTTTTAGTTATACTTTCTTTCGTTTATATTTTAGTGCAATAGGTTTAGTGTAGTTTGTGTGTTTTTAGTGACTTAGTGATTTTACGGACTTATCATTTCTTTTTGGAATTTTTACTCTTGTTTTAAAACTTTAACAATGTCTAGCGGCGATTCGCCCAGAGACAAGAGCTAAGGCTCAGAAACAATGGCCGTCAATGACAATGATCATAACGATCAAACTCTTAAAGGTGACGCACCTGAGAAAAACATTGGGTCAATTGTGTTCTCAATGGGGAAACAAATGACTGAAAATCAAAAACCTATGTGGACAATGACACAAACAATGTTTAAAATGCAAAAACACGTGTTAAGTGATCCGTTAAAGAGGGTAGAGAAGCGAAAAGCGCAGGACATCCCCCAGTCGGCATGACCAAGAAAAACAAATAAGCAAGACAGCGAATCTGACAACGAGTCCGACGCGGACAACGACGGTTTTGAAGAGTTCCTTACCGAAGGGTCAGAGGAAAAAGAATCTGATGCTGACGATCTCTTAGAAGAGTTAGCAGAGTGCTTCGGTTCAGATGAAAAACGAAAAGTAAGCAAAAGCGGTATGAGAACAAAGCTCAACAATGAAAAAGTAAACGAAATTTGCGAAAAATAATGCAGACCAAAAAACGTTACTAATTTGGTCACGCCCAAAGTAAACAGTGAAATCTGGACTCACTTAAACAGGAAAGTCAGGACTCAAGATGTCCGCCTTCAAAAGTCCCAGGCACATGTATGTAAAGCCATTGTACCTCAACTTCAACCTGACAAAAACGAGAAGTTTAAAGCATTGTGCTCTACTGATCATCCCGTGACGGATAACTTGTTCGGGGACGACCTCGGAAAGGTGGTTCCAAAATATCGGGCTCTTTCCATAAAGATAAAAACCCTACAGCCGAAAATCGTTTGGGCATGGCTACAAGCCTACGTACAACCATTATGGAGGAGCTGGAAAGCAGAACCATTTTTTAGGCCACAGACCCGCGCAACCGTTCCGAAAGAAGGTCCCGAACACTCAGTTCAAACAACGGAAATAAGGCCGCAAAACGATGTGAGTAATATTAATATACGCTTTACGAGCACAAATGATAATTTTGAAGCGGGAAAAATATCCCAGTGCATTGAAGCGTGGACAGATATTACTTCTGATGCTTCTATATTGTCCTATGAAAGAGGGTATTCAATCGAATTCGATGAACTACCTCATCAAATGTCTTCGCCTAAGCAAATTCAGTTTAAACCTGAATATTGATTTTAATTGATCAAGAAATCAAGAAAAATGGAAAACAAAGAGTAATTTTGAATTTGAAAAGACTTAACAATTGTATCGAATATCACCATTTTAAAATGGAGACATTAAAAGCAGCTTAAAGTTTAATATCCAAGGATTGTTACATAGCGTCAATTGATCTACAGGATGCGTATTATTCTTGTAAAGTCAGTGTTAATGACAGAAAATATTTACGACTTTTCTGGAACGAGAAAAAATTCCAGTACACATGCTTAGCAAAGGGCCTAGCGTCTGCACCAAGAATTTTCACGAAATTAATGAAACCCGCTTTTTCAACTTTACCAAAACAGGGATTTTCAAACATTGCGTACATTGATGACACTTTACTTGTTAGTGACTCGGAAACTGAACGCACTGAAAATGTAAAGACTACCGCCAAATTACTGGACAATCTCGGGTTAACTGTAAATATAGAAAAGTCTATTTTCATTCTTTCAAAGGAAATACAATTCTTGGGATTTATTATCAATTCAAACACAATGACAGTTTCGTTAACTGACGATAGGGCGGAATCAATCAGGCAAATGTGTCGAAACATTCTCACTTCGCAAAGCATTGTTATAAGACAATTAGCGCAACTAATAGGAAAACTAGTTGCCAGTGAGCCGGGTGTTCAGTTTGCACCTTTATACTACAAGTCATTAGAAATAGAGAAAGACAGACTTCTAAAACAAGACTTCGGAGACTACGAAGCTCGTGTTTCACTTTCTCCAGATGCGTTAATTACCATTCAGTGGCGGGTTGATAATGTGAATAATTACCCCAGAAAAATAACGCGAGATAAACATTTCATTACGATAAAAACTGACAGGTCTGGCACCGGCTGGGGCGCAATTAATGAAAAGAGAGGGGAGTGCATTCAGGGACTGTGGATTGACCAAGATAAAGAAGCTAATATAAATTTATTGGAACTAAAAACAGCGTTTCTCGCCATGACACGTTTATGCAATCAGCTTAATGACTGTCATGTTAAACTATGTCTGGATAACACAGTTGATGTTACTCTGAAGTTGACATTAAAAAGATGCTTGAATTTCTGATAGACAACATCTATGTAGTTTTCGGAAATCAAGTCTTCCAACAATCTGTTGGAATTCCCATGGCTACCAATTGTGCCCCATTGATAGCAGACCTATTTTTGTACTCTTATGAAGCAGAATTTATTCAAAACCTTAAATCACTCGCTGTGGTCTTCAACTCAACATTTAGGTATATCGACGACGTATTATCAATTAACAATTGTTATTTCCATACTTACGTCGACTCGATATATCCCAGTGAACTTGAAATAAAAGATACCACAGAGTCAGCGTCATCTGTTTCATATTTGGATATTTTACTGGAAATGGACATTGATGGTAACCTAACAACAAAACTTTATGATAAACGCGATGACTTCATTTTCTCTATAGTCAACTTTCATTACTTATGTAGCAATATACCTTCATCACCTGCATATGGTGTTTTTGTCTCTCAGTCAATTCGATACGCAAGGACATGCTCTTCGTATGAACAGTTTCTAAGACGAGGCAAGCTACTGACAAACAAGTTGATAAAACAGGACTATCAACAGTCTCGTTTAAAGTCATCTTTTCGTAAGTTCTATGGTCGATACGACGACCTTGTCAGCAAATACAATCTTCCACTGAGTCGCATGCTGACTGACGTTTTTCATACTAATTGTTAGACCATAATTAATTACCTAATTGTCTACGGACTTTTGCGGTTTTTATTTTCCCGATTACGACAAAGAGCACACGGCGGGTGTGACCGGTCAGCAGAGGATGCTCACTTCTCCTAGGCACCTGATCCTACCTCTATCTTCGAGGTCCTGGTTGCTCTGCTTTGAATTTGTATTTCGTTTTATGGATTTTTGAGATGGGTGACGGTTTGTTATTGTCATTTTTTCATTATATAAACATGATGAGGGGGGGGGGGGGGGGAATTGAAACCTTGAACAATCTAACAAAGTCGTTTTGGGAATTTTGTATTAAGAAAAATATGTGGGTATCGGCCTCTCATATAGCAGGGGTGGAAAATGTAGAAGCTGATTACCTTTCACGCAACTTTAATCCCGATATGGAATGGATGCTTCACCCTGAAATTTTGAAGAAATTAATAAAATCTACAGGACATGTGATATTGACCTGTTCGCATCCAGAGACAACAAACAAATTTCTACAAATGTGTCATATTCCCCTGATAAACATGCAACAGCAGTAGATGTTTTTACAATTTCATGGAGTGAATTTAAGTGTTATATTTTCTCTCCCTCCTGTGTTCTCAGCAGGATGCTCCAAAAGATAATGACGGAGAGCGTGGAGGCAGCCGTCGTGGCACCCATCTGGCCGACACAGCCCTGGTTTCCTCAATTATTACAGCTGATAGTGGAGAACAGCTATCTGTTACCGAACAACCCAGATGTTTTACGACTACAGAGCCAGCCGGAAAAAATGCATCCGATATCCAAAATAAGACACGGTGTTTTTCGTGTGTCCGGCAATCGTTTAAAAAAAGGCTTACCGGACGATGCTATCAAAATACTCCTCTCCTCGTGGAGGGAATCAACAAAGAAACAGTATTGGACATATCAACAAAAATGGATGCTTTTTTGTCAGCAAAAACAAATTGATCTATTTAACACAAATGTAAATTACGTTTTAGAATTTTTAACAAGACTGTATAAATCAGGTTTAGGTTACAGTAGCTTAAATACTGCAAGAAGTGCATTATCTTCTTTTTTGGAATATCAAATATATATACATAAGAAAAATTAAAGAATATCTAATAAATTTGAATTAAAACATATGCACGTCTGATTATTTATTTAGATTTATCAATTCTAAAGTCTCATTTGAGGCTGAGGCACCCAATTGGGAAAAGAAATTCTTAAGGTATCCGATCCATATTAGGACCTAATTTTTCCAACCTTGAATATCCATCATGTATTTTATACTTTAATATTAATTTAAAGCATTTAAAGTAGAAAAAGATTTACCGAGAGAAATTTTCCAAAATATTATTAACTAAGCAGTAACTAATTTATGAAGATTGTATTATTGTCTATGGGGACAAGAACATTTTTGTAATAAAAAATTAAATACTAGGAATATCAATAAATGTTTTGGTGGAAAGATGTATTTTATCATTAGGAATACAAAAACTATTGAAAATACATTTTATACCCTATAGATTTTTTTTAGAATTAATTTTTATAGAATAAAAGCAAAGGGGAGCAACTCTTCAAGAAAAGGAAAAGGTCATTAATCAGGACATATTCCACTCTTACATATTGTTACTTAAACATGAAAATTATGTCCAAGTATACTGAGTATTGAGCCCATATAAATCAGTTATGCATCCATATTCATTGAATCTGGGGCTAATATGGATCGGATACCTTAAGTTAAACGAGACTTACCTGGAAGGTGAAGTTTGACTGGAATTTCTTCGACCAATTGGGGTGACGAGGGATCAAATGCCCTCCCGTATATTACGTGGTAAGCTTATCATCTCATTTGATCCCTCGTCACCCCAATTGGTCGAAGAAATTCCAGTCAAACTTCACCTTCCATGTAAGTCTCGTTTAACTTAAGAATTAAGTAGGTTGATTTGCAGTCATGCAACACATGCATGTTAATATAATCTGTGCTACATTGAATATCCTTTTTACTTCAATACATTTCCTTCTCACGAGCTGCATTATCATATCAAATATTAGAAAAATGGATGTAACCAATCAAATGATTGTCTGTCAAATGGAACATTGTAAAGCATCGTTGTTTGTTGTTTGCCAGTTTTAAATATAGCTCTGTTGGATGCATCTAAAAGTTTCTATATTTAAAAAACTCTGCACTTCTCCATACCAATGATGAAGCTTTAGAGTGTTTCCTCGAAGGGATGTGGGAAGGGGAACAAGATGAACATTGCAATAAAAATAATGTAGCATGTCTATAATATGGAATATATGAATTCTTTGATACATGCAGCTTGGACGGGTGCAAAAATGCCACCTTGGCACTGACATAGTTATCCGGCACAATGTTAGATATTTAAATTTCATCATATTTTTTCGGCTTCATGATTATTGTGCTAATTATTTGTATCCTGTAATTATTTCCTGTATTAAAGTGCCTGTAAGATAAGAACCCCGGTCAGTTATTATACGTTGTGGTTGAATTTTCACTTCACTCTATACATTTGCTTTTAACTATGTTATTTGTTTTTTCTTATATGGCGTTTTTGGCGATTTCAAAGGCTTATGGTAAGATTAAATACATATGATGTCACCTAACTTTGCAAAAGTTATAGATATTACTTTTAAAATATTTCAATATTTTCTATTACGTTATAGCATTATAATTAAGACGGATATTTACCTATACTGCTTTTCAATAATATATTTCATAACCTTAGTACATGTATATGTATTTAATATTCAATATGGATGATCTGTGTAAACAATATAACTATTATAAAAACTGTAATATAAAAATATTTTGTATTTTTGTAATCAAAGTACTGAAAGTACTGTTAGACGGTGGCGTCGTTTGAATGTGCATATTACATGTATGATAATTATTGTCGTCGAAAACCCGCGGCCAGTATCGCATACTTGTACTAATGCTTAACGCTTACATGCACAACTGGTCGTGAGTTTCCTACATGGATAAGTATTTGTGTAATCTCAATTCACACTTTACAAAAGCTATGTCTCTTGGCCGTCATCTTTGGGGGAAAACCCGTAAATTTATTACAGTAGCCTTTGTAGTATAGAAGTTTGTTTCTATATGTTTGTATTTATATCATTGACTTTAAAATCCGTTTTTGGTATGTATTTTGTTTGCCCCAGAATGCCTCATTGAATATGTGGCTTGCCACCACATAGTGAATGAATAAATAAAATTCAAAGCGATTTCATCACAATAAGCCAAAATATTTGATTGTATAAAGAAGGGACTTGTGGGGTTTTTCTTTTAGACCTTTGGGTTGACCCCGCAAAGGGGAAGAACTTTTGAAAAGTGTGGATTGGACTATTGTGCTTTAAAGATATAATAGATTTTTCAAAGTAACGAGAACAAATAAGGCTTTGGTATGATAAAATACTTGTCAGGTTTTTACACTATTTGGGCATACATGTAGTATGTTTATTTTCCCTCTCGACAGCATTTTCGCTCAATTTCTTCACGGGGAAAAAATTGCAGTCTCGTGGGCCAACACACCTACTTTGTCTTCATAGCCAGTTAATACATGTAGGTGTATAGGAAACGGAATGAGTTTACAAGAACCTGTTTGATAAAACTGGAAAATGCTTTTGGAATGCACGTCATCATGAAACCGCAGAGTCAATCAATATTTTATCTTCGACTTCGAGTGGTTTATTTCCATTAGCTCACAACGAAAGTGAATGAAAATTTGAAAAAAAAAAATCATACAATATTCAGTCGCGGCAGTTTCATTAATCAACGTTTTAAAGTACATGTGTTCTATTGTATTTAGCTGTAGATTAATTCAAATCATTTGAATGAATTCGGGATAGTCACATGTATAATTATTTTTTTGCTTCTCAGTAGACTTTAAAACGCATAATTTACTTGCTACATTTAACTTTTCTAGTATAAATACTACAAATATTTATTAATTATTCACCAAAACATCTTTACATTCGGTTATAATCAGTTCCTTTGTTTGGAAATCACATATTTGTTTAATCCTGCATTTAATATGCGAGATTTTGAAGAATCTTTTTTGTATTTTCATTTAAAAAACTCTGTGTAATGTCAGGAGTTTTGCACTAATATGTATAATTTTTACAAGGTCTTCAAATTTGCATCCGATTTGATTTTTTGCAGTAAAATAATACTGTTAATGGGACATGTTGGGACATTTCCATAATATAATAAGAGCGTACAAGCAATTAAAGGAGTTTTCGTCATAAAATTTGACCTATGACCTATAGATCATTTGTGTACAAAGGTATGTCTACTATATAAAAAAAAGACTCAAAAGATATGGACCCGGAATAAAACTGTTCATAATTATACATGTTGATTTCCAAAGCCGTGTGATCCTTGACCTTTTCCCTATCCCATAAAATTAATGGCAATATGGGTAAACTATTCCGCACCAGATTTAAGCAAAATGAGCAAAGAAATAAATAATGTTTTCAGGAATCTTTTCAATTTCTCCAGGTCACGAATAAAACAGTAGTGGTAAAATGAAATCTAATGTTTTATCGATAACAGGATAAATCAGTTTTTTAAACACAAAACACACAAAATCCAAGTTGAACGCACGTTTTTCTGAGCCGTACATCTGTGTATATAAATTTCATTTTATTCTTTGCATGTACTAAACAATAGACCTAGGGTTCGCAAATCTCGGCAATATTTCCGAAAAGCTACATTTCAGTAGCTCATTAGAATAATACAGTCATCTTTGAAGCACATTATAGCATTGCGTTGAGTGATATATGATTTCTTTCGTTTAAGGGACGAATTAGACAAAAATCAATTTCTACTTGGTGTAATAATGAATTAACTGTCCAGAAATATAAGGTTTTCATTCGAATACCTGTTTGTGTCACCTGTGGCCATCTTCATGAAAGTATCTTAAGACATGTCCTAGGATATGTCTTAAGACATATCTTATGACCACTCTAAGACATATCTTAAGATGTAAACCGAACCTATCTTAGACGTATCCTAAATTAAGATATCTTAGATTGACCAACTTTCCTTTTAAACAATAAAATATCAACAAAACATGACGTGAAAAAGTATTTGAGTATTGTGAATTTATATCATAAACAAATTTGAACATTAAGCAATTACATTTTCAAAGATTTCTAATGCGTTATTTGATTCACTGATGACGATTATTCATTTTAATTGCTCAATTTTGTATCACTCATTACATTTTTATACGTTTAGTAAATTGCATGCTTTAAAATACTTTATTTTATATAAATTCATCGCCCATGCATTTTAAATATCAGCAAGCCTTGGTCACCTTACTAAGAATCGAAATTCTCCGATACGAGTTTCAAACACTCCTACTAATGATAATACAAAAATCAAACCCATGTAACTCCAGGGTGGAGGTGGGAGGGTATCGGATTTTCAAGCAGAAAAATAAGAATCGTCACTGCGTAGTGGAAACTTTCGGTTCTTCACGTGAGTAAAAAATGTACTGGTTTATGCATGTCTTACCAAAGTAAATGAAGACAATGGTGTGTACATGCATATACATGTACATATAAATACATGTACATGTCATAATATTTATCACTTCTTCATTAAATTTAAAATTGCGTGTACTTTTTTTCTCACACAATAAGATTATTTGGAACTATCAATGATATTTTCGATCAGATATATTTCACCGCATAATATTTTATTTAAATTAAAATTTGCAAAATTGCAAAAGGGTTATTTAGATCTACATGTTAATTTAAGACGGCAAATTTTCTGAAAATTAAGCAAATGGATTTTGCACTCAATGTTTGTTTTTTGGGGTTTTTTGGGGGGTGGGGGGAGTCAATTCAAACCAAATAAAATCAGATAGTAAAGTTACTAAAGATAGGCCTCGAAACCCCGCCCCTCCTTCCCGACAATCAAATTTAAATACTGTCAATTATTTATCGCCCCCCTCCCCCTCAAATAAAAATTTCCCCAATGATTCATTCATATTTATTAGCATAATATTGTAGATTCAAATAAATCTAAAGAAAAAAATGTAAAGGTTGGTATATTCAGTGAATCCATCAATGCTGTATCTTCCGAAAACATCCAAATACATGTACATCTAATTGTTTGTGTGCTTGTTTATATCCCAAAGTACTTTATTATACTTTCATGTTAAATTCTGAAATCTGATTGGTTTAGACGCAGTTGACAATCCGTTCTCGTTCCCTCAGCGTTAGCAACACACTTGGCAACGGGCCGATAGAACGAATTGTTACATGCGCGTAAATTATGCGCGTACGGTTTGTCGTAGAACTCACGTATTTTCTATATAAAAGCAGTAAAATTTGCTATAAAATTAAGACATTCAGTATAATAAAATAAATAGTGCCTGTTTGGGAGGGTACCAGTTGAAATTGACACCACTCGAAAACCATTGTCAACCTCCGCTTCGCGTCAGTTGACAATGGTTTTCTCGAGGTGTCAATTTCGCGGAGGTTGACAATGGTTTTCGAGGGGTGTCAATTTCAACTGGTACCCTCCCAAACAGGCACTATTTATATAATGATATGGTGTATATATATATATCGGTTCACAATCTACATGTTTACTGTTGAGTTTATTGAGGATAAGACAGCTGTTGGGATGTCTTAAAATTAGGATGATTTTTAAGAGGTGTCGTAAGTTGGGACGGCTTCGAGAAACTCTCTTATGACTAAGATATATCCTAAGATAAATCTGAGACATATCTTAGTCTTAAGATAGCTTCGTGAACATGCCCCCTGGTTCTTAAGAACCGGTTTATTAGCAAGGCTATATAAAGAGTTCCTTAGGTGTTAATTGTTAAATACCAGTTTAGGACGACACGTACAGCGGAAAGTTTAAATTTTAAGAATTGTTTTATTAAAGTAAATAAATCATGTGATCCAACTTTATGTCATAATTATGTATTTGTGCAATTAATATGCCAAATATTAAATAACTGCAGCGTGTCGTTGCTAATTCCACACAGTGTGTTGTTATTTACTAGTATTATAGTATTCAGCTTTCATTTGGAAAGTAATGAATGGATTTAAAGGAGAAGATACTATCTAACCGGTGTGTATTTCAATTGCGATTCTCAACAAAGATTCCGATTGACGCATTTATATAGACCCGCCCATTTAAAAATGCATGTTGAGAACATCATGCTAACACATGGAAACAAAGGCGGAAGAAAGCTCATAATAAAGTTGTACTCGCTAATTAAAAATTACAGAGTTTATTTGAGAACAAACGGGGCGATGTTTACGTACATGTAACAGTTAAAAAAAAAAAGAAGCAAGGACGAGCGCATATGAAGAAAAGTCACAGATTGTACCTCGCTCATCCTATTACGTTATTTAGTTTATTGTAAAGAAATTCGTCAGAAACTGTTTAGTGAACAAAAATATTTTACATTACCGTTCACAATGTACCATAGATGTATATGGAATATCGCATGAGTTGAACCGATTGTTTTTCCTCACAAAAAGCTAGCGCTTGCTGCAAAATGGAGATTCACGGGTTTACACGCCGGCATGTATCTTTGATTCGTTATTTCCTTACAACAAATCTGTACTGAAAATTTTTGAAACATCGTCACCAGGTCCGTAAAATGACGAAGTGTGGTGTGTTTATATACATTTAAAACACTGCTGTGATGTCATTCCTTTGTTCCAGCAGTCTTAAATTTTACCTGTTACAGTCCGATATAAGTGAGCTTCTTAATATCAGACCGTTACCAGTGGTTACAGTACTGATATCCTTCAAAATCGGACTGTCTCAGGTAAATCAACAATGAAATTCAATGGCAGTGTTTTAAGTACGATATATGCCTCAAACACTTCTTTATGAAAAAATATCAGACAGTTCTCGGCCCTAACGGGCCTCGAAACTGTCTGATATTTTTTCATACAGAACTGTTTTCGGCATACATGTATATCCATTACATAAAAATGTGTGAAATGACGACTCTATTTGCACGTGAGTTTTACAATCCGAGGTCGATTAGCGTGTTTGAGAGAAAGTCATTGTATAGAGCGTCAACATCAGTAGTAATTATTGTCTGATGAATATTGAGGTGCATGTAATAAAATTAATGATTCTACAGACTGAGTGGGTTATAAAATCAGGTTGATCACAAATCAGTCCAAAATTGAACATGTTTGTATCGTAAACAAGTTTTCTGTATGCTTGAAAACACATGCACACTTGTAGAAAAAAGTGTGCCATTGATCGGTTGAAGTTCAATAAAATGTAATTTATGTAGTATTCATTGTCAGTATATGTTGTGAATTCTTTGGAATAAGCTAAAACAAAATAAATACTGCCTCAACATGCGTTGAAAATGATTGATCATGAATTTATCGATGAAGCATAATTGCTGAAAAATGAAATGGCAAACCTGTTTAAATAGTGTGTTTCTAACAATTGTTTACACCAGAAAAAAAGACACGATTTTTGTGAGAAATCGCAGTGATATCATTTTTGGAGTCCTAATACTGAGTTAAAGTTGGTGCATAAGTTATCAATACCTCGTAAGCAGACAGGGAAACGGCTCATTAAAAATAAAACGCAATTTCATAAATTATTTAAATGTATGTACAAAATAATTAGCAGCTATAATGCTTAAAATATCTGATAAGATGTAAATTAGTTCTCAAACTGAAATCGACACATAGGTAAAACATCGCCAGTAACTCTGCGTACCTAAAAGAGTTATCGTTCCTAATCCGCTAGGGTCCCCGTGAGAAATACCCTTCCGGCCAGGACGATAGCAATAGACCGTGGCTATTTATAGCCACCGTCTAAAAATGATGTTATGTGTATTAAGACTATGTATGCTTTTCTTTAAATCTTTCTAAATAAAGAGAGTCGCTAGAATTCCCGCGTTTAAACTCACACTGGTCAAATGGTGACACCAACATTACGTGACTATACTTCTTCATAATATATATATATATATATATATATATATATATATATAT
>WFKH01011926.1:36459059-36480306 GCA_016163765.1 Magallana hongkongensis
GTCAAAAATAGAAAAATATATTTGAGGGTCAAAATGACACCATGATAATTCCCTCTTGGTCAGAAAAATCTTTGTCCTCAAAGATAAAAATGAAACATACACTTTTCAGGTAATGAGAAAAAAAAATTTTGAAAAAAAAAAATGAAGTAATATGTACAACAGAAGTTAATACAATAGTGCAATAAAAATAAGAATGCACATACCAAAACATAAGTACAATGAACACTAAAATTCAAACACTGAAAAAAAAATTCTCAATTACTCACACACTCATCTACACAAGTAAGTCATGCCAAGATGTTGCAAGGAAGATTAGATGGCTCTTACAAAATTTGGAAATATTGGTGGTGCGACAACAGGAAATATGCTGTGTATGGATGCTGAAGGATATTATGAATTTTTCTAGCAGTGAATGGTGAGATCAAGATGGTAGTTGGTACATCAATGGAGCGGTTGGTGTGCTTGTTAGTGATGGTAAAATCAGTGCATTGAATGTGCAGGTAATGTAGAATGTAATATGAGGTGGTAACATGAACTGATGAAATGTCTTCAGGAGTCTGAATGTTCCAATTGTGGGGGCAAAGTGGAAGGGTTAGTAGAGTGAAAAGTTCACAAGTAGGTCCAGTTGTTAGTTCTAAATGAAGTGAAGTTTTGTGTGAACGTTGAAATTTCTGCCATAGGTGAGTAATGCATGCAATAACAAGGATTGTTGTTAGTACAGAAAGGGAAACATAAGGCCAAGGAGTGGAAAAAGTGGCATAAAAGTGTTCATTAACACTGGTCGCTGGTGTGTCATCTTCAGCCTGATTATAGATGAAGGATAAAGTTGGTTTAATGGTTGCGGCGGCTGATGGTTTCACTTGATGGAGCAACAACACAGGAAGCAGAACGGTTCGGATTTTGTAGCATGACCAGATGCTAAAGATGAGTCCAAAGAATCCAACAGATGTTGAAACGATGGCCAGGATACCACTTGTGTCTGGCCAATTGTCCACTGCAAAATTGACTTGTCCCGCGATCATGGATTCTGCTAAATTTGTAAACACTTGCCCATCATGTCGAACGGCCTTTGCAATGCGCTTCAAGCTTAGGTGCTGTTTTTGATCATTAGCCAAAAATTTGGAGAATGAATGATTAAAGATGTGGAAATTTGGTAACTTTATGTGAACGAATTCTTCGAAGATGGTGTCACCGAATATGGTTGAATGGGAGTCTTCATGGAAAAATTGTTGGAGTAGGGCTAAGTTGACTGGGTGGAGAATTGTAACTTTGTCAGTTTGATTGTTGCCTTTTCCTAATCTGGGAGGTAGATAGAGGTCGTGAGCTGTTATGGAACATTGACATGGTATTTTGATGACACAGAAGGAACATCCTTTCAAGATCTGTTGTCCATTTGCGCAATCCAGTGCTAGCATTGGCGTTCTGTATAACAGCAGGTTCGATGGTGAAAGCTCGTACATAGCTGGGGGTAGCATGCTTGTTAGGAACCGAAAATCGCATAGATCATTCACGGTTTTCTTTTGATTAAAGAAGACTGCTGATAAGCAACTTGGAGAGGCTGTGGCTTTCATTGCAATATTGAAGTTGCAGTAACGGGTTGAGGTTCCTTCACACAGTGTTAACTGCTGAGAGGTGATTGTGGCATAGTGTTGGTTGTCAGCTGTGTGTAGAAAGTATGGTGGCAGATCGATGAGCTGAGTGGCATGGTTGGAGCTAGAGTTAACAGGAACTGGAAATGTGTAGACTTTATACATTGACATTGGCTGTTGGAATGGGGAGATTGGTATTTTTAAGGTCAAGTATAGTTCTGTGTGTAATCTAGTGAACAAAAATTCTCCCATGGAATAATAAAAGAGAGGATCCTTATTGGAAATATGGAATTTTGGAAATTTGTCCGAAATGATGCTTTGGACTTGATCGATGGATGATTTCAGAATATGTGGTGTCAGGAGGAATGGGGATAGTTTGCCTTTCACCAAATCGTGAAGTCCTAGTTTAATGTGTTCCAACTCCTTTTCTAGTTGAGCCGAAACGTTGGTCTGTTTAATGATGAGTTCACTCAGGATAAGAAATTCATGATCTAAAGCATCCATTGAGTTGTGTGCTAATACTGAAAGTGACACAGCATCTTGGTGATTTTGTCTAACAGCGGCGACAACATTGTTGAATCTTTCGTCCACGGCTTCGATGAATGACGAGAGGTGGTGGTCTTGTTGGGCCATGGCTTTGGCGAGCTTGACGTTGTTGTTGTTTAGTGTTTGCATGTGGCGTTGTAGAGTAGTGATATCACCTGAAGTGGCTGTTCCAAATAGTGACTTCGAAATTTTACCAACAAAGTCAAACAGTCCTCGCTTCGATCTTGATGAACCTATGTATTTTCGTGTAGGAGGAAGTTCAGCTGTTGGTACCAGTTGGTGAATGTGGTGGACTGTTGAATTTACACTGGCCATACACTGCATTCGTAGGAGATTCAGTGATTTTATGATGTGTCCTGCAGTTCGACATTGTGGCATGTTGCAGTATAGAGGCTGTAGGTGCAATTCCTTCGGAAGAGGAATTTGAAATGTATGCAGCCAGTACTCTTGTCCAAGGCAGATGTCACTAGTTTTCTCGAATAGTATGCCGTAGTTTATTCTTTGAATATGTTGATCTGATGGTAATGGCACAGTTGCACAGACAGATGTGAGGCAGAGGCAGCTGATTATGTACATATACATATATGGTGATGATCCGAGATTCTTCTTTTGTCCAGGTCCACCTAGTAGTATAAAGTAGGGATAAGGAAAGGTAAAGATCGTGTACAGTGTAAAAATTATGTCAGTATCAGTAGGCGCCTTTACTGAGAAGCACTAAATTAATAATTTTGCAAATCATTAAAATTTTAACACAATTTGATACAATGTACACAGTGAGAAGGGTTAAGGAGGAAGAGTGGGTTAGAGGTGGAATGGATTAAAAAGACTGGATCTAGTAAAAGCAGGATTTTGTTCTGCGTCTGCGTGCCCGACCGGTCTGTGTCCTGGTAATATGATATTGGCGGATAAGATCTGCATTGATATGCTCTTCCGGCTCCCAGGTTTTAACATTGCTCCCTTGCCATTTAACGAGGATTTTCATCCTCTGATTGATCATCTCCTTGTTTCTCTGTTTTGTTTTGGTCTCTCCTTGGATGTTGAGGTTCAGGTGCTGCAGAAGGCTGATCATTATTATGAAGTTCCTCCATATCAGGAGTTGTGTGTGCTTCTGTATTGGTTTCACCTGTTGGCTGCAACTCATCTTCTTGAGCATCAATTTCAGCACCTTGAGCGTTGCGATGTTGTGGAGGCAAGTGTGAATCATCAATGGGTATCTCTGGTGGTGGTGGATCTAGAACCTTACGATGCTCTGGCTTCTCATAGTGTTTGAGCCGATTTGCATGGATCCGAGACCTTAAAACTTTGTTATCAGACCATCTACGTAACTGGTATGTGTTGTTTGGTCCCTTTTCAGTGATGTAATAGGGGCCATCCCATGGGTTATGCAGCTTTGGTGAGAGTCCCTTGGGCACATACGTTTGGTGTAGCAGTACACTCTGGCCAACATCGAAGTCTGGTTCTCTGGTATTCTTGTCGTATTGCTCTTTTTGCTTTTGACGAGCGTGTTGGATGTTTTGTTCAGCTATCTCCTGCACTACCTTGAGATGTTTCATTAGGTTTGTGACGTGAGCCTTAGCATCTTGGTTCATACCATCTTTAGGTATCAGAGAAGTGTCAAATGGTAAGTACATCTCTTTGCCAAATAAAATGTGGTAGGGCGCTAGGTCTGATGATTGCGTGGATGGACTCATTCGGATTGCCATTAGAATTCCAGGTAAAATGTCATGCCAGTTTGTTTGGTCTTTGTTAACGTATGTACGCAAACACTGTGCAATGGTACTGTTCATCCTTTCACACGTGGCATTTGTTTGAGGATGATAAGAGCTTGTAAAATGTCTGGTGACTTGGAATATTTGGCACACAGCTGTTATCAGTTTGCTCATAAAGTTCTGTCCACGATCTGTGACAATTGTATATGGTGCACCATACCGACAAAATATTTCTTTAAAGAGCACTTTAGCAATTTCTGTAGATTCCTGCGTCCTGAGTGGGAAAGCTTCTGGCCACTTGCTAAATGAGTCCACAACCAAAAGAATGTATTTGTGACCTTCTGTTGTTTTGGTCAGTGGTCCAAGAATGTCCATATGAATTCTTGAGAATCGGTCCTCAATTGGCATAGGGGTGAGAGGTGCTGGTGCATGATGTGTTGGTTTCTTTGCGAGCTGGCATTCTCTGCAGGATCTGACATAATCTGCTATGTTTTGGTACATGCCTGGCCAATAATACTTGAGTTGAATGGCACGGTATGTTCGTTCAAATCCGAGGTGTGCTCCTCCAGCAAGACTGTCGTGATAGGAGCGTATGACGTCCTCTCTGAGGCATCGAGGAACTGCTAGTTGTTTCAGATGGTTGTTCGGATGGCGTGCCCTTTTAGATCTTGGCTGATAGTAATGGTATAAGATGTCATCAAGAAACACATAGAAGTTCGACTCGCTAAGAAGTCGATCTCGGCTTTTCTTGTCCTCTGGAAGCTCTTTGTTTTTAAAGTAATTGTACAAGGCTTCGAAATCTGGACAACTGCTTTGAAGTTCATCAATGGAAGTTGTATCTACTTGGTGAACTGTATCTACATCTATGGTTCTTGGAAATGGTCGTTGATAGTCGGCATAAAAGAAGGTTGCTTGAGTAGATTTTCCTTCAGTTACAGGAGCAAAACATTGGACATCAGGTGATGGAATAATGTCTTCTGGTTCTAGGGCTTGAGTGCTTGTTTCAGGATATGTACGTCTGGACAAAGCATCTGCAACTTCATTTTTCTTTCCTGCTTTGAACAATATTTCGTATGAATATCCTTGGAGTAGTACTGCCCATCTTGCAAGACGTCCTGTTGACTGTTTAACATTATTGAGCCATTTTAGAGCAGCATGATCTGTATAAATTTTGAATGGACGTCCAGCTAAGTAAACATGGTAGGTTTTTATCCCTTCGATGATGGCGAGTCCTTCACGTTCTGAGATTGGATATTTTCTCTCATGTCTGTTTAGAGAACGTCCACCATACGCGATGACTCTTTCTCGTCCATTTATGTCTTTTTGCCCAAGAATGTATCCTATGGCTGTTCCAGATGCATCTGTAGTCAGGGTAAACTGCCGTGTGTGGTCTGGGTAGGCCAATACAGGTGGTGTGGTTAAGGCAGTTTTTAGTCGGTCAAAGGCAGTCTGGCATTTGTCTGTCCATAGGAATTTCTCGTCTTTGGAGAGCAATACTGTGAGTGGGCTTGTAATTTTACTGTAACCTTTCACAAATCTTCTGTAATAATTACAAAGTCCCAGAAATGATCTTAGCTCTTTTTGGTTCTTTGGAGTGGGAAATGATTGGACAGCATCAGTTTTTGACACATCTGCTTTAATACCATCTTTTGTCAAAACATGTCCAAGATATTTCACCTCTGGAAGAGCGAAGTAACATTTACTTGGTTTCAGTGTAAGGCCAGCTGATTGGAGTCGTCTGAAGATTTCATCTAGGTGTTTAAGATGGTCCTTAAAGGAGTTGGAGAAGACAAGGATGTCATCTACATACACCAGGCATGTCTTCCAATTGAGTCCTCTTAGAACGTGAGTCATCAGCGCTTGGAAGCTGGCGGGTGCGTTTACGAGACCAAATGGCATTCTCTTCCATTGGTACACACCAGTGGGGGTTACAAAGGCAGATTTGTGTTTGGTTTCTTCATCCATTGGTATCTGCCAGAATCCTGAAGCAAGATCCAAGGTGGAGAAAAATTTAGCCTGTGTGGTACCGATAGTGTCAAACACATCCTCTAGTCGAGGCAGAGGGAAAGTAAATTGCTTGGTGACTGCATTGAGTTTTCGGTAGTCCACAGCGAAGCGAAGTTGACCGTTCTTTTTCTTCACCATGACAACAGGGCTCTGCCACATGGAGTCGGATTCCTCAATAATGTCATTGTCTAGCATTTCTTGGAGTTGGCGATTCATTTCGGCATTTGTTTGAGGTGACTGTCTATAGAACCTTTGCCGTATTGGGAACGCATCGCCAGTTTCTATCCTGTGTGGTTGTGTATTGGCTTGGCCGAGTTCTTTTAAATCAGTTGCAAACACAGAGCGGTGATTTTTTAGAAATGTCAGAAGTAACATTTTTTGTTCATCTGATAGGTCAGCATTGTGGAGGTCAAAGTTCAGTGGTTCATTACTTGTATTAGGAGAGATGTTCTGGTTATCTTTAGAAGTCTCCATGGTGAACACAGTGGCTGGATCGACGATTGTTGCTGATGCGATCACTGTAGTTGCATTGATTCTGACTCGTTTTGTTGTTGGGTTGATGACTTGAATAAAGGCTTTGTTGTCTTTAGTGTCAACTATACATTTAGCACCTGCAAGTCGCAGTGATGGTAATTTTGGGTTTGGTTCCAGAAGTACACATGAATCTTTGGGCACATTTGATAGGAACACTGGAAGTAAAGTTACAGACTGTTTTGGAATTATGGTAAATTTTGAAACTCGTGCAAGTCCAGTGTTGGTGTCGATGGCATATGCTGTATCTTCCGAGTCACGCACATAAAGAGTGTTGTTTTCTGCATTGAAAATTCCATCATTTGCTTGAAGAAAGTCCAATCCAAGAATTAGAGGTTGGTGAAAGGATTGAAACACATGGAATTTATGGTTAATGATGGGTCCATTGAATGACACAGGAAGAGTTATAGCACCAAGGCTTGCATGTCGTTCACCTCCAACAGCGACTGCATCTTTAATGTTGGAAGTATTTAGCTGGCCTCGGGTGATACCAAGTTTTGTTAGGAGTTGAGCACTAATACAGGAAATACTTGCACCGGTGTCTACCAAAGCTCTGAAATGTCTTCTGTAAATAGTCACATTGACTGTATTCTTTTCGACTGGGATGATGAGGTTGACATTTCTTGATGATGGAGATGTCGAATGCCGTTTTGATGGGGGGTTTTGAGTTTTGTTAGCACTAGCTGGCAACTGTTTGTTAGTTGAGGGTTTGGACTGAGAAGAGGAAGCGTTAGAAGTGGAATGGTGGTTAGGGTTGTGTTTAGTGTGATGGTCAGAGTGATGCTGCCTATCCTTTTTGGGGATAGGCGCGAATCCCTATCTTTGTAAAGAGTAGTTATGTTGTTGTTTGGAGGAATTTTTGTTGTGAGGTTTGGTATTTGTGTTAGGTTTAGTGCATATGCGGCTAAAGTGGTGAAAGTTTTTACAGTTGTTACATCTAGTGTTAAATGCTGGGCATGAAGTCCGAATTTGGCATGACTTACCACAACCAGCACACATGGAGTTCTTTCCCTCGCTCATGCGTCTCCTCTCCGGGTGTCGGCCTGGAGTCGAGTCTCGTCGATTCCGGTTTCGTGGTGAATCGTTGTGGCGAAAGTTCGAGTTTCTAGACCGATCACTGCTGAAGTCCCTGAAATCTTCCCTGGGTTCAAAACTTCTGCGTCGGGAGCCATCACGTCCTCTGGAGTGGTCACGGTAACAGGATTTGTAATGACCTCTGGAAGTGTCACTGTACTGATTATGTCGATCTCTGGAATCATCTCGGTACCGTTCGTGTCGACCTCTGGAATCATCTCGGTACCGTTCGTGTTGACCTCTGTAAGTGTCTCGGTACCGTTCGTGTTGACCTCTGGAAGTGTCGCAGTATTGATCTCGTCTTTCTTCCTCTCTGTGTCGATCAAAATGTTGAACCTCTTGAAGACGGTCTGCTAAGGCGTTGATCTGAGTGGAGACTGTTTGTTCTATATGGCTATTTATCGACCTACTTAGTTCATTCATGTCAAACGTGTTGGGAGTCATGAAGGACACATGCTGGTCACATCCCAGTTCAAGTTGGACCAGGGAAATGTCTTTACGCAGTGCTTGAAAAGTCTGAGGTTCCCTGGCCAGGACACGCCCTCTTAGGTTTGTGTTAAGTCCATTTGCAATAAACTGAACCTTGTAGGCTTCGTCGAGGTCATGATGAGCCAAGGCCAGTCGTTCTGCCCTCTCAAGATATTGTTCACATGTTTCATTGGGTTCTTGCTTTATACTTAGCATGGCAGTCTTGTGCGCAGATGGTTTAAATCTTTCACTTAAAAGATCCTTGAACCCTTGTAAGTTTTGAAACTGTCCTGGGTTGATGGTCTGGAACCAGGTTCCAGCGCTGCCTTCTAGAAGACAAGGAATATAGTCAAGAACAGCATTGTCAGTGATCCTATGGAACTTCTGCCACGCACTGAGCTTGGATAACCAAATACATGGTGATTCAGTGCCATTAAATTTTGATAATTGGGCAATAGTAGCCATGTTTGTTAGGTTAATTGATTCTGATGGAATGCTATCACTGATATAAAGTTGTTCAGAAAACTGCTGATCTTCGGTTCTCTCTGCGTCTCGAGAATCAATGTGTTGATGCTCTGTATCCTCAGCTGGGATGTTTTCACGGTCCTCTGTTTGTGGGTCTGCTTCTTCGGTGATTGCAGGCTCATTAAAATGAACCTGCACGTCCTCAGCTGGTAAGTTGGTTTCACTCAAGTGAATCTGTTCCTCTGTTTCCACAAGAGGATGGTCTGCCCCAGTTTCTTGATGGCCAGCAGCGTTGTCCAACGTTGGTTGCTGCTGGGACTCTGCAGCACTGGACTGGGAGTGTTGTCCTGTCTCTGTATCCTCTGGTGAGGTTAGGAAGCTTGGAGTCCTATTCCTCAGGCTGTAGTTCAGTGGTCTGTTTGCTTTCATCCGGGATTGTTCGGATCTCTGCACCAACTTATCACCGTGTTATTGGGGCTCTGGTGATAACTAATAATGTTCAACCTGAAATACAGGACAGGAGACAATGTAAAATTCACTTCTTTATTATTTGGAGTCCGTCGCAAAAGTGTAATCAATTATAAACACAATAAAAGATATAAAACAATGGTACACTGCATATTTAAAATGAATGTGCATAATGATGTCACAGAAAAGTTCATGTGTTAATTAAAAACACCATTATATAATCACACAATTCATATCAGGTACAATAACATGTCTACTATATATCTTTATCATGAAAATAAATGAATAAAATCAAAATGAAATATTAATCTTAAAAGGGGAGAATTAGCTTACAATAGCTATGCTTGGCTATGAAAGGGGATTGAAAGCAACAGACCAAAAATAGAAAATCACATGTTATTGTTTACATCAACAATTTCCTGTCAACACCAGACAAGATCATGACTTCCGGTTACAGGGGGGGGGGGGTGGCTATCAAAGCTTACACACCTAGTCCAGCTTTACTAAAAATCTAATATACTATATACAAACATACTACAACTCAAAATCTAAATCCTAATCGGTATTTCTTTTGCACATCAAACAAGAGTACCAAATGCTCGACTTAACCTGACAGTGTTTGAAGTCTTTTTCTTTGATTTACAAGTTATCAACATATATCATAAAAGGCATAACCACATATTACAAAAATAACTTTACTTACATGATTACTTTCTGCATATTTGTTTTCGCCAAGTATTAAATATGAAAAGCAGCACAATGTACTGCGCGTTTACACAACACGCTTTGTTTACAAGGCTAAATTAGAAACCCGTAAAAGACAGATATGCAATATCCGAAAAAGTCTTAACTTTCAAAATTTAAGTTACAACCTGTGGTTTGTAAAATTGATTTAAAAATAGGAAATACTATTATGTGAATTGTAAAAAAAAATATTAGAACTTAATTTGTCTTTCTGAATGAAATTGTGAAAATCAAAAGATAACATTTCTTAAATTATTTGTCAAAACAGATAATTGTTTAAAAGCTGTTCATCATGAAGTGATGAACACTTTTTCTAAAGTGCAAAGTTAAACATGTTAAAATACAAAGTAAAAATAATTCAAATACAAATATTCTACATTACCTGAAATACAGGACAGGAGACAATGTAAAATTCACTTCTTTATTATTTGGAGTCCGTCGCAAAAGTGATCGGACAAGACCCTGTAGCGTCCCCTGTCCTGGCATTGAGTTGTTCTTGCCATTAATTGATACAAAGAATTGTAAAGAAAAATTCACTCATTGCTTACATCAAAGAGGCGGATTGACACTGTGGTTTTGCGATACAATGAGTATCAAGTAATTATAAAAACAGTGGATGTCTTCGAAGGATAAATCTAAAAGCATATATTTAATTAGCTCGGATGGCACTAATTGATTTAACAACTGTGCGTGTGAATTATCGACAGATGGCCTCAAGTTATTTATCTAAGTAAATCTTATGTAAAATTGATTAAAGTAAATAAATATAAAATATAAGTTTTCAAAATTAAAGATATAATAAATTATGTGGAACTTATAATAAATTATAAGGAAATGGTCAAAAATAGAAAAATATATTTGAGGGTCAAAATGACACCATGATAGGAATATGAATACTTCACATTTACATTTCTTGGGTTGGGGTGTTTTTTCAAAATAATTTTACGTTAATTTTGTTTTCTTCCACGTATTACATATACATCGATATTCTAAACATTTATTGTAATGTTGTATCTGCTGATCATGAACAGAACTATATTTTTCAGCGCAATTGTGTAAAGAGTACCTGACTTTAGTAATATATCTTGAATAGATAGTAGGCACTGATCGAATATATTAAAAACTTTGACACTGTATTACCTTTGTGTAAACCCTATACACCACAGCTGTAACATTAAATGTTTTTCTACAAATGCTTTAACAAGGTCATCAATGTTTCATTATTTAGATACAAGTATTTGGTTCTAGTTTACATTGCAATGCTGTCTTCAGATGATACACACCAAATTAGGTCTAATATTAGGCCAACAGGTTCTTAGAGGAGCTAAACATAATTGTATTTATGATATAATCAATGTATTTGCTCATTGATTCATCCTGCGACCATTTTAATGATCAAATTACTTATTTCCCATAACCTTCTAATTTGAGTCGCTTTGTTTGTTCTGTGATACCACTCTCTTTAGTTTTTAGAATCATTTCCCCATGAATATCAAAGAAATCTTCATTTGTTACATGCAAGTCGTACTCACTCGATTTCCATAATGCTTGTTTTTTTCATAGCCAGAATTTTGTCTGAGTTAGACTTGGTAATTTTGTAATGATTGACGTGCATGATCGCAAATCATTTAGTCATATCTTTTTTTCTTTAAATATATCTTTCACTTAGGGCATATCGTGGTCGTTTGTGGTTGATTATTTTTGTCAGTTTTGTTTTATGTCGACCTACATTTTAACTGGGTCACTGATTACAAAACTGTTGTTATCGTTAGCCATTGATCATGTGCTAGGAATGGTGACGGCGAACCTTTGTTATTTTATAGAGCGTTAATCAAAACACACAAAACATCACATCGAAATACGTTTTAGAGGGATTCTATGTACGTTTTTGGCTAACAAGTGTCGCAAGTACTGTTTCCATATTCAAGGGTGCTTGTATATACAGTTTAGTGCAAGTCATCGGAGACCAGTGGTGACACGTCCAAGCTCTTCAAAAGCGGAACCCTGAACATTAATGATTCCTAGCCAATCCTTATTTAGGCTCATTAGATATTATCTGAAGTTGTTGAATCCGGTAACATTTTTTTCATTATTTTCCGCATAAAAGAATAACTGTGAGATATATACCGGTATGCTCATATACTTGGTAGCGTATTGTTAAACTTCACTCGATGTATTTGCCTTTAGATATGTTGTCCATGCTTTTATTGATACTAGTGTTTGCGATGTGACATGCTTATGTTGAGTGTACATGCATACTATGTAATCTACCTTAAAAGGATATTATATAATGCTTAATTTTTCATTTTACGTATAAAACACTGTAATTAAAGCAGTTATCTACCTGCAATGCTCACTACTATATGTAGCTTTATTAATCCTTTTATTTCCTAATTTATGCTTGCTTGGTATTTTCACAAACCATGTTAACATTTCATTCCCGAAATATTTTTCTTTTTAAGAAAATATTTTAAATCAATATATTAAGATAAAAAAAGAGATATTTGCGTGAAAGAATGTTTTTAATGTATTCAGAATATATAAGATTTTATAGAAATTTCATTTATAAAATTAGATTTTTTGTTATATGAAAGGACAACAAATGTAAAGACAAATCAAAGAAAATCACATTTTAATTGCTTTTGTTTGTGAAGATCATTCATAAGTAAATGTTACTTTAAATAAACCCTATCAATTCTGTAAATGTAACTAATGTTGTTTATGTGTTGGGTGTGTGTTTTGACAGTTAACGTCGCCCTCAATAAACCAGCGTACCAGCAGTACCAGCAGAACCAATTGACAACATACGGACAAATTGTCAACAGATATGACGCCAGTAAAGCTGTGGACGGACGTAAATCTAACCTGAGCATGGACGGTGGTCAATGTGCTGTATCATTTCCCTCAACAACTGCCACCTGGTGGGTTAACCTGACCAGCATCCACAGCATCCATCACATCACCATCTACTTTAGGACTGAACACCCTTTTGGTATGGTCACAGTCGTTATATATCTTGGAAATGATAGCCTCTGTGGTGTTAACATTTACCACGCATTTACGCTTTCACAAATTTTAACAGAAACGAAGTCCGCAACATATGATTTGAAATAGTGTTTTAGAAACACCAGATTACTCATATACTAAGATAAGTTTTTCCTGAAATCTATGAAAGGTTATAATTAATGTGTTTTCGTTCTAATTATCGTAGTCCAAAATTGTTACTATTGTTGCATAATATTTCATTAAATAGTTCATTAGCAATTTATAGAAACGAATCATGACATAAATAATGACGTCTTTCAAACATTGCCTTAAAACGACAGTTTGAAATCATGCACTTTGACTTTTTGCGTTCTACATAGTGTTGAGTCACGTTATGTCCGCCGTCACGATATGTCCGCCACCTTTTTGAAAAAAATCGTCACGTTATGTCCGCCATCACGAAATGTCCGCCACTTTTTTGAAAAAAATCGTCATGTTATGTCCGCCATCTCTAAATGTCCGCCACTTTTTCGGAAAAATCATCACGTTATGTCCGCCTTTACAAAAGTTCCGTATATTCCCCCAAAAGTCATTGCCATATGTCCGCCGGGGAAATTGTATTTCATGTATGTAGGTCGCTAAAAATGTCAGCTTGGTTGTTTAGGAAAATATATGGTCTAATGTCCGCCACCAATGTTAAACACACTACTCTATCGTTTTATTTCTAAACACTCGTCGGACAAAACAATTTTAAAGTTTATTACATACTTTAACGAACAAAATGGAATGCAGCTTTGGTACAATACCTTAAAACTGCAAGCCGCAAATCTGGCCTAAAGGTTCTGAATCTCAATTGACGAATTTATCAATCTTCATTGTGTGCCAATATATCAACGTATGATCTAAGGAAAAAAAGTAACGGTATGAACGGCAAAGAGTTCTCATAAATAAAGATTGTGTAATAATGAAAATGTTCAGTGCTATCAAAATTATAAGACAACAGTTCGCGCAAATTTAAAACAAAGCAAAGTTGTCTCTCATCTAAAACCGCAATTTATCGAATTATAACAGGTAGACAACAAAGAAATCAAACTATAGTCTTAGTGTAAACATTTTATTTCCCATAATGTACTTTTAAGTATACCTTAACCCTCTAAATGCAGATTAACACAAACAATCTCCAACATTTATTTATGACTAACACTAAATTAAATCTCATACATTTGATCTTACTGTGCTAAATTTGATCTTTGTTGGGACGCATTGCACATTGTTCTTTTGGCGACCAGATAAAATTCTATATGCTAAGAGATGATTCTTTCAATCACGGTATACTTCTTTGCGTGTTTTAGACACTTGAATTGTCAGATTTAAGTTTTACTGTCTATAAATAACACTTTTTTAAAAATTATTAGCGACAATAAGGTTTTTGTCATTCTTAAAAATGATATCTATAGCACATATCTCCTGGTATATATTCAAACAAACCAAAGATTTCCAATAAAAGATGTTATGTTAAAGAAGGCGCTAGCACGATAAAGAAGCTGTCGTATGTATAGCTCTTCGAAATTATATGAAGTTTTTCAGGGTCAGATATTAAAGGGATAAGGAATTCTAGATTAACTTGATAAATGTTTCATGTTATCCACCCACCACGGTTATCAGTAATATTATCTTACTAGTGTACCTTAAGGTTTTTATTGGATTAAAGAGATATTTTGTTAAACAAGAAGGTGTTAGGTGCCTTTTCAGGTTCTTTACTGTTTGGATTAAACGTGTTTAGTTTTTAAGAGAGGGTTCAGGCCGTCCTTTTCGCCGCATACTCTCTCATACAATATATGACACTGAATTCAAATTAGATAGCACGGTCGTATCGCTATGACATAAAAAAGTATATAGTTTCAAAAAGGAAGTTTTAATTATTTAAATATTATATTTTTTCCCCGACATTTCTTTCTAACGACAATCATATACGATAGCTGCTGAACATTTTATATTACGCTTTATATAAAATCTTTGTCAAGTACTTTCAATTCACAATGGAATACAACCAGTGTTGTTAAAAAATCTGTTAAAATGGTCAAAATACGGTATCATAACATGCTTAACATGTACCGCAATTTGCCGAATATATACGCACCTTTTTTTCTAGAAAATTTCCTTGTGAGAAAAAAGTGCGTATTATACACCCCGATGGAATTATGGCACATTTTTTTAACAGGTAAAACATTGGCTATAGTAGTTCAGTACATAGCCTTAGTACGGAATGCTACTTCTGTTTGTTTACCGCATTTAGACAATTAAAGATTATTGTTCGGGCGTTATTAGCAGACGTTTGCTCTAAATCCCTTGATAGGTAAATTGAATTAAAAGGGCCATTTAAAATTAGTGTAAACTGTTTATTCAGCACTGAGCTGTGAATAAACCATCTCAGTGTACGGCGCCATTACAGTTGTTATTAATAAATCTGTGCAATAGAGCAAACATGAAAATACTCGGTGCTTTTTCTTCATTAATATGAAACCTGGAATAAAAGGCCACCTGTCTTAAGCGGCCAGTTTGTCATTGTCCCACAAGTGGCCTCTTAAAACAGGTGAGACTGTATATTGAAATGGTTTAATAATAGGTGACTTGTTAGCTCACCTGCACCGAAGGTTCAAGTGAGCTTTTCTGATCACCCGTTGTCCGTCGTCCGTCCGTCCGTCTGTCCGTCTGTAAACTTTTCACATTTTCAACTTCCTCTCCAAAACCACTTGGCCAATTTTAACCAAATTTGACACAAAGCATTATTATTTAAAGGAGATTATAAATTGTAAAATTCAAAGGCCAATCCTTTTTCAAACGGGAAATAATCGTGAAACTGTGATAAAAGGGGGGTATCTTTTAAAATCTTCTTCTAAAGAACCGCTGCACCAGTATTGCCAATACTTATATGACAACTTCTATATATAAGGCAGATTCTAAATTGTAAAAATGATGACCCCCAGTCTAATACTGGGACCCTTAGAAGGGGTCAAAGTATGTGTTGGAGGCGTGTTCTGACCATGTGTTTATTTATATAAGATCGGGCTCGTTATTCTGAATTACGAAACCGAAGCTTTTTGTTTTTGTACTAACCGCCATTTTGAAGAATTCAGACGTCAATTTTGATAAAAGAAAAGTTTGTGATTTGTCGGTTAAACTTTAAAGGTAACGTTTTTAACAAACAATGATATTAAAGAATATTTTATGAAATACTGGTAGATCGTAGTTCCGAATTCAGCTCTACAGTAGACTATCACTATGCCATTTGTTTTTACACCGCGTTTTCAAGATTGTTTTGGTTTTTATACTTGAAGCTTTTTAATTTGTCATCGATTATTAGAATAATTGTTGCGTATTTTACGTGTAAGGTATACCGATCGAATGAAACAAGTACAACACGACCTTGGTAAATATGAATGGTAACGATGTCGGAGATTGTTAAACAATGATTTGTTTTTGCACTAAAGGATTAAAATCGGAGTTAGATATTCTGCAGACGTTTATATCATGATGATGCTACATTTTGACATGCATAAAATGAAATAAAATAAATCGTTTTTGTTTTTCAATGTTTTGTTTAGAATAATTAATTTGTATGGCTGTATTGCATTTAGAATGAACATAATTTATATTTTAAGCTGTGATAGCAGTCTAACAAATTTTATGTTGAATTGGCAGGCCTATCAACATCAAAATTGTTAGACTGATTTTGTTGGACCATTTTCTTTAAAGTATAAACTATAAAGAACAATATTAATAGTTATATTAAGGTTCCCGAACACTGCTGAGGATCGGAGATTGCTACTGTCTGTTAGTCGGTCTAATAACAGTTTCTATTCATTATCTTGCAGAGGTTGCACATACTGAAATTAAAATTTAGTATACAAATTTATCTTAAGAATATTGGTACAATTGAGCTATTTTTGACAGAATTATGCCCCTGGGACTTAGAAAAGTTCCCAATTATTTGTTTTCCGTTCATTATCTCTGAAAAATTGAACAGATTAATTTATACTGATATCACGAAAAAAAGTGGTTTTTTTTTAAAGATGTGATGTAGGAGGCTATTTCTTGAATGTTTTTGAATTGAGGTACCTGGGATACAAGTCCACAATATGTTAACTTAGACACGTCATACCTGATAGGTTGATGCATCTCGGATAGTACCAGTGGATGACCCCTAATGATTTAAGATGATCCCTATTGATTTAAGTTCATGTATGTATGCTGCCCTTAATGAAGGCTTGTGCACCTTATAATGCATATCCAAGGGAGAGGGCATAAGTGTTTCACAAACATCTCGTTTGATTCTGGAAAAGATTTGACCACGCTTGGTTAGTGTTGATTTTTTGGGATAAAAGTGTGCTTTAATGTTTAAAATGTGGAAATTATAGATCTGTTGTGAAAATTCAGGGAAACTGTATGGAGTCAACACATGGGTTGAAGCGTTTTGACATCTACACATTTTCCAGAATCAAAACATGTACACATTTTTCAGATTCAAATTATAAGGGTTTTCGAGAGAAGTGGATAAAGGTGTTGTCTGTCCACTTCTTATTAGAAAATGTATGCAAATGACAGTTAGGACGATATAGTGTATTCCATATAATTCAGCACATTTTAGTTAGGATATTTACCGGTAGATACTAATAGATATGAGTTGTAATGAGTGCGTTATTTTACCCCACTGTGGCACACAATCAGTTGTTCGGGATATGTTTTTGAAGGGGCATTCACGATTTTAGGCAGTTTTTTTTTCTATTTTTATTGATTACTATAACATTAATTGATTTATCCTTGATGTTGTCATGTCAAGAACTGTCATTTAAGAAGACAAATTATCATAGAACGGTAATGACATCAAAAATAAATCATTAATGTTTATATTTACATTCCCTTCATAATATTGATGAAATTAATGATTTTTATGCCCCGCCATAAAATGGCTGGGGCATATAGCGTTACCCCGTTCAGTCATTCTGTCCTCCGTCCTGTCATTCCGTCATCGTTCACTTTCCAATCATTATCTCAACAACTGTTGCACACAATCAACTCAGATTTGATACATGGATGTGTCTTATGAATATACAGGTTGAATTTGAATTTGGTTCCGGTCCCATGTTTTTTGACAGAGTTATGCCTCTTGAACTTTAAAAAATGGAAATTCCCTTTCCGATCATTATCTCAACAGCCGTTGCACATACTCAACTCAGATTTGATATATGGATGTTTCATAGGAATATACAGGTTGAGTTTGAATTTGGTTCTGATGATTTTTGACAGAGTTTTGCTTCTTGAACTTTGATAAAAATGAAAAATTATCAGTTTCCGCTCTTTACTTTTTGAAGGGATGCATATACACATAAAACTGATATTTCATATGTAGGTTATTTACAAGAAAATACAGATCACTTTCAAATTTAGTTTCAGACTTATGTTTGTTTGTTTTTTTTTTTTTTACAAAGTTATGCCTCTTGAACTATGGAAATGATGTTTGAAGTGATGCATATGTAAAGCTGATATTTCATAAAAGGTTAATTTATTAGAAAATACAGGTCAAGTTTGAATTTGGTTTCAGTCTGATAATTTTTGACAGAGTTATGCCTCTTGAACTTAAAAGAAAATGAGTATTTTTAGGGATTCATAACTTATTCTGCAATCAAACCATTGTTATACTACATTTGGCATTTGAAATTTTGGTCGCCTGCGGGGGCATTCATGGCATTACGACACATCTATTTTTTGTTAAATTAATCATAATAAATTGCAGATCATGGAGGTAGTAAATCAGTGACGGCAAGAACGGCCGTTTTCTTAAACCAGGTTAAACTGGTTATTACATTAGACTGTTTAGTCAAGCCTTGGAAATATAATCAATAAAAAATAACTTCTGAAATTTAACAATATATAGAATCAACTTTCTTGTTGAATAATTTTAAATTATGGTGTTTTACATGTATGAAATATATCTTTTAACTGGTATTAGAGATTATTGTTTTGGAAATACTTACATACATTCCTACGGATTGATTACCTGGTAGGTTTGTGCATTTAGAGGCATTTAAAGTTCATAGAATTTAATGTAAAAAAAAAAAAAAATATATTGTAAACATCTGTCCAGATTTATTTTTAACTTTGTAGATTAAGGATGTAACACAATGTGATTATGGCCACATCCCGGACATTCTAATTCCATTATTTTTATTTTTTTTGTGGAGGGGAAGGGTTGAGCCCTTTGAAAATTTTGGTTTTTGAAACTGTGTAGATATTGAAGACACAATATGTAGATATATGCATGCTTTCAGGAAATTCACACACTATTATGTGAGCTTGCTTACTTCTGGTATCATTAATTATGAATAATGAATGGAAATATACTCAATTTAAAAGCATTTCATTTGATTGAAACCTAATGTAAATGAAAAATAACAATTATTGGTCAGATTGTATTATAATTTATATCCAAAATGACCCATTTTGTAAAGAGAGATGGGTTAAAAACTTTAGGCAGTTACAGAACATGTGGATGTGATTACTATTTTCACTTTTAATGTACTTTTACCATTTACAACACAGTCCTGGGTGGGATAAAATAATTTGATTATCTGTTTGGGAAGTTTAAAATAGCTGAATTCTTTCTCTGATTAGAATTGCGGCCACTCAATCTTGAAATGATCTGTATTGATTCTGATGTTAATGGGTCAAAGGGAGAACAGCTTTAATTTTTTAGTGTACAACTTGAAAACAAAAATTTATGAAAATCATGTCCCCACCGCCAAGAAAATGTATATAGGAACTTAATGCCTGTTATTTTAATTGCAACTTCTTGTGTTTTTTTGACAGAGTCCATAAAAATACCTAAAGTGTATTAACATCATTAGTTGTTAAAATTTTATACAAAATAAAATCACTTCACTTTTGTCTCTGGACAACTTTATGTGTCTCTGCTGAGGGTTTTTTTTAATGGTATATCATTAATTTTAAAAAAATATTATCTCAAATCTCAGCAGGTAATATATTGCCTTGTGTTTGTATAAAAAGGGTGTTGTCACGGGGGCCTATATAATTCATTTAAGGTGGGTTTTTTGTTGGAAAAGCTGGAGAGGTTGCAATTGCCAGTTGTTAATCTTTAAAGTTTTCTGTGAAAATTGTAGATGCCAAGAAGAAAGTATTGGAGGATGAGCAGTGCCAGGAGAGAGTTACAGACTGACAAGACTGAGGAGACTGGCCTCATGAAAAACAGTAAAACAATTTCTGACCTGGACTTGACTGAGAAGACTGGCCTCGTAAAAAACTGTAAAACAATTTCTGACATTAAAATGACTGAGGAGACTGGCCTCGTTAAAAACAGTAAAACCAATGATGACCCTGAGGAGCCTGTCCTCAGGTTACAAAAAAACAGGAAAATTTCAAAAACATGTGATACAAATTTGCTCAGTGAAATAGATCTGCTTCATGAATCTGTTGAAATGACTTTGCAAAATAATGTGGATAAAAAACTCCGAAACAAAGCCTCTGCCATTGAAACTTTCAATGATTGTGGTGCAATAGTTGAAAATGAAAAAGGCCACAGATATAAAGACAACCAGGTATGCACTACAAAATTAGTTTTTGGGTCATTTCATCAAGGAGATGCAAAATTTTCATCATTCTCTAGAGGAAGTCAGTGTACTTGCAATGCTCTTACTATGCTTATTAAATGTTATGAAGGATTCTCTTTCACAACTCAATTCATAGATAGCACTTTAATAGCAGGAGACAAGGTTTATACAATGTTGGTCAAAAGTTTGCAGCAAAAACAAATGTTTCATAACAAACTCCTTAACTTTGATGAATTGCCAAGTAACTTAACTTTGGGAGAAAATCATCATGTCATTCTCAAGCTTGATACCATTTTGGGATTAGTTGTGTCTGAAGAACAGAACAGCCAAGTTAAATCGTTGCATCAAGCTTTAGAAGAGGCCTTCCAGATTTCCAGATATTTGCTTATCATGATAGGAGCTATTTGTTCTGGTATTTATAAAGCATCAAGTAATGAATATTACTTCTTTGATTCTCATTCACATGACAGCTGTGGCATGTCTTCATGTAATGGTAAATCAGTACTTGTGCTGAAAAAGGGCATTGATGATTTGGTGACTTACTTGTACAATATGTACAACAGCATGCATATGGATTTTTCCATGCAATTTGAAATTTTACCAATCTCAATTAGGACATTGCATCATAGTTTTCCAGACAAAGATCCATTGCACAAAACATTCTACAAAATGGATGAACCTATATCACTGAAGGCATATGATGAAAAGCAATTTAGTAGAAAATGTTACATGAGAGAATACATGACAAAAAAGAGAGAGAATGCACAATTCAAGACAATAGAACGACACAAAGATGCAATTGCCAAAAAAAGAAAGCCACAAAATGAGAACTTAAAATCCAAAGAAACAATCGCAAGGAAATTAAGAAGACAAAATATTGAAGTAAAAACAAACGAAAATAAGAGAAATACAACTGCCAGAAAAGTAAAAAGACAAAATCCTGAAGTGCTAGAAAGAGAAAGAAAAATGGATAAAGCTGCTAGAAAGACAAAAAGACAAAATGTTAAAGTGCAAGAAAGAGAAAGGAAAATGAATA
>WFKH01011926.1:36480316-36493528 GCA_016163765.1 Magallana hongkongensis
AAATAGAGTTGGAAGACAGTTAAAACGTCAAAATGTAGATATAAGAAAAAGGGAAAATGAAAGAGAAACAGCTGCTAAAAAACTAAAGAGACAAAATGAAGATGTAAGAGAAAGAGAAAAAGAAGGAAGTACAATTTCAAAAAGAAAATTAAGAGAGAACCCTATTGCTCTTGAGAAGGAGAGATTGAAAAAGCAAGCTAAACGATGTATCATTTCATGTAAAGAAAAAGAGAAATTGCTTAGTAAAGAACAGAAACAAAAACAGAGATCAAATGTTGAATACTGTAACAAAGTAAATGAACGACATAGACAGCTAAGGTTTGGAGTACATAAAAAAAATTGCATCAAAAAATTTCATGAACAGATAAGACATGGTCCAATTTTTATATGCTCATGTTGTCATCAAACATGGTTTAAAGAGAGTGTTTTAAAAGTGGAAAACACAAAACTAGATGACAGTACAAAAAGAAAATGTCTTACTAGTACTCTTTCTGTTGGAAATATGGAGTGGATTTGCAATACGTGCTATTCATCAATAAGAGAGAACAAAACCCCAAAGTTGTCAGTCTTAAATGGTATGAGATGGCCCCTCAAGCCAATAGAATTAGAATTGTTTCCTTTAGAAGAACGGCTTGTATCTTTGAGAATTCCTTTTATGCAAATAAGAGAGCTGCCAAGAGGTGGTCAGTATTCTTCAAGAGGAAACATAGTAAATGTTCCAGTTGATATTCAACCTACTGTTTATAGCTTAACCAGAAAATTGGATGAAAATGTCACAATTCCTGTCAAATTAAAGAAAATATTATCATATCAAAAATGTGATTTCCATGAAAATGTAAGACCAACAAAGGTATTGATTGCATTGCACTGGCTTATGAACAATAGCGAATTTTACAAGAATGCAAATTTAAGTGTTGACGACAGCTGGTTTCAAGAAATCACAACTTCAGCAAATGAAATTGTTCAAGAACTTTTGCAGTCAGAGATGATAAGCAACCAAAGTAATGATTGTATAGAGACAGATGAAGATGAATTTTGTGAAGTAGATGGAATTGGTAGAGATGGAAATTGTGATACTTTGCTAGATAATGCTCCGCGAGACATGAATCAGGTTTACACTTTTGCCCTAGGAGAAAGACAACGTCCACTAAGTTTATATCAAGATCAAGCTGCTGAATATTTATCATTTCCAACAATATTTTGTGGGAAAGAAAAATTGAAAGATGAGGAGAGACAAGTTCCTGTGTCATATGCAGATATAGCTAAATGGGAGTTAAGAAGTATTGATAGACGCGCGGCACAGTCTGTCCCAAACTTGTTTTTTAAGTTGAAAAAAATTCAAATGAAACAAGTTACTGACAAATGCAACTTAGCTCTGAGAAAATGTAAAACTAAAGGAAAAACATTTACCGCAAATGATGTAAAAAATCGTGAACACGTCAATAGTCTTGTTAGACACAATGAAGGTTTTTTTGTCTTTCGACAATTACGTAATTCACCTGCATATCTTGAGACTCGTTAAAAAGATGTATTCGCCATGATCAGACAGCTTGGTTTACCAACATGGTTCATGTCTTTGTCTGCTGCAGATACAAGATGGACTGACCTTATAAGAGCACTTGGGTTTTTAAATGATGGAAAGGAACATACAGAAGAAGAAATTGATAATATGACATGGTTTCAGAAATCAAAATTGGTACAGAAAGATCCAATCACATGAACAAGATATTTTGATCATAGGTTTCGTATGTTTATGAATTCTGTTTTGAGAAGTGACCATCATCCAATAGGCATTGTGAAAGACTTCTTTTATAGAATTGAATTTCAACAGAGAGGGTCACCTCATGTTCACTTGATTGTTTGGATTGAGCATGCGCCAAAGTACCAAGAAAACACTGAGAAAGAAATAGTTGAAATAGTTGACTTTGTAGATCAATACTTGAACTATGAAAATGAAGATGATTTAACCAGTTTACAGGTGCATAAACATTCACAACCATGCAAAAAGAGAGGTAAAGCTGTGTGTAGATTTGGTTTTCCCCTTCCTCCTCTTGAAAATACTATGATTTTAGAGCCACTAGATTCTGATGTTGACAAGTTCAAGAATATGTTTGACAATATACAGAAACAGCTGAATGAAATGAAAAATGGTTCTGATTTATCATATCATGAACTTCTGCACTCAGTTTTAAAAATATCTGAGGATGATTACATTAAATGCATAAGAAGTTCACTCGGAGGTCCAAAGGTTTTTCTTAGACGAAATCCTCGTGACATAAGAGTGAACTCTTACAACAAAGATGTTTTAAAAGCTTGGGAAGCTAACATTGACATACAATATATCTTGGACCCGTATGCTTGTGCAATGTATATTGTTTCATATATAAGTAAATCACAAAGGGGAATGAGCGATTTACTGAACAGAGCTGCAAAGGAAGCCAGAGAAGGAAATCTTGACATAAAGAGACAGGTGCGACACATAGGAAACCATTTTCTCAATAGTGTTGAGGTTGGAGCAATGTTATTAAAAGGTATGCAAAACGACCTACACAACTAGAAAACTGGTGCTTAGCTGATTATGTATAACAACTAGATGTTGTTTTTCCCAAAGAAAATAGAAAAGAGATTGCTGTGGTAGATATAAATGATGATGAAAACAAAAGTAACTCTGATGATGAAAATGAGAAAGGGCACTCGGATCTTGATTCAGAGCCTGACTTTAGCGACACTTGTAACTCTCAGGAATGGGATTAAAATATGGCGTCGCAAAATACCAAGGGTCATAAGATATGTCAGATTTAATGTCAAAACTGATCCAGAAAATCGCTACAGAGAAAAATTGATGTTATTTCTGCCTTGGAGAGATGAATCGGTGGATCTTTTGTCTGGAGTTGATAAATATGAGAGGTCATTTAATCTCAAGAAGTCTTTCCTTACACACAAAGTTAAGGATATGAATACAATGCTGAACAGCTAGATGCAGCTATGCAAATTGCAACAGAGGAATTTTCAGAAGCTTTCGATGAATTTGCACCAAATGCTCAACATCAAGAAGCAGATGACATAAGTGAAGGATCTATTGAATCTGAAAAGTTTGTTCAGTTTAATCCTGACAGACCTATCGAACAAAGAGAGTATGATATAGGAGCTGATATTGGTATAACATTAACAAGACAAATTACAGAAGAGAGTTCTGTTAGATTGCCAGACTATGAATATTTAGACCTGTTAGCAGGTCTGAATATGAAGCAGCGGGAATTCTTCAATCATGTATTGCAGTGGGTTAAAACAAAAGAAGAACCTATTTATTCTTTTTATCTGGAGGTGCTGGTGTTGGGAAGTCTGTTTTAATTAGAGCACTTTATCAGGCTATGCATCGATTTTTGTGTTCCACAGAAGGTGAAAATCCAGATGACATTAGAATACTTCTTTGTGCCTACACAGGCAAAGCAGCATATAATATTGGAGGGTCAACCATTGCTTCTGCTTTCCATCAGAAAATTAACCAAAACCAGCAGGGTCTGCACTGTGATGAATTAAACACTTTCCGTACAAAGTACAGAAACCTTAAATTAATCATTATTGATGAGATGTCAATGGTTGGAAATAGGTCTCTGTCACTGATTGATAGTCGTCTACAACTTCTCACAGGCATCAAGAAACCTTTTGGTGGCATTAGTATCATTGCTGTTGGTGACTTTTTTCAACTCAAACCTGTGATGGACCGTTGGATCTTTCAGGATTTAAATACTGATGCTCAAGCTCTTGCAAGCAATCTTTGGAAAGACCAGTTTAGTATTTTTGAATTGGATGAAGTAATGCGTCAAAAAGATGATCTTGCATTTGCACAACTTCTTAATCGCCTCCGTTACCATGCAATGACACCTGAAGATCTCAATATTATTAAAAATTGCATGGTAACAGAAACAAATGACAATTACCCACACCATGCTCCTCATCTCTTTACGCAAAATTCTAAAGTAGATGCTTACAACAATCAGTTGATTGAAAAACTGGAAGGAGAAAAGGTCACAGTGAATTCAGTAGATTCTGTTATTAAAGATTACTCAAAAGATCTTAAGGAAAAGCTACTCAGATATCTGTTTAAAGTAGATGACGTGAGCAAAACTGCCAATTTGATGCAAAAGTTAATTATTGCTGTCGGAATGATATATGACATCTCAGTCAATGTTGATGTGTCTGATGGTTTAACAAATGGGTAATCATGTAAGGTACAATTGATTGAAAACAGGATGGAAGGCATATCAAGACCAAGCAAAATTTGGGTGAAATTTTTGACTCTGCTGCTGGTAAAGCAACGCGCAAGAAATATAAACATTTGTTTCATGATGGAATAATAAATGACTGGACACCGATTTTTGAAGTTCAGCGGTCATTTGTATTCAATTATAATACTTATCAAAGGATTCAATTTCCATTGCGACCAGCTGCAGGAAAAACAGTTCATAAAGCCCAGGGTTGCACTGTTGATGAAATTGTAATTGACTTGTGAGAAAAACTCCCCATATTCACTATGTAGCTCTAAGTCGTGTACGATCAGTAGATCATCTGCACATTCTGAACTTCAATGAGCAGGCATTATCTATGGATGAACAAGTTGTACAGGAAATGGAAAGAATGAAAAAAGATGTACCATTGCAACTTTGTTACGTCCCATTATACCAGGTCAATTTTGATTGTTTTAAAATTGCTTTCAATAATTGTAGATCACTTCATAAACACTTTCAACAACTAAAAAGTGAGCCAAATATTCATGCATCAGATGTAGTAAGTTTCTCGGAGACAAGACTTTATAGTGCAGATGAAGACAATTTTCAACTACATGGCTACACAACAATATTTAACCATGAGGTTACGGGTGATATGAATAGACGTCAATATCATGGAACAACACTGTATGTTAAAACTCATTACAAGACAACATGCATCTCAAAGTTCAACAATGGCTTTATGGAGTTTATCAGGGCGAATGTGCATTTAAGCCAAAGTAGATATCTACAAGTTGTTGTAATTTACAAATATCCATCTTGTTCTTTGGGAAATTTTAAACAGCATGTAAACATGCATCTTAAGCCCCTGATTGATGTCCAGAGTGAGTTGCTGCTTTTAGGGGATTTCAATTTTGATTTGTTTGCTGGCCATAATGACTTTTTAACATTTTTTGAAAAATGCTTTAACTGCAAACAAATTGTAAGAAAGGCTACTCATGATAGCGGTTCTCAACTTGACTTAATGTTTACAAACATATCCCAATATGCAACAGACGTCATTGAAGCATACTGATCTGATCATAAGTTGATATACTGTGCATTTGAATGATAATCATTACTGGATGTTAACAGAATGGGGCACCAAAGTAAAAATCTATCAGAGGGACCTGCGAAAATGATGCCCCCTCCCTCATCACATTTGTCATCTTAAAAAAGGTGACAAATGACCTGTTAAAATGATTAAGTATTGTAAGGCACCAACCAATTGCTTGTAGCATAGTCATGGATTTAATGGTTTGGTCGAGGTGGGCGGGGATTAAAGCTAGCAAAAATTTAACCAGTACGCATTACGTTGGAAAAGTTAGGAGAGTATTCAGTACGCATTCTGATCAAATTCCTGCTTAAGGTCGAAAAGGGAATTATGTTTCTCAATTTTTATCTTCTAGACTTTAACAGGCCAATTTCACACAGATACCCTCTGTTCCATTGATGTAGATTGTATGTTGTATAATACCAAAATTCTGACTTCCAAGATTATACACTCCCTCACACCACGTCCAAACCCCAACCCATGACTGTGTCAATGATTCAAATTTATAGACTATATATTATACCTAATGCTCATCTTCACTTATAGATTGTGTATGAATAATTTTACTAAGTTACAGTAATTTTTTTTTATTGTGTTTTTATGTTTTATTGTGTCATCTTTCTTTGTCTGTACAATACGCATCAGTGTATTTACATGCTAGCAAATTGTTCAAATCTTATTACTTATTAATTTACAAAGATTTTTAAATATACAAAAATGTTATGTGAACATTCGTTTCTTGAATATTCTTTAGGTAATAATATATGCTTTTTGCAGTAAGACTTGTGTTGATAAGAGGAAAGACACTTTGTGACATTATTGACAATAGATCCAACCACAAATGACTGAACTGAAATACCACTTTAGACAGATCATTAACACTCAAGAAACTGTGCAAAATAAACATCCAAAATTGAACTTTGTTCATCTTAAAGCAATTGCAAGCAGATTTTGAAAGTATATGACAGAAGAAAAGAAAGCGCATAGTGATTCCAAAGAAAAACTGTTTTATATGATATATAGAATGATATATAATTAATTAAATATATTATAAGGTTGTTTATGAAACAATTACATTTTTGTGTAAACCTATTGTATACTGATTTTAAATTATTTTATATTGCTTCTGTTATATCTCCATGTCACAATAAGTTTGATGAGATGCACCTTTGATGTAAAAGATCCTTGGCGTCAAAAAAAAATTGTTGACATCTAATGTGAATAACCAGACCATTATTAAACCTTTTTTAAAAATAATTTTAACTTGATGTTATTTAAATTGGAATGTTTCTATTCCACATTTATCCATGATTAGTTTGTTGCCAATGAATGCTATACTTTACTGCTATATCCAATAATGGTTGGTGTCTTACAATACTATAGCTATGCTAAAATTTGTCTTATATTATTATAATTGTTTTGGATTAGAATAATATTTTCAACAACTTATTATATGCACATAAAATATATTTCATATCCTTAATCTTCATGAAAACATACTTGATTTAATTACGATTATATTACAGTTGTATTACAGGTAGTTCAGTACAAAAACAAGGACTTGCTGTTACAGCATACTGTTTTAATTTATTTGAATCAATTTATTTATTTATTTGCCCTTTATAGATTTGTTATTATTGTACTTTAGGCAAATTCATTTCTCTGTAAACTATACTCAACATTATTGTTCATTATGATATATTTTGCTAAATGTTATTAATGAATGTGAATGTATGGATGTATTTCTCTTTTAAATATTAAATGCACCAGTATCATAGTAAGGAATAATGACACGTACATGGAATAAGCTTCAATCATTATTATATAAGTATAAAGAAAGGAGGTCAATGGCCAGACCGTGGAGGGAGGTAAACCTACCTTTTCTAGTAACTGTTGTTCGAATTAATGACAGAGAGAATTTATTGTTAAATGATGTTATATCATAGAAAACATTTTTGGAAAAAAACCCTAAATACTGGTTGCTTGATGATTAGAGATGCGTACTTATGAGGTACACTTTTGATAAAATATGTTGATCAGAGGAAAATGAGAAATACATGCATTGCTTCACATAAGAATATTTCCGAAACAATTTTCATGACTCAATTACCTCATTAGTCCAAATTTGAAAATATGTCATAATCAAACACTTATGTTGCATATTTTTGAGCAAGATGTAAATTAGACAGTTATGATTGTGATATTTATCATATAAATTTGTATGTTTTTAGAATCAAGGCCTCTTAGTTGTGCATTGTATATTTGTTCTTGATAATATATTATGGGAAATGTTATTTGACTTAATATGAATACATGTACATTCCTCATTGAAATACTACAAGTATATGTCATTATTAAAAATGAACTCTTATGCTGCATACGCTCCAATCATAATTATAAGTAAGAAGTGTAAAAAAGGAAGTCTTTTGACAGCTCAAAAACGTGGAGTAAACCTACCTTTTTTAGGATATAAATGTTTACTAATTCATAAAATGATGGAGCATAGTTATGATAAGATAGTTTGGCATATTATAGAAACATTTTTGAGATATATTTATTTAAAACTGTTTGCCTGTTGATCAGAGAGAGTGCGTATTCTTGAAATGCTACACTTTTTATAAAAATTCAAGATCATAAAGTAAAGAAAACGAGAAATGCATTAATTAAGAATTTTTTTAAAACATAAATAACATTTTTTTCCTATTTAAAAATTGTTATAATCACACATGTGCATTTATGTTACACAATTCACATTTAGATTTATTTAAGACAGTTATGGTTGTGAAAACCATTATTTCAATTTGTAATGTTTATAGTAAAAGTTTTAAAATAATTTGTAAAAATTTATCGCAAATTTACCATCATAATAAATGGTTTCAACCTAAACTTGTTTTTATTACAATCAGTGACTCTTTGTTTACAATTACCCATAGAGTAATTGTGATTAGAGTGCAATCTCATATGGTGTACGTGGCTGTGATATCATCCTTTTGCAAAAGGGGCTTAATATCTAACACGAAAAAATCCAATGAAAGATTTTAAAACCTTTTTCATACAGGATCTATTCCAATACATTGTCAAGATTTTTTGTATATAACTCCGTAAAGCTGATTTTTAAATGGCTATTGTTCAGGTGACCGATGTGGCCCATGGGCCTCCTGTTAAGGTACCGCACTACACCTTGGTATAGTTTCTCAAATCAACAGAAAATTGATCATGATAGATATCATGACAGAAAACAAGAATATACTAGTTGACTAATTGTTCTTGAACAATTAGAGGTCTTTCCACCTTAGTATTTTTAATAAATTAATAGATTGCCCGATAAGGTATACAAAAAAATATTATACCTGTGATATATATTGAACTAGAATTTTTTTTCCACTTACTCTGAACAAAACTGATGTGCTCGCCAAGGGAATATTCTTTATACATTGTCAAGCATACAAAAGAGAACCTAAGAATAAAAGAGCGTGTTCTAGAGGCAAGCTATCTTTGTAAAATATGAATGGGTTCACTGTAAAAACAATTTCCACTTGAGTAACCACAGGACTTGATGTGATACCTGGCTGACCTAATTGAATACCTTATTGCGCAATCCAGCAAGCTATTGAAACCCTTACTATAATTCTGTATTTCAAAACATATGAAAATTTATTAATTAACAGATTTCCAAATGACCTTTACCTTTGACCTTTATATCGTTTTGTTCGGCCAAAGTAGACGCTTCCATCCCAAGTGGTTTGAAGTCTCTATGATAGATAGGAAAAGAGTTGGAAGCGATTTTATCGAAATTTCAATACTTTCAGGGGCAATAACTGCTAGAAGGGGGCCTCAGATCCTTTCGGTATGAATAGATTGAAGAACCCTCTAAGTGTACTGAAGGCATTGGTAAAATTTCGAAGTCTCTCTCTCTTATTGTTTCAGAGGAGTAGCGATAACAAGCATTTCATACAATAGGGGCAATAACTCTGTAATTATTCAAAGGTATGAGCCAAGGGGCTATATTTTAAAATGTCTTAAGATGTCCTACTACATCCATGAAAAAGTTTTTCTCTACCACCCTTAACAAAAGAGACATAAAAACTCATTAACAGATTCTCAAATGACCTTGACTTTTGACCTTTATGTCATTTTGTTCGGCCAAGGTAGACGCTTCCATCCCAAGTGGTTTGAAGTCTCTATGATAGATAGGAAAAGAGTTGGAAGCGATTTTATCGAAATTTCAATACTTTCAGGGGCAATAACTGCTAGAAGGGGGCCTCAGATCCTTTCGGTATGAATAGATTGAAGAACCCTCTAAGTGTACTGAAGGCATTGGTAAAATTTCGAAGTCTCTGTCTCTAATTGTTTCAGAGGAGTAGCGATAACAAGCATTTCATACAATAGGGGCAATAACTCTGTAATTATTCAAAGGTATGAGCCAATTGGTACCATAACTTTTAATGACCAATTACATAAAGTTTAAATTGTTTGGATAACTCTAATAACAAAAAAGTCACCCCGAGCTAAATAGAAAAAAAGAAGAATAAAAAACATAAAGAAAACAAGAGGTCTTTCACCTGAAAGGTGGAAAGACCTAATAAGTCAAATAGGCAAAACAATTTCCAATTTTGGATATAACATTATATTTTTTAAAAATTTAATTCAGTAAATGTGAAAAAAAACCAGGCAGATTCAAACTTGTGATCTGCTTCACAATCCCATTATTTTAACAACTGAGTTATGGCGATATTAAATCAAATAAAAAAATGTTAGAAACATTTAAATCGCCATCTTGTGCCGAAGTGTCTTAAAAAGTAAAACTCTAGGTATAGTGAGGTACCTTAAGCATTTTCCCCAATGTATTTCTATGTTAAACTTTGAATTGTCACTTATAAACTGCTTTAAGGCTATTCATAGTTAATTCTACGTTTAATGATACTTCAAATTACCAAACCTTCGAGGGAGGATGATAAAAGTAAAATAAACAAAATTTTCAAACAAATGATTTTCCTATTTACATTAAAACTAAACATCACTCGTAAATAGGCACTGTCTGCGATAAGATGGTGGCTATTTACGAACAATGTTCAGCTTAAATGCAAACACAGTGAGTATTAAAGCTATATCTAGGTGACCTCTTTAATCCTTTACATTAAGTATCCGATTAACAGTCCACATTTCCAATTTCTACAGATTGCAGTGTTTTAGTAAAATGAAACACAGATAGATCAAATTAAAATAGGTTTTTAGCTCATTTAAGCTTTTCTGATCACCCGTTGTCCGTCGTCCGTCTGTCCGTCCGTCTGTAAACTTTTTACATTTTGAACTTCTTCTCTAAAACCACTTGGCCAAATTCAACCAAATTTGGCAAAAGGTATCCTTATAAGAAGGTGAATATAAATTGCAGAGATGAAAGCCCGATCTTTATTCAAAACGGAGAAAACCCCGAAACTGTAAAAAAAGGGGGTGCATTTTTAAAAATCTTCTTCTCAAGAACTACTGAGTCAAATTCAACGTAATTTTACAAAAAATAATCCTTATGGAAAGGAAAATATAAATTGCAAAAATTATGATGTAATTCAGTTTCAAATTTGAGTAATTTACGTAACTAATTATTGCTAGCGCTCTCGAGCGCTAGCAACTACGTTAGTCTTTTTCACTTGAATACGCATGCTCGACTCCATAGTAGGGGATTCTGGGAATACTGTACTTCTGTAGATAAACTGTACCATGTGAATTTCGTTTTATCATCTTCACACGAAGTTTTGTGTTATATTGTAAATGTTAAAATAGTAACAGTCGCTTAGGTCTTATTATGCAAAGTTATTTTAAATATTATAATAAATAGCTAGCTTTATTTTAACTACCTTCAAGCTCGAAAAACAACCTCTGATATGTTTTCCGAGCTTGACGGAAAGGCCCGAGAAGATACGATTGCTACAAAACGGTTCCAATGGTTCTTGAAAATTTTCACCTCGAAGTTGAAATTACAGTAGATGCATAATGATTAAGGCACAGTCAATGAGCTACGCCATTGCCGATGCTTTTTTGTTTTATGATGGCTACAGCGCTAGCTCACCAATCTTTTTAAAAGATAAGCTTGTAAAGAAATAATAGCTGTCAATCAGTTTATAACTTCGGGTTCGGTATTCCATACCTCGAAAACGAAAGTTCTTTATTCAAAGCAGGCATGTTGAACGCATGACACACAGGTTAACAAAGATGAATTTGCTGGTTGTGCAACACTTTACGTGCGAAGAGAATATTTGAAACATGCAACATAGATTTGTGCCGATTTTGTGAAGTAAATTGAGGTTAAATATTTCAATGCATTGACATTTGACTTAATTACAACATATTATCAAATACTATATATTTTATTGGTAATATGGTACGATCTCTACGAAATGGTTGATTAATGTAACGTGTTTTGTTAAGATGCTCAGCATTTTCAGTATAAACGGAGATTGTTTTCGCTGCTAGAAATATATAGGTATATATGTGATGAAAAATAAATTGTGATCTTTTTTTGTTTTAGTGCACGTTTCTTCTGTTTTAATTGTTTACAATTTTCTATTTACTTTCCATATTTGAGTGTCAAGGTTCGAATTATAAGCAAAATACAGAGCTTTGCTCACAATTTTCTGTTTGCACACAGAGCTGAGGCCTTGCTTTTGTTCTTTTACATTTTAAATGCTGAATAGGAAATATCAAGTTTAAAAATCTAAAGTTGAAGGTGATAAACTCTTTTGAACAAAAAAATTGACTCAAACCTAGCAGAATTGCGAGCTCTATATTTTGCTTATAATTTTATGATTGACGCTGAAATTTTAATTGATCACTAGCAATTTCTAGCTAAACGTTAAATACTTGTACAGATAAATTAAAAGAAGATATGCTGTAACTACTTTCTTGGGCCCCCTCCTAATACGATGTATTATATGAAATCTATACCAACCTTGATGGTTTTCAGACACAAATATATACGATCGCTTTAAAACATTTTCCATAGTTATGACACATTACTGTTACGGGGATGTATTATCGCTTTTAAGAAAATATTACAGCGGGAAACCATATTGGTTTGTATAGCCATTTGTTGTTTTTGAATAAAGATGAAAATAATGGGTGGGCCGTGGTAAAATAAAGTAATATGCCTGTCAATACATTGCAGTGGTGTCTGAAGCAAATTGAAAATGGATCGGGGAGGCTAGACCTTATCAGAAATCTTGACAAGCAAAAAAAAAAAAAAAAAAGGATTTTGAGTAAAAATGGTAAAATTTCATAAAATTACAATGTCAAAGATTAAGTGTTTGCAAAAATAAGTGTAAAATTTGGATACTGTACGGCATTCTTTTTTGTTATTCTACCAAAGGGCCATATGGCACAATATCCTTTGAACACCCATATAAAGTCATTGTTGACGTCAGTTTTTACCAAATATTTGACCCCCAGGACTACCAGAGAATTTTTGAAACCTTCTTACAAAACAACATGACACTCCAAATCAAACTCCAAGAGTTCAGTTCGCCGACTTATAAAATGTAATTACAGTTTGAGAAAGTAAAACGTGACATACGGACGGACGGACGGACGGACGGAACAGGGTAACAACAATATACCCGAACTTTCTTTAGAAAGTGCGGGTATAATTAATATTAATTTTTAATAAGATAGCCTATAATTGATACATGCATGCTTCCATTAAAAAAATTTGTTTAGTCAGGCAAGCTTTTTGGAAAGCTATTACTTGTACAATTTAATACTTCTTTAGCCCACTGACACAGACACCCCAGGCTGATTTACCACGTTGATGACGCAAATCTGCTATAGATCTAACAGGTTAGCTTTTTAAAAAGCTAAGAAAGTCAGCCAGCAGAATATTAATTTTTAGGTCAAAAGTGA
>WFKH01011926.1:36516700-36531108 GCA_016163765.1 Magallana hongkongensis
TATGCTATTGATCTTAATTTTTATTTGCCAGATGTGTATTTGGTTCCATGTTGTAGTATGAAGCACCGTTATGAATGATAAATAAAAGCCCAATTCCTTGTTTTACAAGTAAATTATATTGTTACATATCAAGCATTAAAATCCAGATTATGAAAAAAATGTAAAAAAGTAAACAGGTTGTATTTATAATTTTGTAACTGATGGCCATATCAATTATAAAGCGTACAACAGTTTGATATACTGCTAGCTGACTGTTTTAAGAACGAATTCGCTATACGATTTCTTAGAAGAATTTGCTGTTGACAAATAATGAATTACAGCTATAGCCTAGAGCAAGTTTTGATGTATAAGTAAATGAGTTTAATTCTGAATTGTTTATTCAGTGCGTACGATTTTATAAAATATATTAAGCTCTCTCTTTTATACTTTTGGGTGTATTTAATGAAATTCTGATCAGTAAGCCAGTAGTCACTTCCATACATGAGATACAAGTATCATGCACAAATTATTGCGGCAAAAATGTTAAAACTTGTATTTGTTTGAAATTTCAAAACACAGTAGTCTAATTATACTAATCAAAAACAGTTTTAATGAAAAAAAACCCAGTATTTCTTCTTATATAAAGATCTATGTAGTCCACACAAGCTCTATTAGGTGTTTTTTTTTCTTTTTTTCTTAGTGTTTTGTCATTAAGTTTGGATTGTAGTGATGGGTTTTTTTTCTGAAAAGGTCATCTGTTTTTCAAGCGTATTGTTTATAACAAATGATACAGCTTATGAATTATGCGCATTTTTCTGTGCAACATTACCTTGTAGTTCCGACCCAAACTGGGTCTAGTTATTATGTTCATATAGAGGTGTGCTTGCACTATGTTGCAATAAGCGAAACCCTACACATTACTTTTTCTTTATATTAAAAAGCGATGTCCCGTGTTTCGTAGCTCTTTCATCGATTGAAGTTTGAAAATATGGTTGTATATCCCTGATTATAGAAATCACAGACGAGATGTTAAATCTTAGCGCTTCTCTGCAAATATTTCACAAGAAAAACATATTTGTCAATTTCTGGTAGTTTATCCTTAAAATGTTAAAGAATGAAAAGTGTGACAGCTAAACGATTTAAGGTATAAGATTTGAAAAAAAGTTGATTTTTATGGAGGCAATATATCGTCATATCTCAGGATTTATTACGTATCCTAAATTGTATATTGTTGTTGGAATTAGATAAGTTAAATGTAAATTTATGAAATTGTTAAGGGAGTTGGCAACGCATAAAAAATAATTTTGATAGTCTTAGTGTTTTTTACCAATTTCATCTCAATGTCGTTTATAAAACGCTAACAGATCGACGGTGTGTATTGAGCGCTAAGAGGCAGATTGCGTTAAAATATTCTCATAAGCATATTGACGTAAAAGTTAGCCATTTAGTGCTTAACGTTGAACTATATACTCTACTACGCTACAACAATATCCTCTACACAGTGTATTCAAAACGCCATATATTTCTGATAATTAGAGGCATGCAACACAGGGTTTTTTGATGTTGATATCAATGAGAAATGTGGACAATGTCGTGAGGTAAACCAGTGTCACAAAATAAATTTTACATGTTTAACTGGATGTGTTGCTAGTTATATGGGAAATTTGTGTAAAGCACGTATGTAGACATGTACATTGTAAATAATTCATTGCATCTAATCTACAAATTGTAAGTGTTTCACTTAAAAAAATGATAATGTAAGGATATTAAAAATACGATTCTCGTAAAAAATATGTAATTAAGTACCACAATACTTAAACCAAACATAATTCAGTTTAATTTAACTATTGAATTCTTATAAAAAAAAATAACGACATGAGTGTGAATGGATTGGTTTTTCCGTAAAACTTAAAAAAAACGTTTATGATGTGATGACACTCCCAAAACATCACTAAATCACAATCTTTATATGTATAAGTGGTGATTTACTTGGTCTATAATTACTAAACCACCAAAAGTACCTTTACAGCAAATATTGTCCTAAATGCATAAGAATTTTCTTTCTACATTTAAACATGTATCGTGTAGATGTGATCGTGATAGCTGTTCTAACAAAACAATAGGATGTATATAGTTTAAAAAAAAGAAGATTTTTGTATTTTTATGACTGCTTTCAGAAGGACTTATTTGGTAGATGTACATCTAAAAAGATATAATAACAGGACGCTTACAAAGAAACCAGGGCTATGTTTTACTCTTACGACTTAAGACCACATTAATGAATGCTTATCAAATATTGAACTAATCAATGTTTTATTCTATTGGCTGTTAGAATATAATTATGGAAATCAAATAAGTTGTAGATAATTTTCTTTAATAAATTTTTTATTTATTAAAGACCATTCTATGAGACCGTAACTTTGTCGTAGGTTCATTTATAAAACACAGTCCTGCTTCTCTACACGGGCTTCTTGCCGTTGCATTATATGTCACTGTACATATTGAAAGGAATATGAGCCATATAGTGTACATGTATATAGTTATAATAGATTCTTAATATTTTCGTGCAACAGAAAACAAATGTGAACAACTTTTTTAAATTTTATTATTATTATTTATTTATTTATTTTTTTTTTTGGGGGGGGGGGGGGGGGTCTAATATCCTTTTACTTTGTTTCATATATACAATTAATTCAAGGAAATATGTTACAACATAAAACATTAATCACATAACATACAATGTAACAATATAATATGTAACCTACTTAGGTTGCATTGTAATCTCATCGCATATCGTTGAACTTTTAATCGTCATACATATAGCAGAGCAAAACACATCATAGCAAAGAAAACGTTTCCTTAGAATTCAAGCTCAGTTTTTAATGTTAACTTATAATCTTTATAAGATTAAATAGACGCATACACCAATAAAATTAAGTTGACATTCACAAAAAATAAAATTACATTTACAAAGACTGAAAATAAATCAGGGAGAAAAAAATCATCACGCATACATGTAATTAACAATAAATATTTTTTTTTAATGTTTGTACATTCTTTGCTTTTCGGTGATTGGTGATGATGTATGAGATTCATGAGACAATTTCGTTTTAACAAGAAAGTGAAATGACTTGAACAAATATCAACATTATGAAAAAGTTTTGGTAATAGACCACATTCAGTGAGAATAATATTTCTATTGTTGATATCAGCCGTGTTTAAATCAATTAAAATATAGAATTTTCAGGAAAAAACAAATGACAGATCATTGTTGCTATCTTCTGCTAGTTGTTTACATAATGTTTTATGTTCTTCAATACAAAAGAATTACTGGAAGGGCAATAAATCTTAATGAAATTTAGGTGTTTTCCCTTGGAATTCAAGATTTTTTTCCTGCAAATTTTTTTTTAATTAAAATAACACAACTCTCATTTTGGGAATGTTACCGGTTATACAAAGAACTTTATATTAGGAAGGACAAACAGACATTTTGACTGCGTTCAAAAGATATATCCTCATAAGTTATAAAGACAATATATAGCAGATCAGACAAACTAATATTTACAGCTCTACCTGAAAACATCCAAACCTAAACATTTTACATAACCCAATAGATTAAGCCAGTAGTAGGTTATATTTTTGCACGGTTTTATGAAAATTGATAACCAGTGCTTTCCCACAAATTTTAGTGCTTACAGAGAATGACTATTCGTCTGATATTCTATGTTTATTATTTTTTTTTTTACATAAATTACTTATACATTTCTCATAAAGACCGTTAGGTGCGATGTTTCTTTCATTGCAAAGCAAAACTTTAAATTTCCAATAAACACGTAACACGAAATGATTCTTACTACCCTTTTATGGTTGTACATTTCATCAGGTTATCTTTCAAGTCGGTTCACATTAAAGATATGGGGACCTTATTATCCAACGTTCCCGCTATAAATAATTTTACACGATTTTTGCGTGGAAAATATATAAGGGATGTAAAACCGGATACATGGGGGAAAATTCAGCTTGTATGGGCTAGACTGATTCCTGGGCATTGTTATTGTGGGGTAGGGAACCAGGCTACCACACGTTTATCTGAATCAGGATCGGGATTTCATGCAATTATGTTATAGTTCAAAAGCGGGGAGATTGTTAAGTTTACGGTTACTGTACAGAAACAGACTTTTCCTTTAAAAAAAAGATCAACATGTGATATCAACTGTCAGCATCGTGAAATGAGTTTATGTTATGCCGAAAGTAAGTCATGCTTTAAATAGCATGCATCGCGATGTTTTGAGTTTTACCAAGAAAAATATTTAACGTATTTTGGCAACGAGTCATTAAATAATTATGTGATTGCACAAAAGATTGAATATTAATGTCACTGTTTAAATATTTAAATCTCTAGAAAAAAGCATCAACATTTTATACGAAACTGTCACTGTATATTTTACTAGGGAAGGTAATCGTGTTAAAAAAATCAAGACTATCCAGTATATTAACTTTGAAATCAAATTATATAATCGTGTTTGTTTTTTGAGTCTCAGTATGAGTGTGTGTAATTATGATCGTGTAACCTACTTAACTGGGGTATCATCAATTTAGAGTGAGTCTATAGTGTCTTTACATTGTCAAATGATGCACATTTTGAGGGGTTTTTTTTTTACCTTGAACTTTGCACATTTTCATTATCTTTATTAGTATCTTCAATTTTTGATCAAACATATTGGACGAAACAAATCGACAAAACGTAAAGTCTACATGTTTTTCGAGTTTAGACATGACCCTATTCTGTAAATCAAGTTTAATTCGCGACTTTATTTTGCGATTTACCGAAAACCAATACTAGTTGGCGGCGAGAAAATTTCGCGACGAAGATTTCTCACGCGAATAAAAGTTGATATACAGTAGGCCTATAGAAAATTGAAAAGGCATATCGTATTCGCCACAATACACCAAAATTAACAATGATTCAGTTAAGCTGTTATAATAAGCGCTTTAAAAATGATAATATGTTTTACGGTGCGACCGTTGAGGCGAGCGCAGCAGGAATGACACATATCTTGCAATATGCTCATCTCTGTGATAGTTTGACCCCTGTCAGTTAACGTAAGATAATTCTTGAGTGATGGAAAAAAATATATCTAAAATTAAAAAAAAATGATATGTCAATTTCGAATGCATACATGTCTGCTAATATTACACATGAGAGCTTGTTTTGAGTGTTTCAATTTCTCTAAACAAAATATTGTTTGTACATAATCAATAGAACTATAACGTGTGTGTATTTTCCTTATGAAATCTTAGATGTGATACGGTATAATCTACGAACTTCAACAATATTTTTCTTTAAATTAAAAAAACACGGTTTTTATCAAAGATAAGATGCTGCATTAAAAACAGAGATTGACAAAAAATGATTAAAACATCTGCAGATAAACGTAATATCTTATATCATGTAATCGAAAACGATTAGAATATCAGATTGTCAGCTCTGGTTTGTTCTATGCACATCCCATTTTACTATTGATATTATTTTGTCTCAACATATGAATATAGTAAGATACATAGAATGGGTTTCAGGTGTATTTTATGAAAAATGGAAGAAGTATTCATTTGGTAGAAATGCATAATTCAAGCTATACAAACTATATCAGTTCATGATCATGCATACATATCAGGGCCGGGATTCATAAAGAATCTTAGTCTGTACTTAAGTGTAAGAAATAACTAGATTTTTTACCCTAAGAGTTTCTTAAATTCAAAGAAATTCTTAAGTATGATTCATAAAGTAACTTAATGCTCAAGTATTGACTTAAAGTTAAGAAAGGTAAGGAGGTGTCTTAAGTTGTTAAGTATTTCTTAAGTTTTTGTTAACAAAAATCAAAATGGCTGCTCGGAGAAGGAATTTTAGAGAAAGAAGAGATTATTTTAATAAGTATTCGGATTTGGAATTAGTAAGAAGGTTCAGGCTTGATTCCGGTGGCATAAACTTTATAGCGGGATTTATAAGAAATGAAATATCTTCAGGTTCAATGAGAAACCACGCCTTAACACCTCTTGAAAAGGTTTTATTAACTTTAAGATTTTTAGCAACAGGAAAAATGCAATTGTGTAATGGGGATGACATGGGAGTCTCCCAGTCTTCTGTGTCTAGGGCCATATCCTGCACCATCAGCAGTTTATCCTCTGAGATAATGGTGCGGAGATTCACTAAATTTCCCACAACTCCTGATGCCATTCGACAAAATCAGGAACGTTTTGTTTTTCAGATAGCTGGGTTTCCGGGTGCCGTAGACGGCACCTATGTCCAGATAATTGCCCAAAAGGCAATGAGAATGAGTTTGTGAATAGACATCACTACCATAGTTTAAATGTTCAAGTTGTTTTGACGCCCAATGCAAACTCATTGACATTATTGCAAAATGGCCGGGTTCAACACATGATGCCCGCATTTTGAGCGAGAGTGGTCTGCGAGTCCATTTTGAGAATGGTCACATCCCTATCCATACACATCTGTTAAGCGACAGTGGCTACCCATCTCGAAGATGGCTACTAACACCATTTAGAATGCCTCAACCCAGTCCACAGACAAATTACAACAGGTAAGTGTAATCATATATCAATATCCTATCAAATAAATTTATTCAATTAATATTCGTTTGAGAAAAAAGTAAAACACGCAAACAAACGAATTATTATTAAATAGCGGTTCTTAAATTGTTAAGAAAAATGTATACGTGTACTGGGGCTACCGGTACTTCAATTATATGATTAAACTTCAAATGTGTGCGTCATTCTTGCATTGTATTCTGTTTCGTACCAATCTATTTATTTACATTTATAATCGGCATGTATCATAAAGTGATGGAAAAGGGTCATATTTATCGGAAATCTCGAGAAGCAAAAGAAAATAAGAAAATCTATAAAACTCAATTTTGTAATTTCCCTTTAATTTTTACCTGTTCTCAAAAAAGGCGGAATACAGCTCATTCTTTATTCTAACATCAAATTTCTGAAAATGTATATGGTAAGAAAAAGCATAGAGACGGGGCAGGGTTTGTCCCCATGAGGCTACACTGTACATGTACCTTTCAGTTTCCAAATTGATGACAGAGGTTTGTGAGCACTAGTTGGCCGATAGATATTTTCCGTATTTTTGTTGTGCCAAATGCATCACATCATTTACCACATAATTTGATATGTAATTAAAATGATGTTATTATTTGCAGGGCGCATAAAAAGACTAGATGCGTTGTAGAAAGAGGGATTGGCCAGTTAAAACGGCGCTTTCATGTACTGCATGGGGAAATACGATTGTCTCCTTGGAAAGCATGCCGAGTTGTCATAGCGTGTGCAGTCCTCCATAACATATGTAAAGAGCGACAAATACCCACTCCCTATGATGATGATGATGATGATGATGATGATGATGACAACGAAACTGATGATGAAATTAACGATGATGGTGATGATGCAGAGGGTCATTTGCACGCAGGGAATGGTGGGGCTGCCCATGACAACATCATTTCTGGCACATTGTACAGACAGCAGTTTGCTGAAACCCATTTTTGATAATACAACTTGAAGAAAGGTTAATGTTCTATAAGTGATATATTCTTATTTATTACTTATAACAAAACATACATCTTTTATGGCGAGATATGTTGAACTGTTAAAAACTTCAAGGTTAAGTAAAATGAAATAGAACTTTTGAACACATGTGGGCACATATAACACATAACATAAATCAACAACCTTCATGCAACCATCACTTTGCAATAAATTAATTTTGAAAAAACATACAACATTCCAAAATATCAAGAATTCATTAAACCATAAAAACGCTCACAAAATTAGCTTAAATCATTCTGGGGTCTCTGAATATTGCTATAATAATGACTTTGTTTCATTGATATCAATATGCAAGACAAAAGTGTAAACCATACACTGAATAATCATAATAAAATTGTACAAAGACTTTGGATTATTTTTCATTAATAAGTCATGAAAATAAGTAATAAATTAATTTTCGTTTTAACATGCTTTCTGATTGGCCGAAAAATTGGTTTATATCCTATAAAAAATGTTGTCTAGGTCACAATAAGAATAACAAGACTGTGCAGGCAATTATCAAAAAGATTTTTTTTTACACTTGACCAGTCAGAGCTTCATGGAAAGAAGATAAACGAATTGGAAGGGGGGTGTAAGCACACCAAAATCTGCAAATAGTGTCTTTTTTTTTTTAAACTTCAGTGTCTTTTATTTTATATTATAATTGTCTGTGCTTAATATTTTTGCAGGTCTAATGGCAAACATATTAATTTTAATCAAAAGATACGAAGTGATGACCTTTGAATACATTAGAAATATCATATTGATATTTCATACCAAGTGAATATTTTGTTAAAATTAAAAAGAAATCATTATAGTTATTAATTGGGCTTTTTCATGACTATTATTTGATTTTATTAGAAAACACAGTGATTTTTTTTTTTATAAAACCAATCATCATTTGTACCAGGTAATCTCCCCCCTTCTCCTTTCAATCTAAACATAAATCATTCCTAAATTGTATTAAATATTGAAATATGTATTCTTCTAATTTGCGTTTTAAGGCTTTGACTTTAAGATCGAAATATTCAATCTCTAATTTTAAATTTCTTTACAGTCAGCTCTTTAATAAGTTCACTTTTGCTCTGAGTCTGGAGAGATGTTCTTGTTGCTTTTGATAGGGTATGTGGCAAGACTGGTGTCTTCTGGGACCTCACAGGCAATGACAATTGCATAGAAGGTGGTGATGAACACAGCATTGGAGATAGTGGTGGCAGAATAGAGGTCGCCTGACTCGAGGATGCATTACAGTTGACATCTTGTAAAATCTGAAATGTGCTGAAAAAATTATAATCAACAAATTATCATGTTTTTCATGTTGTTTAATTTTTTTTGTGCTCTCTGAAGAATTGTTATATGTTTTCTTCAAATGAAAAAAATGACAATAACAAACCGTAAACCATCTCAAAAATCCATAAAACGAAATACAAGTTCAAAGCGGAGCAACACGGACCTCCAAGATAGAGGTAGAATCAGGTGCCATGGAGGAGTGAGCATCCTCTGCTGACCGGTCACACCCACCGTGTGCTCTTTGTCGTAATCGGGAAAATAAAAACCACAAAAGTCCGTAGACAATTAGGTTATAATTATGGTCTAACAATTAGTATGAAAAACCTCAGTCAGCATGCGATTCAGTGGAAGATTGTATTTGCTGACAAGGTCGTTGTATCGACCATAGAACATTCAAAGTTTCTTAAAAACATTTTCCTCTTAATATTTGTCTTAATTGTTTTCCATGAACATGGCCAGCCTCCTCGAGCTCATGGAACTTCATTGAAAATACATGTTAGTAATAAAACAAAAAAACCCGTTGAATTTACCAAACATTTTCATCTGTAATAAGGTGATGTAAAGAAGAATCAACGCCTCCATCAATTCCTGTGATGATGGCATTAGTTTCACCAATCACCATCTGCACCGTCTTTGCTAGAGCACTAAGTTCATTTGAGGGAGGTCCACCACCAAAACGTAGACAGTCAGATCTCCCTGACAGGCTAATTTGTTTTGGCGTGTCCAAAATCCCAAAAGTAATATTTCGTAACACTGTTCCATATTTACACGGTAATGTGATTTCACCATGCACTTTTGTCGGATTGCCACACACACCATTGATAACTGTACCACTTTCACAAACTGAGGCAATCGATGTGAAGCGTTGAGCAATCGCCTTGGAAATAATGCTACATCTCGCTCCACTGTCAATTTCCAATTCCAATGGGTACTGTGATCCTTGTATTTCAAAAGTCACAGTCCAATCATTATCAGCACTAGATGCCATATGAATGCTTTCAAACGATTCCTCCATAAATGCTGTATAGCACTGTTGTACCATGCTCTGATAAAAAAATGTCACATACATCGGGATCCTGTTCCTGACAGTCAGAATAGTGCACACGATCATGGCGTTGTGGGGGTCTGCCAGTTCCACGACCACGTCCATATCTACGACCACGACTACGTCCACGGCGCAACTGTCCTCGATGCTGTGGTAGAGAGGGTCCTTTACACAGTGGTGACGCTCTGAAGTGTCCTTTTAAGCCACACTCATTACAAGGTTTGTTGAATGCTGGGCACTGTCGAAAAGCATAATGCTTCGTGCATTATTCACAATAGGGGTACTTTCCTTGATATCCGGATTTCTGCTTTGGCTTGGAGGTGTTAGCATAGTTGACTGTCGGATTTTCAGTAAGTGTATCAAGATGAGCTTTTGCGAGTTCCACTTGTCTGCATGTTTGAATAACTTTGTTCAAAGTCAGTTCTGCTGCCGAAATTTCCATAAGTTTTTCAGTACACTTTCTGTCATTCACACCATTTATGATCATGTCACAAATAAATCCTTCACGCTGATCTCCATATTCACAGAATTCTGCCTTCTTTTTTAGTTCAGATATGTAGTCCATAATGGTTTTGTTTCCTCGTTTCGTATTAAGAAAATCCTGTCATTTAATGTTTCTGTAATTATGTACACCGTAATGTCTGTCAAACTTACGAAAAACTGTGTTTAAATCATGTTTGTTCTCCGCCGGAACAGCCTGAATACCCTCATCTTCGTTGGCTTCAACTTCCGGTGCCCAGGTGAATGAATCATATATCTTTATCGCCTCACGCCCCATGTTTGCTAATAAAACTCCTACCTTGCGTTTTTTAGGTTTTTCATCAAGACCAAGCGCGTCAAGATGAATCAAAAATGAACGCTTATTAGCATCCCATTCCTGAGAAGTTGTGTTCGGGTCACTCGGGTTGAATTCTGGCAAAGTTCTTAGCGACTGTGCAAACATGTCGTTTCCGTTTCACGTTTGAATGAAAATAAACAACGTTCATGAACTTGTCGATGTCAATCGTAAAATTCCCAGCTTCCTGACACCATGTAATAGATGTGAACCCAACCCAGCCATGCGGTTAACTCATTTATTATCTCCCAAACCTGGAGAGTTTCACAAATCAAAATCATTAGACAATTCGTACAAAAGACAATTCTATTACAGACGCCACAAAAATGTCAATGTTAACTCTGACATTACATTTACTAATAAAAGAGTCGGGGAAAAAAACTGTGTATTGAACACTATGTTATCTTTATTTTTCAGCGAAGTGGTATCAGACGTGGCACATAAACCTTCAATATGTTGTTAAGTGTGTACAATTCAATATCATAAACATGTATAAACTTGTGATAAAAAAATTCAAGTATTTAATCTTAGAATTGCTTCTATTTAAAATAAGATAATAAACATTGCTGATGAGTTCTTGTTTTGAATATTACACATGTGTAAGGGTTTCGCAAATGATGCCAATGTTGAGAAAACATGGGTATTATTTAAGGAATAATGAATCATTCTTTGAGTATTATGAGGTGATAATTTCGGTCGGGGCGTGATCAATTCCAATAAAGCCCGAAGGGCTTTATGATAGATCTGATCACTCCCCGACCGAAATTATCACCTCATAATATTCAAAGAATGATTCATTATTACTTACATTTATATAATTTAAGCAATCGTACGATTAAATATTTAAATATAAATAAGCAAACCCCGTTGGCGCCTCAATTTGGCGTCATTTGAAGTTATTGGTTATATAGTACAAAATCGATACGTAGTGTTATCACAGGCAAAGACACTGGAGAATGTAAATATAATTACAGAATTACTTATTAATTTACCAATACTTAAGTATTACTATCTCACAAATCCATAAAGCAAAATACAAATTCAATGCAGAGCAAAACGGACCTCTAAAATGATAGATATGGTTGTACCCGCCGTGTGCTTTGTCAAGGTCATGAAAAACGGACGAAACCGTAGTCATCCGGTGTATAAATAATGATCTAACAAGTATAAAGAACGTCAGTTCCTGAATCTCTAAAGGAATTATTGTACTTGCTGACAAGGTCATATGTTTAGTTCATGAGGACATTTGTATATATAAAAGATGTTAATCTCTTCCATTCATAATTTGAGATGTCTTGTAGGTAGGTATGATAAAAAAGAGCCATCTTTTCCACACATGAGGTATCCTTCCGGTATTTTTCAGGCAAATATGTTTAAGATTGTACTCGTTTAAATTTAAAATTTAAATTGATTTTGTTCTCGGTCATAATGTTGCAACGCTGGTTGTTGATTCTTCTGCGGAGTTCATCTGTTTCAAAAAGTTTTGTTTTAAGCAATTTTACAGCCTATGAAATAAATTAATGCAGTTTCTTGTGCGACAATATTTTGTAGTTGCGACCCCTAATAGGCCTTGACATTATGTCCCTTTAATTCTTATGATTGCGTACGTTGTACATGGAACATTTTGTTTTTCTTCCGTTTATATTACAAAACGTACCAGTGTTTTGTAGCTATCCCATCAATTGCAATTCGAAGGATAGGACTTGAAGCTTTGATTCCAAATGATAATTAAAATGTTGGCACTCTTCGGAAAACATATCATAAAACGAAAATGATTGTCTAATTTAGGAAGTTTACGTAAGTGTAAACGGATGAGAAATGTGTCAGCTTGACGGCTTATGGTATTATTGATAATTAAAATGTTGGCACTCTTCGGAAAACATATCATAAAACGAAAATGATTGTCTAATTTAGGAAGTTTACGTAAGTGTAAACGGATTAGAAATGTGTCAGCTTGACGGCTTATGGTATTATTGATAATTAAAATGTTGGCACTCTTCGGAAAACATATCATAAAACGAAAATGATATTCTAATTTAGGAAGTTTACGTAAGTGTAAACGGATTAGAAATGTGTCAGCTTGACGGCTTATGGTATAGTAGGGATGAAAATTGGTTGGTGTTATGTCATCTTTTAGAGTGTATGACGTGTCCAACAATATACGTTGTCCAAATTAGATATGTTTATTGTAAATTTGGTAATTTTTTGAGAATATTACACTGTAGCAATACAAGATATAAGGTCCTTAAGACAGTCATGGAGTTCTACCAATTTAATCTCAATCAGATAAATATTTTTTTTTTTGAGCGCTTCAAATGATATTGCGTGATTATATTTAATATTTACATAAGCATGTTTGGGTAAGAGGGAACCACTTTGGTGTCCATAGTTGTACCACTTACTCTGAAAAAAAATATCTGTTATTCATATAATTAGTTATTATTTTACCTAATTTCAGCATGTCTTAGAGGATTTTATGGTATAACCTGCAGTGAAATATGTGGAAATTGTCGTGAGGGAAACCTGTGTCACCATATAAATGGATCATGCTTAAGTGGATGTGCCGCTGGGTATCATGGAAGTCTGTGTAAAACACGTATGTGGACATGTACAGTGTACCCAATTCATGTATATTTTATATATATACAGTACCGTCAACGCGGATCCCGTATTTAACAGCGCTCCCCCCGCGGTTAGTTTATCCTTTTCGCGTTACAACATCGCGGTTAATTCATCGCGGTCCTCGCTGCAGCTATGTTTAAACCGCGGCGGTGTGACCTACCGTTAAGCTGATCAGAGATGTTTACCTGTACGCTATTAGACAATAAGACGGTCACCAAACATTGAGAGTCATTCTATACAGGCCATGTCTGATGTATTATGTTCATTTCACATAAAATGATTACGTATTTAATGCACGCTTTTTAAAGTCGTTATCAATTATTTTAGGGAAATTTTAATTGACGAATCATCTACACCCGTGATAATTTTCACGTAACTATGGATAAAGCTATTATTTCAAAAATATTTTATCATTTTCATGTAATCTACATGAAGGAGAGGGTAAGAACTATAACATATTTTATTTCCTCGATTTTTTTAATGATTTAAAACATTTCCAACTACAAGATTGTTTTTAATCCATATCAATTTGTAGCTCGTTTTAGGACACAGTCTATCGATGCTCACGACAATTAACCTACATGTAGTACGTGGCAGGCACATGCTACACGAAGAACGTTTACCTACGGTCAACGCCATAAGATGAACATTTTACTTTACCCTTAAAATACCAAATTATATTGATTTGAATTTTTTATGTGTTCAATATAAAGCTAATACTCCATTAGCTTTATATTGAACACATAAACACCCCACCCTCTTCAACGTTTTTTAACCGTCAAAGTTAATTGTATTTGACTTTGGTTCCAATTGTTTTACACAAAGGTGTGAAATTGCCAAGACAGGAAATCTACGCATGAACGCACATATTACACAGGTATGAGGCAAGTGGATAATCCGTGTAACGAGTGACCAACAGGAATTCTACCTGTTTTTCAAACAATGTTTCTAACAGTAACAATAAATGATTATTTATTTTACTGTGTTCTTAAACTGTTAAACGTGTTTAAGATGCACCCCCCCCCCCCT
>WFKH01011926.1:36575999-36598577 GCA_016163765.1 Magallana hongkongensis
AAAAAAAAAAAAAAAAAAAAAAAAAAAAAAAAAAAAAAAAAAAACCCGCCAAATTAAATGTTTTATATGTTATGATAAGAGCACTTATATAAGAGTTACTTAAGAAAGAAATATCGAGTACACTCAAACTTTAGTTTAACATTAATTCGTTTCTGTTTGGGTCAAAGTATACATGACTTCTTTTTAGATGTGAGCGCCATTAATTATTTGCTAATTTGCTAGATAATACATATAGTATATTAATATTATTTTAAATCAGTTTTCGTCCGCTAGTTTCACAGCATTAAAAATTGTCAATTTGAAATACCCTAAACATTATAACGTTTAATAAACATATTTTTTAAAACACAAATTTAATAAAATGCTAGAAAATTACGATGCGCGTTTATGTTGTTTCGCAACAATAAACACAGCAAGAAACTGAACATGGAGGCTTGAGAAACGTTGATATGAAAAGACAAGGTAAGTTTTTTTTTTTTTTAATGTAATTTTGGTTTTGAAAAATAAAAATTAAAAAAAAATTAAAAAAAATTGATGCAGTCTTGTTTCAGGAGTTTGTCACAATATTACCAGGCTAGCTAAAAGTAAAAGGCTACCAATAATTTACAAAGTTTTGGCAATGACAAGATTAAATCAAATGTGTTTATATTTCAGGAATTCCCATATAAAGCATTTCAGTTGAATAATAAGTTAACTTTCACTTTAATTTGGAGATCAAATTTGCTTTCATTCAAATGTTAAAATCAAGTTTTCATTGATTTCAATGTATGAATAATGATGATGGTTATATCGTAAAATTTGATTACGCTGATATCGGAACATTAAAAATACATGCAATGATTAAAATGCATTTATTTATTTTTTAATAAGTCAATGCGCCGGCCCTAATATTCTTAAAGCAATTAAATGCACGCTCTTAACCGTTTATCTTCCATCGAAGCAATGTGTCCATTAATTTGTTTCCGGCAAAATGTGTCTGCATTGATTACTCTGAAATGTAAGTAAAAATGTGTAGCTTTCACATCAACTACCTTAATTATTTCCTTCAAAAGGTTTCTTTAAATATGCCAGATGCTTCTAAAATTGCAATTCCTACAAATGTGAAGCACTTAGGTATAAATGTCTAAACACATATGTATGTATTCTGCAAATGTATAAACGTGTACAAATGTAGATGCGAGAGTTGTTCGGAGATTTTTGAGACAACACAAATATTTCGGTTTTTTTCTATGTGACGCATTTTGGTGAAAGTTGGCATAAACATTGAAAAAAAAAATAAAAAAAATAATAATTGACTTTTCTTTGTCAGAAGGCTTATAATATTTTAACTATTGCACTATTGTACTAAATTTGGCGAGGATTGAATTATTGTGCAATAGTTACAATTTTTTTTTAGACTAATGAGCTTTCAAATCACTCGTCACTCATCAGGACTTTCATACCTAATTGTTTATTGTGTTGAATTATTCATTGTTTTATTTTTTTATTTTTTTTATCATAAAAAGTAAGATAAGAAAGTTTAATTTTGAAATTTTATGATTTCTGTTTTGATTGTTGAACGAAAAATTGAGATTATACATGATATCAAAATTACCAACGAACATGTTGATCGCGTCGTTTTTTAGGTGTTCTATTGCCATTATTTCCAGCAAGGTTCCAGCAAGGTTCCAATAATGATCTAGCAATGGTCACCAGTTCCGGTAATTAACATCATACCACCCCTGTTACCTCCTTCATGTATTCATTTATACAATGGAAGCCGTCATTTTAGGACATGGTACAGAAGGAGGACATCGGAGGAACACTGAAGGGACGCTGAGGACAAATATACCACCATAGGAGGCCATATGATGGGACTGTTATTACAAACTTTTTTTTTTGTCCATATTTTTTGTGAATTTGTGTATTTATAAATTTATTAATTTTATATACAGATAAAAATTGTAAATACTTGTTGATGTTCCTCTTATTGCTCGACTCATAAGACACACGGCGGCTCTCGTTACAACCTTGTATAATTGTATATTTTTGAAATTTCAGTATCTCTATTTCAAAAATTATAGATTTGAAAGATCAGTTTGAAAGGGTTTTTTTTCAATTGGCAGAAATGAACCATTTTTTCAAACTTATATTTCGTGGATTGATTATTGATATTCCGTTCTTTGTTTTAACAAGTACATCTTCATGTAATTAAAGAATAAGCCGCGAGCGCCATATCAGAGAAAACAAATTTAATCTTACGAAAAAAAATGACTACCTACTTACTGCAGGACGTATAGATTTTACAAGTGTCAATTTCAGTCCAAGAAAGATGTTTACGTTGTGCTATGTACGAGAAAATCCATTGTTAACAAGTTTTAAACACTATCTAATACTGCCCACAAACGGTATTTAATTTTCGTTCTCTCGGAATCATTAGCAAAGACTGAACATTAAAGTATTTTTGTTAATCCACCAATAGCAAGGCTTACATTACTACACCCTATAGTTCCTATTGAATAAGATGAACAAATTTTCTCTACATTACATCCACTATTAAATTTGACAATGTTTTGAGTCAACATCCATGTTAAATAACATAAGGGATTTAAGAGGGTTTTTTTTTCTTCAAAACAAAGAACTGCACCAATTTAAAAATATTTTCCATTGTATAAAATTTTAATTTTTCCCAAAATTAATATCTGTACACGAACTACTCTCTCAAAATGATGATAGAGGTACGAACTGTTTCCCTCCTTGTTTACGCAAACAAAACATATTATTGTGTTTGTCATGGATAAAAAAACAAGATTCAGACTATACACATAACAGGAAATCCTCGAAAAAATGTGAAAACTAGCGACCTGTTTATATGTCTTTTAGCCTCAGGTATTACAGATGTAAACGGTCGTAAATTACATCGTAAAATTAAAAAAAAATAATTTGTTTAATTTTGAAGAAAAAAAAAGATCACGGCCTGATCTCGATGGAGATTACAACATAACAAGAAAAACATACATGGAGTGATTGCTCAAAATCGGGATTCATCTACTATATGGAGGTCAAATTCGATTTATTTAAATCTGTATAAACATGTTCTTCAGCATAGACCTTTCTTGACATACCACTCAGTCTGTAGTATCGAGCGGAGTCGCCGGGTGAGGGGGTGTTATACAGTCATTCATGCCTTTTATTTATGTGCTGAATTCTGTTAGTCAGCAAAGTAAAAGTTGAGACAAAAATAAAAATGTAAATAATAAAATAAAATAAAGTAGTAAAATTTTAATTCAAGAGATGACAGTTAAATACTTGAGTATGTTTAATCAATTAAGTATAGGTCAGTGAATAAATGATTATTAATGGCACAATATTTAATTGTTAACTCCTACAACCTGCAATACACAATGTGTCAGTGATGATATATGTGTTGTTTATACATGTAAAAACTTCATTAAAATAGTTGTTAAATGTCAGTGATCTAACATGACTCGCTCTCATCTAATGAAAAGATATGTAAATATTATAGAATTCTAGTCTATAATAATCTATTATTGTTATTGTTTGTGACAAACAATGCCAATTAATAAATATTCCAATTTGAAGAAATAGAAGCCCAAACTTTCTCAATTAATATGTTGTGATTAATAAATTAAGCACAAAATCAACTTCGTTTAAATGTCTTATTTTAAAAAGTAATTAACCGTGGGTTTCTTGAACTTCTCTTTGTTCTGTTTTATCACGTACACAGCAAAATGCGCCACATATGTTTTACATATGTTGAGATCAATCATGCGTATAACTCCTGTGTAACATATGTGAACCATGCGTGATTTTTCAACACATGTCAAACATGAGGTCAAAAGCATATGTTAAAAATTAAACATGTGTGTGGAAAAGAATGTGTACATACACACACGTATAACATATGTTACTTTTTTTACACACGTTACACATATGTTATGCATGCGTTGTTCATGCGTGGTTTTTCATCATATGTGTTATAACGTAATACGTTATTTAACACATGTGATACATATGTGAAGAAAAGCCCTGCTAATGTGCATGTCTATTGGCTTAAACTTTACATGTATTAATAAATAAATGAATAAATAAAATTGTTATATCAATAGAACCCACGTGCCCTCTCAAATTAATTTGATAACGAATCCGGATTTAAGCCGGAGTCGGTTTTATTTTGGTTTACAAATATACGTCACATTTTTTCGTCATGGAGGCAACAGATTTAGCAGAAGTAAGGATTGTCAAGCATTCGTTTTTATTTACTTGCATTTGAAAAATCGTACAATTACCGGCGGCAAAAGAGTCAACTTGCAACATGTAGCTCGGAGCTGTAACTGTGTTCTCCTGGAAAATTCGGGTTGAATTAGGGCCCAATATGACGATAAAAATGATAGGTTTCCCGACAAAGCTACAACTCAGCAGCTAACTGGTTTAGTTAACTTAGAATAATCAATACTAATGAAAAACCATAAAATATATGTCGATCTTAGAAAAGACGCATTTAAAAACTTGAAAATTTAAAGTAGCGAAGAACTAAAGAAAAGCTTTTGCAAAGCAACGAGTAGGTCTTCTATTGTAGCTAAGTTAAATGATTACTCAGTCATCTATATTAAGTGTCATTCTTATTACATGAAAATTGAAACATTTTTATAGGAATGCATTGGCCGTTGGACATCAACTGTTCTCTGTCCCAAGTTTCTGCTTCCACCAATTTTTGCGTAATATCTCGATATTCATAAATACCTTTGTGTCTAAACTACATTCATTCACAAGAACGAAAAAAAGTCCAGATTATCTGTCCTAAAACGCCCCCCTCTACCGCTTCAGGTTTCAATACACAATCAAAATTAGAAAGTATACGGGTAATTTGCATTTCAAACAATATTAAGTACCCCGTATGATAACGTTGTGCAAGGTGTCCCGAGTACTTCCGAAAGGAGAAAAGATGTAAACATTTCCAATTTTGAATGTACGTACGGTGTTTGTTTTTGTTCAGGTTAAATTCTCATAGTATAAACAGATTACGTTTCAATAAAGAAATCTTAGATTGTTTTCCCTTTTATCGATTTGAACTGTGATTCATTGACACGTATGTTTATTTTAATTAACAATCAACAAAAACTGACGGAGGCAATAACTTGGGACAGACTATGGCTAACACAGTCATTGACAGATGTTTCTCTAAATTGATAAATGTAAGTAGACATATCTTGAAATTTCAATTTGCACATTTCTTAAAACCGTTGCATGACATCTATTTCTAAACTCATAATAAGTAAGTAGGTGTTAAAAAAAAGTTAAACAAAAATTCCATATTCATATATGTATGCATGGATGTCATATTTTAATTTTGTTTATGTTATAATAATACAAATGTACTAAAAATGCAACTCATGTTGATATATCCATTGATTGTGTGTATTATATTTTGCTAATATAGTGACATATCAAGGTAATTCAATTTAGATAATGATTAATATTAAAAATCATCTTAGAATTAGCATATGTAAGTGTTTAGAACTTTATTTCACCCAAATGATTCAAGCTTATCGACAGCAAGAAAAAATTACCGTTATACGTTGTTTTCTACTTATATGTATAAATTATATTTTTGTATCATATCGATTTTAAAAACTCTGATTATTACATGTACTTAAAGTTTGTATTAACATTTTCGAAAGAAGTCCAAACAAGCCTTGTCATGGGATAACATTGAAAAGTAAGACGTTAGGTTGGAAAAACAAATAGGATGAATTTACTAGAGGTAAAAGTTTATTTTGTAAAATTCATACTTTTAATACACATTAATATGTTTGAATTTTCTATGACCCCCTTCTCTCTCTCTCTCTCTCTCTCTCTCTCTCTCTCTCTCTCTCTCTCTCTCTCTGAGCTTGCAAATGAAAGATATTAAAATCAAAAACAATTTAAAAAAATGAAAAACATTTTTCATTTTGTATCTGTAATAACTTCTTAATGGATCCTGTCTGTTATGCTTTAAACAGTTGAATAAAGAAGCAACTGAAGCGTATGTAAATTTAACCTTATCATACAACAAGATTTAGTGTTAAATTATTTTTTGTTTTCTTTTTCAGAAACTATTAAAGCACATAAGAATGATGACACTATAAATTTAAATGTAATCATTTGCTTTTGAAGGAGCAAAATTTATTTTCAATCTGGAAACTGTCTTTTTTCTTTAACTCTAATTTTAGATTTACAAGTAGTTGGAAATGTAAAATAAACGGAATATTTCCCTAGATCCACTAAAGTTATTGGGTAATCAATTAAAGTGGTTCAAGCAGCAAAATGATGTGAATCAAGAGTACATTGAACAATTTAAAATATTCAAGTCATTTCATTTTACATAATATACATGTGACACGTATCTAATGCATATGAAAAAATACGTTGGATCCACATATGTTAAACGTATGGTATGTATCGCGTATGTCTAACACTCGTGTCACATACGTTTCACATGTGTTCGTTAACGTACCTTAGTCATTTGGGTACTTAAATCACATTAAACGTACGTGAGTTCACATACAAGTAAGCATCACAGAGGTTCAACATATGCTTGGAAGAAAATAAAACTTCTTTGAAGACTCAATTGTATTTGCTATGAAGTTACCGTTGATGTGCGATTGGAAACAAGCAACAGATATTGGTTTAAAAAAAAGTTATACCCCTTAGTGACAAGGAATTTAAAATACATATTGGAGAAATTAAACAATTTAAAAACAAAACATTTTGAACAAAACATTCATAGTTTATTAATTTCATATATTCTTTAATTGAAAGATTTGGATGATTACTTTCTGATATAAGCCTTTGTTTAGGTTGACATAAAATTTCCAGCATATTTATTAAGGAATATTTCTTTTTTAAGGGGAGAAATATATATAATAACAGAAAAAAAGTTAGCTAATCTCTCATATACACATTGAGAAATCTAAGAAGGAGATAAATTAGATACCCATTTACTGACTATAAGGACGATAGCGAGTTTATTGTCACCTCAAGACAGCAACTATTCCACGAGGAGAAGACGAGGGCAGTAGTTGGTGTGTGTGTGTGTGTGTGGGGGGGGGGGGGGGGGGTCAACTTTCTTTTTTTAAAAATATTAGTATGTAGGTATTTTATTATACCGAAAAGACTTTATTTGTCAGTAATGCAGATTTTCTTGATGGGTTAGGAAACTAAGTTATCGGATTTTGAATTTAATTTAGGTACTTGGATTAAACCTGTGGTGTTCCGAGAGTAAAAAACGAGGGAAATCGAATGTTGCAGGTGCAGAGTTTCGATGGCTATTCAACATGGGTGGACATCACGGAAACTATTTCATGGTTCTATAAAATAGCATGTTTCTTCGTCGTAACTTTAGATAGAAAATATTCACAGAGGTATAATAACATAGTTTAAAGTATTGTCAAAAGGTATTTTCGATATTTATTATACGTCTGTAAATATTTTCTGAATATTTTCGATGTAAAATTACAACGAATAAACATGCTATTCTTTTTAACCGTTAAATAATCTTAGCCTCAGAGAAAAGTTGCTGTCAATAAACTTTCCTTCGTCTTCATGGCCATTTAATAGGTATCTAATATACATTCGTTATATATACACATAAAGCTAGGCAAATTACATTGAAATGATTTACCAATTAATATGACATGATTTCTGTTATTTTTATTTTAAATTTAAATTTTAAAAAAAATCAGGAAACCCAATATAATCGGATTTGATTTGATTCAAAGATAATTGAAATTGTTATTCTAAAAATACTTTTATATCAGGCAGATTAAACAGCCTTATAATATTTAAAACTTATTTAATTGACGGATATGTTAAACTTCCTTATTTGAGCTGAAGCCGTACCAGCGCGTGCGAGCATATATTTTTGGAATTGTGGATTATCCGTATGTTAAAACAACGTTACCCATGTTTTACCGATTATTTTAGAAAATATCTGCCATTGCCGAAGAAAGCTTTGGATATCATGCAATTAAAATTGTTAAAAAATGCTTCCTTTATATTTTTAAATGTTTAAATAAAACAATAATAACTGCACGATATCACTTCACAAAACATTTGTTCAATATAAATATTCCAATAATATCTAAACAAAACAATTTTGTCTTATAATAATTAATCAATGCATCTTATTAGTGCAAAGAATGTATTGTTATGACTTTCAAAATTAGACCCTGTTTGAAGAAAACATAAATAAATCCACATCTAATGTGGTCTGTATGTATGTGTACTACAAATATACAACGAATTTTAATAATTTTTTTTATTGCTTATGAATAACCGTACTTCTCATGGAGGGTTTATTGTCACAAATGTTTTGTTTAGCTACAGCGTGTTTATACATGTTACATAGTTTTTCTAAAGGTCCTTTTATTAAATTAGTATAAAAACTACAATGGCCCAACACCTTCAATCTTAAGATTTTGAATTTAATCGATTTGCGTTCAAGTGGTAAATGCTGGTCATAACAATATTCATAAATAAAACCATATGGGTTTTATAAACATCAATAACAAGCTTGTAGACATATTATTATAATATATGTGCATGTTCATCTGTGTTCAGCCTGGTGTTTAAAACGTCAAAAAAAATAATTATCATTGTAAGATTCATTTGTAAAGGGAAAAGTTAATACATATTTATAAATTTCATCAATATCTACTCCTATTATCCAATGATTTTAATTGCTAATCTTTACCTTGAAGGGACAATACAATGGCGTAAAAGTCTAAATAGATAATACTTTGGGTCAATACAATTACGAAAGCTCCGAACTGACTGCAGTATAATACTAACAAACCTCACAAACAAACTATATACACTTTCCCTACACTAAAACAAACAGTCGTAGTTAAGTCAATTCAGAGAAAAAATAGCCCGAAATTGAACAAATTGCAACCTATTTATTTTCTCTGGTTTAGAATAGCAATAAGCACACTGAAGCTAATATAAAGAAGTTTAAATCATTCAATTTAGGGGAAAGTGATTTTTTTTAGGTCATAAAGATTGACGCCATGACACAGAGGCAACATAGATAAAATATCTTTTTACACAAATTGTTTTATGTATTTCTCTCTTAAATGAAAAATTATCACATAAAACATTTACAAAGATGTAAGAAATTTAGTGATTCACAGATAAAAGGTACCATGTCTTTAAAAAAAATCACAAACTTTGACAACTTTCCATTTTTACACTTAATTGTGAATTACGATACGTGATCTTGCACACAGGGCCTGAATGGTACGAAGTTCAAATATTCTGAGTGAAGTAAACACTAATGTCTTTCATAAATAACAGACAATGCTTCAAACTGCTGTAAATTTATTTCATATTCTAATTAAAAGCCAAGTCTGTGAACTATGTTACAGTGAATTACGCTATGGTCAATTTACTAGATATAGTAAAAGAATCTTAACTGTGAGCAAAATGACCATTAATCTTTATTCATTGACACCACTTAACATACGAGCACTTGTAGAAATAAAGTTTGCACGCGAGAACCATTTTGACTACTGCCGTAGTGTAAACAATCATATGAAGTGGGAGTTAGCTTATTTCTGACTGAAAAGAAACTTTCTTGTTTTTAAGATGTTATTGGAATTTTATTTTGAAAATGCAGAATATAGGTTAAACGTAGATGTCATAAATATAAAACATTGATTTTCTCAGTGTTTACATCAGGCATGGTATTATATTGTAACTTAATTCACAACAGTGTAACGTTATTCACCAAGTGAATATAAGTACTGTTTGAATTTTAGATAATGACTAGAATGAAAAATGCTACGCTTTAAAAAAAATATCAAAAGCAAAAAAAAAGGCCAAACGATCGAGAGAAAAAAAATATTTAAAAAAAAATAGGTTATTGTGCTCTTATTATGCTATTGGACTCCTGTTGTGACATACTTTGCTCAGTGAACGAGGCAGTAAACGAAGACAAGGGTAAAAATATGTTTAAATTCTCCGAAAACCAAAATATGTTTGATAAACTGGTTAAAATCTCCTCAATAAGACAACTATGTTTAATTTTTATGTTTATTTCCATTTTGACTCGTACAACCTCGTTTGTGAATTATGTTACATTGTTTTTTGTTTACTACATACTTATACTTTGAAATATAATTCATTGCCCAAACCTAACAAAATTAAGCCTATAAAATACTGTTTATATCATTTGTAAAAAGTAGTTATTCTGCACTTTCAGAATGTACAGCTTTTGAATTTCCCTGGTATTTAACATGGTGTGTGGAATGTGACATAATCTGATGTTTAACAATTTCAGTTTAAAGGTACGTGTAATCATTTGAAAATAAATTGCAATAATTTTTGATTTGCTTTAATTTTATTTCCCATGCTCAAATTCAGAAATAAAAATGCCGTTTAATAATTAAAAACATGTTGATTTGCATTTTATTGAATTAATGTGAATTACGTTACCAAAAGGACCATTTTACAGGTCTCAAAATAAATATTTGCTTTGAGTTTCAACATAACAAAAACTTGAGAGTCTCTTTGTAAAAGGTATATAAATGAAAACATGCATGTTTTTTTTGTTGATTTTAGTATGCGAGTCTAATTAAAGAATGAATAAAATGGTTTTTAGTATCACAAGCCATTTTCCTGTTTTTTATTAAAATAACTACATGCAAAAATGTACTACTTGGAATTTATAGTTATTTTTCAGTGAGCTATCTTTTTTTTTATTTGTTAGTTATTTTATCTCCAATCATTACTACTTGAAACACCATTTTGAATGCTACAATAATAATTAATTTAAAAGCTTAAATAGCATTCTAGAAAATAACGTAATTAATTGCTAAAAATACACTGGATATGTTTCATATGTTTGCAAAATGTATAATGTTCTTTTTTAAAGCTCTCATTCGTGTTTTCTGATCATTCAGTATTGCTCAATCAAAATTAAAATATTTAATGCGATTTTAGTACTGAGCCGTATTTTGATATTTTCTGGGGCACTTTAACTGACTTTAAATGAACAAACAGCTTCTAATACCTCCCCAGACAAAGTGCTCAAAGCTCATCTGTTTTCAAGGTCCTAATGAAAGGAAAATCTACCGGAATTCTGATAAATACGAGTGATGAAGCTGTATTACAAAGTATTTTTAAAGATTTCAAATCTCATCTCAAAAAAAGATTCAAACAATAATCATCAGAAAATTGAATCTATTATGCAAGAAACTCTTTCTGCGAATAGAATGGATCTTCTAAAAAAACAAAAGAAGAAAAACAATTGAAAGACTGTACCTAATGTTTTGGTGACCAAGTTACACCAATGAATAAAAGGGTTAAGGTAACAACCTATAATATACTGGGATAACATACAGCATGACGAAGTATGCAAAAAATTATTCACAACACCTCCAATGGTTGCATACAGTAAACACAAAAAATTGGGTGATCTAATCATTAAATCCAAATTAAAATCAGATGAAGTTCGTAGAGATTAATTGATTTATGCATAAGGTGAACCTTTGACGAGGCGAGCCCTATTACAAATTTGAAATGGCATGTGCTATCAATACCGCCGAAACGCTCTTAATTAGTTATGGCATATATTAATTTTAAACAATTGACAAAATGTTTCATTAAGTGTGTCGGGTTTTAATAAGTTAAAGACATTTCTGGATGTTAGGATGTCGACGTTTTTTGTTTGTTTTTTTTAAGTTTTATTTTTTTTTTATTTTTTTTTTTCTGTTTTTTTTTTTTTTTTTTTTTTTTTTTTTTTTTTTTTTTTTTTTCTTTTTGCAGAATCAATTAAGAAAGTAATGTGCGACTCAAAATAAAAAAAAAAACAAACTAAATTAAAGTAATAAAATTATTTAAAATTTTAAGATTAAAAAGACTATAAAATAATGTTACATAAGAATAAAACTGAGCTTTCACTTTATGTTTTAGACAGTATTTCGTACGTCATATTGCAGCAAGAAAAAAAAAATAAACCTAATACACTCTTCGGGCTTCACAGGATTTGATCACGTGACCAACCAAGTTCATATCCCGGTGAACTTTTTAACTTGCTGTTTATTTCTTAAATTAGTATGAGTCTAATGTATGCTGAATTTACCATGTGTATGACTTACTTTATGTTATGGTATTGGTTTGGTCATTTTCTAAAAAAATCAAAAGCAGTTTTAACATACGTATTTTTTTCATTAATTTCTATATCATATTTGTTAATTTTACTCTAATTCTAAGAACTCTTCGGATTTGATATTTTGTAGATTTAATATAAACTCTCAATTACTTCAAAGCGCTTATCGTGTTTACAATTTATTGTTGCTATCTCATGGTACTTCATTAACAATTAAAATTGGTTTTATTTAATTTTACAATAATTGCCAATTAGGTAAAATTAAAAACCTGGCATCTTTTTATCAGTAAAACAATTTTTAAAAAGTTAAAAGCACATTGCAGTTATTTTCAGAAAAAAGTAAAGATAACGTTTTCTCAGGGTTTGAGAATTGAGAAAGATATGCAATGGCAAAGGTAAATTTAATTTAAAACTGAGGAAATTCGGAATAATTTCTTTCTTCTTTTTTTTTTATCTTACAACTTATCTGTATCAGTAAAAGCACAAAAGTAAAGTTCAGTTATAATTTATGTTGGTTGTAGTATATTGTGTTTAAATTTCATATCACTGGCAATAAGACAAATCTAAAGGAAAAATCCACAAACTCAAATCCAGATAGAATATCTCAAAAATTGTATCACTGACCTTGTATAATTTTAATACCAACATAATACTGACAATATAAAAAAAAAATAGGCAATAAATAGGTTAAGGCTCCTATTAGTCAGTGTTGTGTAATACTTGATCAAAAAATGTTAGAATTTAGAAAACTTACGTAGGAGATTTGGACTAAGTTAAATAAAAACTTTAATGTTAAAAAAAATATATTGAGATGTATAATTATTAAAGCTATCCAGATTCCATCGTTTTCCACCTATCAATTTTGTTTTACCAAGTGTTCTCTCAAACAAGGAAGAAAATTCCCTGTTTATCTGTAGTTTATATCTCTATTTCTCTGTTCACAATTAAAAAAAAAAATGTTTGTATGTTTTAACTATATGTTTTATTATTGTAGATGAAAAGAAAATGTAAACATTCTGAAAAAAAGCTTAATAAACTCATTTTTCATCATTTCAGTTCTGTTAAAAAAATATATTTAAATCCACATTTTTAGTTTATACTAGCAGTATGTTAGCATTGTTATGAAAATAAATATTTTCATTTCTTCAAACATTATTAATATTTTTTTTAGTTCCTTCTGTAAACGTATTCATCGTACAAGCTTATCTGTGCAGTATTTATTTATTTTTTTATCTAAACATAATTATAGATCACTTTATACATAGGGCTTAACATTTACAAACCATATGTAAGGTTAATCAATACCGGTGTTGAAATTAGACATATGTAACAGTACTGTAACACAATGGTACATCTTAGCATTCCTATCTTTTCTGAGGGTTTTTTCCTTTTTTTGGTAAACTTACCTGTATTAGCGCATTTCTTGTACAGATTCATATGAGTTCTTGCTTTTAAAACTAAAATCTTTAAAATAAGTGGTCTATATATTAATACTAGGGTATCACAAAAATGTATTTTGAAATTCTACATTTTTTTTGTTATTGTTTTTTTAATATATGAAATAGTTTTCCTGTTTAACTTCACTAATGTTATTGATAAGTACAAAAAAAAAGCAAAAACAAAACGAGTTATATCTGGAACTTGAAATATGTTTTAGAACATTTAATGACTATATTCAATTATATTTACAAGTAAAATATATCAGGAGATATAATTACCTCAAGTTTCACGATATCCTTTAAAAAGAATAGTTTGAACGACAGGTTTCAATATATGCTGATTTATAATGTAAATTTATTCCTAACGGAATAGCGCGAATATTCATATTCATACTTTAATGATTTAAAGTGTAATATAACTAGAGGTATGTTGCTAAAAAGGCCCTTCCCTCTATCTCAGCCTTCTAAAAAATCCAAAATACACAATTGACAAACTAAGCCAAATGCATAAACAAAGACAAAATACTTCAGAACCGAGCCATCTCATATCATTGATAACAGAGGGTTGCTTGCATATGTTCCTACAGATGAGTCATAATATGTATTTTTCCAGAGTGGTTCTTTTTATAATTACTTATTTTATATACGTATGCTGATCACCATGATCACGATAGAGTTATTTCCTGTATTTAGGTGTATATAGGGGAGAAATCCGGGTCAGCTATAATATATTGTAGCTGACTTTGAACTTCATTCTATGCGTTTTCTTTTAAGAATGTTATTGGTGTTTTTTTACATGGAAATTTTGGCGATGTCAAAGGCTTATGGTAAGTGTATATACATATTATTTCATTAAACACAACCAAAGGTAATAGTTTCCATGAATCTTTTCTTTATAAGGTATACCATTCTAAACAAGACGGTTACATGTATTTACCTGATTTGCTTATCAATGATATATAGATAACCTTATTACATTATATATCAATTAAAATGGATAATCTGTTTTAAAAAAAAAACAAAAAACAAAACACAGAAAAAAACCAAAACAAAACCAAAAAAAAAAACCCCAAAAAACAAAAAAACAAAACAAAACAAAGAACAAAAAACAAACAAACAAACCACTGATATAGGTGATTTGAATTTTGAAAAATGAGATGTATGAAAAAAAATGTTTTTCTTCATCGATAGGTAGATATCAGTAGTCCTAGTAGGTATGGGAATTTTGTTGTGAACCAAGCTAAATGATCCTTATGTATTTAAGAAAAGCTACTGATTTCCATCTACCAAACTTCTGAATTTCAGAGTCGGACGTGCCCTGTAATGCAAGGTCTGTCGCCCTCTTAATTCGAAAGCTGTGTGTGCCAAAATGGCCTGGTGTTGGTAATATGTTTTCAATAGCCTTTTGAAGGACTGAGTTGAATTGGTATCTGTTCAATGGTTTTGTATTAAGATGAATTAGAAAACTGTGGTTGTCAGGGGTATGGGGCCTACACTCGATAAAATCCAAAGTAGCTTTAACTGGGCACAGGGGAGCAAGTGGCTGGCTATGAATAATGAAGGTGGTGGTCTTACCAACATGCTCGGTTTTGGAGTGTGGTATGGTTAACCTTAAATAGCGCTTGTGTGGATGTGCTTGAATGTGTTTGAGTTGTATGCAATGGGATGAATTCTGTGTGTTTGAGTTGACTGAAGTGAATTCCCCTACACGAAGTAATGCAAAGTATGCTAATGATAAAGCACATGTGAACAGTTTGACCTCGTAGGTGGAGCAACACAGTGACTGTAGCGCTACAACGAGCTTTTCCAAAATTGGTAGGGTTATTGGGAGGCGGTTGTCTGGAACAACTCTGTTGTTGCGCTTTAAGCCTTGAAGTGCTTTGTTGATTAGGAAGGACTTTGTAGGGTCAGGAAGGTGATTTATTTTGTGGAAGTATGACAATGCACTAATGTAGAGGGACACTGAATTGGGCGACATTTTTTGGATGGATAGGTAGGCTATAAAATAAAGTAATACGTTGCTGTGCAGGGGCCGGGTTGGCTGTAAGCCATAGAGGTTTAAAAAAGATTGGAATTTGTTCAGTGCAGCCCGGTAAGCTTTGTAGGTGTTTTGTGATAAGGAGCTATTAATAAGGCGTTTGGACTCCGCAATTAAATTTCCCATATCTGCTGGGGGAGCTGGGTGGGCCACATCTCTGCCTCTGGAGCCAGGTTGCGAAACTTTCCCCACTGTGAACGAGAAATACTGTCAGCTATTTTGTTGAGTTTTGTTGGGATGTGTTGGGCTTTAATTGTGATGTTGTGTTGCAAAGTGAGGAGAACAAGTTTTCTGACAATGTTCATTACCCTTGTTGACTTAGATGTCAATGTGTTAAGGACTTGTACAACTGCCATGTTGTCAATGTGGAAAAGTATGCGTTTGTTTGATAACCATGGGTGCCATAACAGGAGTGAAACATATACTAATAAAATAGTTCTAAGAATGTCATGTCACGAATAACATCAGAAAACACCCAGTGGGTAGGCCATTTTGAGTGAGCCCAGCGGCCAGCAAAAAAGATTCCAAACCCCCTAATAAACCCCCCTGCACTATCTGTGAATGGGTGTAAATTGTTATCTGATGACCAAATACCGGAGCATATGACTGTGACCCCATTAATGTGTTTCAAAAATTGCTGCCAAACTGCAAGGTCTGCCTTCATGCCTTGATTAACTCTTATCATGTGATATGGTTTTTTGATGCCAATAGTGGCATCAACTAGTCGCCTGCAAAAGGCTCTACCAGGTGCTACTGTTTTGCAGGCAAAATTGAGGAGACCAATCAGTGATTGTAAGGTCTTTAAGGAGACCTTTTTACTTATCATAACTGTTTAAATGCTTTGTCGGAGCGAAACTAACTTGTCTTGAGGAAGTCGCATTACCATGTGGATAGTGTCAAATTCAATTCCTAGAAAAATTATTGTTGTGCTGGGCTCAGTGGTTTTGTCAAGAGCTATTGGTATTCCGATATGGCTACAGATATTTTTGAAAAGTTCGAGGGTAGATAGGCACCGATTAGAATTCGGTGGACCTGCGAAGAGAAAATCGTCTAGATAGTGTAGAATATGGGGGTTACGTGAGCTGATTGAATGATCCAATGTAATGCAGTTGCGAACTTCTCCCAGATTGCACAGCTGATGGATGCACCAAATGGCATCATTTTGTCAAAAAAGTATTTACCCTGGAATTTAAACCCCAGTAGCTCAAAGTCATTCTTGGCCACAGGAATGAGCCGGAATGCAGATTTTATATCGGATTTAGCTAATAAAGTACCTGCCCCCAGTGTTGCGATGATGGCTGCTGCGTCATCCACTGAAGCGTAGTGTTCTGAACATGCAGCTGGATCTATAAAGGAATTGATAGACTGATGTTCTGGGAAGGACAGGTGATGGATAAGTCTAAAATCGCCATCTTTTTTGGGGACAAGTCCTAATGGAGAGAATTGAAGGGATGGGAATGGTGGGTATTCAAATGGTCCCTCTACCCTCTGGAGCATGAGTTCTTTATGTATTTTGTGTTCCACTATACTGGGATTTACTATCGCACTTTTTAAATTTTTTGATTCCCTGTAAATTCTAGGGCCATTGTACTGGAGTTTAAAACCATGTAGGAAACCGTTTATGAGAAAAGATTTAGCACTGTAACCATGTAGATAAGCAGACAAATTGTAGACATCAATTGGAGTTTTTCCCAAGCTGTTGATATCCTGGTTAGAATTGGGTATTTCTATTCCTGCATTTGATCGAGGGGTGTGATCCGCCACATGAATTGCACGAGTGGACAAACCTGCAATTTGGGTAGAATTTGCATGACTTGCCTGAATTAAAATCGTAACAGTAACAATTGGGTGGTGAATTTACCTTTTTCTTAGCTGTTGGTATGTTAGGGTGTTTATGTTGGGAGAAAAAATTCTGTGTGGGGGGTATGGGCTTTTCTTGGGCCTGAATGGTGTAATTGTTGGTGACATGGATCAACCACAGTTCAGAGTTTATGATTCCCCAAGATGAGTGTGGGTCTGACACTTTGCGAAGCCGAAATTGTTCATCATATGTGAACCAACCATTCCCAGATCTGTCGGCTGCCAATCTTACATCCCTCATATATTTCAAAAATTCTTGGGCTCCAGATCTATATTTTTCTAGCATAATACTTGTGAAGATGATGAAGGCTGAAGTCCATTTGTCGATTGACAAAAAGGTGCGGGGTTTATGCTTCACAAGGCACATTGTGCCGTTGCGTATTTGTATTTGGCCTTGTGTATCTAAGTGATCTGAGATTTCCCGCGCCGATTTTAATAGTATGGAGAGATCAACAAATTTTCCCTCCCAAATTTTTTGTTTAATTTTAAGTGGAACATGGGCGCTAATGGGATCTATAGAACTGGGGGTATGAGGAGGTTGGTAATCCGAAATGTTAAAAGGGGGGCCATCGAATTCGCTATTGTTTGTATAGTGGGTTAAGGCATCTACTGTGGGGAGCAAAATGTCACACTCACCCGAGATGTTGCTCGATGTCTCCTCGTTTTGGCCCTCTATACATCCTGGGGGTTCGAATTCGTAAGCCTCGTGGGTTGATTCCGCCACCGTTACTGTGGCTGGGACGTTGATGTTGCAGTATTGGTCCGTTTTCCCCTGTGTTGTGGTCTCGTGTTGGTGGGCTTTCCCGCCTCGTTGTGGTCCGCTTGGATCTCCTTCCTCGCCCTCTGCCCGGCGAAACAAAATTACGATCGCGCTCCTTTCTGGAGCGTGAGGTGATCGTCTGTCTAACTGGCGGCATAGTTGAGACCAGGTAGCGTGAAAAACCTTCGGATGATTGCGATAATAATTTTGATGCAGATCTCCAGCCTCACCCTGTTGCTGGATGGCGGAAAAGGAAGTGCTTCTTAATTAATCAACTCGTACCAATATGAGTCTTTTTCCTTTTGGATTATAACCAATTCGTTCCACTATTAGTTTTTAACGATATTGTAACGTGATTCCGTCAATTAAATGAGATTAATTTGGTATAAGGGCCAATTAATCTGACTTATTAGCATTTTGTAGAGTGAAATTTCATTGTCAGATTTAAAACGTAACTTTCTGTGAATAACACCTATTTTAAAGTATGAACGATACTCATACATATATTGTCCTTGAAAGTGATCTTTATAGCACGAAATCTCTGGTTATATATTTAAACAACCAATGATTTCCAACATAAGAAAATCCGCCAATAATCGACATTGATGTATATTTTGTACAGCACAAATTCCTGTTGTGAAATTTGTTTAATCGTTAATTCAATTCATAGTAAAAAGTCATAAATGTAAAGTTAAAATTGATGTTTTATGAAATTATTAGATTTAGAAGTGAAATTTATATGTAAATATGTACATTATCTACAGGACCAAAGATGTTTTGTGTCAAAGAAAGCGCTAGCACCATAAAAAAACCTGTTGAATAGTTAATTTGACATATTTCAATATGCATAGCCCCTTAAAAGTATTTGGAGATTCCCCACTGTCAACGATATGACATTAAACGGATTAGGAAATGTGCGTTATCTCAAGAACTGTTTTATGTTATTTATCCACAAAAAGTATCATTTATATTATTTTCACTGTTATACTTCTTAGTGTTAATAAAATAATACTTGCACCAGTTTTTATTTTATTTTTCACTCTTGTACCTATATATTTTTTTTTAAACAAATAATGTTTGCACCTTTTTTTTTTACCAATAATATCTTCATAAAAATGACCCAATTTTAAAATCTTAATTTGCTTCTATTTAAAGGGACATGTATATGGCTATCAGTGAAGAACTTAAATTTTGCACATTCCCCCATCCCCCCCCCCACCCCCCGTTAAGTCATGGACTGAATTCCAATCATTTAGCATAGTCGCATCGCTGTGACATGTAAACTTGGTTATAAACATGGAAGTCCTAATTATTCAAATATTTTATTATCATCCGAGATTTGTTTCTAATGACAATCATACTACAGTAGCTATGGCTGCTGAGCATTTTTAATATTCTCTATGTGAAGGTTTTGCCCAAATTCAAGTAATTTACAATAGAATAAACTATTTTTTTGTTTCTGTTTTTTTAAAATATGTTATATGGTAAAAATACGGCATCATAATTTCTTTAATAAATGGAAAATGTTTAATAATAGGAGACTGTTTTAATTCTGTCAGAGACGTTATTGTATTGAAGTCGAGCACGCACAATTATATTTGATATTATAATAACTCATTGCTTTATAATTTCTGTAAAGGACCGATCTATGAATCTATTTATTTACGTTTTCCGTAAAATACTGTGCTTAACTATTTGATAGTTTAAATGAAAAACCAATGCAATTGTGTGATCCGCATCAACTGAAATGTATATGATTTTAGGCGAATATATTGTCAATGTTTTGCAACCAATTTATAAAATATTGGTTTTCATTGCTATGATAACATCTTGTAGCAGGCCATATTCTAGGATTTTCAGTGTATGTCTCCAATACTACGGATAGGTCACATGGAAAGTTGTGCTTCAAGGACAGCAACTTCACAATAAGTACAATGCCTACTTTCTTCACAACAAACTGTTTTGTTCATGGACAATATGTCATCTACTACAACGAGAGACTACATGGAGATGTCTACCCTGACGGTTATAAAGGTTCGGTATGGATTAGCCTCTGTGAAGTAGAGGTGTATGGTGAGCGTTTTGTATTGTTTCAATTAGTTTTAGAATGGTTTAAATCCTTTGACAATTTGTTGTATGTATACCTGTATTGTCTATACAACGACATATATACCATATCGGTTATATCAGTTATATACAAACATGATATCCATTAGATTAGAAGTTTTTGAACAGCAAACGATAAGACAATACAACATTATTTAAAATAGATAGTCTTGTTTGGTTTATCATATCTTCAAACGATAAAAACGAAAGCCATTTTATTTTCTTAAAATCGCATGTATAAAGAGATAATAAGTACATAAACTTAATGACAAGTAGAAAAAAAAAACATTTTTCATTTAAGAAATGATTAACCTTTATTATAATTATTATTATTATTGTCTTAATTATTAGCATTACCATTATTATTCGTATTATTAGTATTATTATTATTATTATTATTATTATTATTATTATTAAATATTTACCAAATTTTTACTACTGCTTGACAAACGTTTAAAACTTATGATCTGCCTTAACACTTGAGGCATTTCAGCAATTCGACGGTCAATTTTTGTGTTTGATTTTAATGATGAAGTAAAATAAAATAACCCCTGATTCCATATATCTTGTTTTTTTTTCAGAATTAATGTAATATCTGTTTCTTTTTACTCTTGAATCACAAGATGAGGTTCCGCCGTAGTTTTGCTATTTAGTCCCCTTTCTAGATCTTACAGTCACCTTTTATTTTACCAATTCCTCAAGTTTCGTCCTGTGAACGTTTTTCAAAAAAAAAAAAATAATTGGCTATGATGATCAATTACAATATTAATACAAATACTTTAAACCAGGCACAAGAGAAACTTTCTGCTATTCAGTCAATAGAAATGTAACTAAGAGATAACTATATGGCAGAACTCTGCAATTCAGTTACCATTTAAAACAAGGGCACCGCTAAGCGGAGCATCCCCTCGCGACATGACTTATTGTACGGGGGAATACGTTATTTAGGAAAATACAAATGTACATGTAAATTTATCAGATCAAAATAAAGAAAGTATTTCTTTAAACCACTTTGAATACATACATGTAATATCTATTTAATCCCAATCCCCAAGCTTTGTGGTGTATAAATTGGGGAAGGGGGTTTACATAACAGTTTTCCTATTCCTAGGTGAAGCTCAACACATATACTTTAAAGTTTAATAATTTAGATTCATTTAGTGACATTCATTTTTATATAAGCATACATAAACGATCCGTATACATTATGAAACGTAGCTGAAAATCAAGCGCTCTGTAGTCTGCTCTGATGGAAATTCTAGTTGCTAGTTGTCGTATTATAATTAACCCATAGTATAGTAGATATATATGCAGTTATTATTAATATAAAACAATTTTCGCGTGATAAATGTGCAATATCTGTCAAAGTCTCTACTGAATTTTGGACTAGTTCTATTTTAAGTAATACGGGAAAATTTGTCCGAAAGTCGACTGCTTGTTTCGATGGAAATCGGCAGACTTAAATCTCTTGCCCGCTTCAACTTTTAACTATGGGCACTCGTCTAACACTCCAATGCTACAAAACGTTTTTTTTTTTACCTTTACTAGATTTAAATCCCAAAAAATGTCAAGTTGTTGATTTGAACTGTATACGGTAGCGATTAACTTCAAGTCGTACATAAAATTACCGGAAATGTCTATTGTCAAGTCGTACATAAAATTCATGTTTTTAACTTCATTTTTTACGATAATTTAAAAAAATACTTAATCAATTGATTTTGAAATCAACAGGGTTTGTCCTTTTACCATGCCAAAGAAGTGTACAAAGTTTGATGGATATTCATGAGAGGGTTTTCTTGGAATTTACTAGAAAATTGAAATGGAGTACACACACACACACACACACACACACACACACATACTTGCATTATGCCGAAACTCACTACATCAGACTTTACACCTGAAATTCGCTACACTATGTTCTAGTTGTGCTATTCAATATATAATAATATTTTAAAGTAATATAAGACATCTTTTTACTATTCTGCTATTTGAAATAGGCAAAATCTCTTTGTAAAAGTTTATGATTTTATACCTGATAGTCACTACATGAGGTCACATGACTCATTGTGAATACACACCAGAAACTCACTACAGTGTGTATTTCTTCCTAATTTACCCGAAAGTCAATACATCTAGCTAGTCATGTGATCGATTGAAGATTCAAAGGAAATTTACCACATAAACTATTTATTACTGAACAGAGAGAGAGAGAGAGAGAGAG
>WFKH01011926.1:36606859-36633026 GCA_016163765.1 Magallana hongkongensis
CAGTTTGCAACAGTTTCCATTTTGTTAAATATTTAATAATTTTTTTTTTATCTCAATAGCAACTCAAAAATATTGTTAACAATGACATTTTTAAATATAATTAAAGGTCAAAGGTGATCATTACCTTTAACATTAGACTTATGATATCCTCAATTCACATTTTGCTTGATTACTTCAGCAGTGTTTTCCCCAGGCCGTTTTTGCATGGCGGTACCGCCATGCATTGAAGATTCCCCGTCATGCATCACACAGTGCCGCCATGCTTCCGCTATGCATGTTTATTTCAAAGCAAAATTCTTTTTCCAATTATTTCATCTTAACAGTAATTAGTAGATATAAAATTGTCGTTTCTCCGCTCAAACTTCATAAAACCGCTTGCACCCGCAGTGAGCGTCGTTAACTTCGACATCGATCTCAGCAAGGGGGCACACGTGGTAAACGGTTAAAGGACTTATAGCTTATATCATGATTGAGATATATTAAAACTGAGTTTATTAATCGGTGGTAAATGCATAAATAGAGACGTGATTACTTCTTGTTTAAATATAATGTGCTTTTTTCGACATCTCCGCCATTATCGAATGTTGTGGATTTTCCAAGATCTAAAAATAGCACAATGTTCACTCGATGGTATTAGCTTGGTTGCGATAAGCTTGAACTGTTTATTTGCCGCAAGGATATTGGAAACTTGAAAAAATGTACTCAATAAAGAAAAAAAACTACAGTTAATTGCAGGTAATACACGGAAGCGATGTCACATGACTAGAAACATCTATGAAAATGATTGACTGTGTACATGTACGTACATATGTAAACTGGGAAGGGGACTGGTGTCAAGATATCACAGATACTTTCACATAAACCCTTAAATCAAGTTTGCTGTAATTGTATGGACTTGTTCTGCCTATTTATTTTTACCCCCCCCCCCCTAAAAAAATCACATAATATGTAGGAAAAAGAATGGGACAGAAGCTGGTGTTGAACTGCCTTGTGAATCTATATTTCTTGTGAAAACTTGTGAAGGCCAGTCTCTTGAAAAAAATTAATTTTGAAAAAAATGGTATTAGTTTTGCCAGAACACCCCCCCCCCCCCAGAAAATTATAAATTAAATTATAAAATTAAATTAAATTAAAATATAATTATGAATTGAAATAATACTTGTTGATGTAGATTTCATGAAAATGCATCAGTTATAGAACATATCATGTAGTACATTTCATCAAATGGTTATATTATTATTACGCGCAGTGATTTTGCGCCGGCTTCGGCGCTTTTACGCAGCACCGCGCACCTACTCTGACAAACTTCCCCCCATGCATCAAAAAATTTTCTGGGGAAAACACTGACTTGATATTTGTTAATACCTCTGGGTTCAAAAATAATGATGTTCATTCAAGACTTAGAGTATGAACAATTTCCAAGATTTCTCCTTTGAAACGCCCCCACTAGCTTTTCAGGTTTCAATACACATGCAGCTAAAAAATGTGATGTCTGTGGGGATTTTGTATTGCAAAGAGACCCGCATGATAATGTTGAAAAGTGTGCGAGGTATTCAAAGTGACTTCCAAATGGATGTGAACATTCCCCAGAATAAGCCATAAGAAATCAGTTTTTGTTCCTTTTCTGAGTGAAAAATGATAATGTTTGAATGAAATTATCTTGGATATTTTCCTTTTCATCTATTTCAATTGCACTTCTTTCACAGGTATGTGTGTTCTTATTAAAACTGTCCAAATGTGATGCATAATTATCTTGGGACATACTATAGAGATAGACTTGTGATAGAAAGAACAATCATACCGTGCCCAGGCTACGCTCAGGTCACAGTAAAAATGTGTCCCATATACTTGCAATGTAGCAGCCGCGAAGTGGATCTGCGTCGCGTCGATTTTAAGTTTGTTTAAAATAATCTGTAGGGGAAAAACACATTTTTATGTATTACAAACCTTTTTGAACATGCATATGTAGTTAAGTCCACAAATTATCCATTAAATTAGTCTAACAAGGCATTTTTTTAATATACACGTTTGAATTTGCCTGCCATTTTGTCGGATATCGCACTCGGAATGTCTCAGATTTTATCATTAACATTGCAACTGTAAACAGCGAATTTTCACAGGGCTGTCACTCTCCTCAAATTTGAACCGAATATCGGACCCATTCCCAATGGCAAAAAGCCACAGATTTTCCCAATTTCAGAATAAAAATTCCCAAATGCATTAATTATTTACAACTTGCGATTTGCACGAACTGTTTGCTTTTTGGTCAGTAGATTTCCCGTAATTGATTAAAGATGGTTTAATTATATCCTGAATGATCAAGTAATGTGGGCGACACTGAATATTATTTTATTTAAAAGGTTCTCACAACTGGACTTAACCCCTGTGGTGACCTAACAAGCCCAACTAGCAGAGTCATAGGTTATAAGGGTTATACGGCAGGGCATTTTGATTGATGCATATTAAAGTGCTCAGAAATTTACTAACGATGGTTATAAATTATTTTGATGACAGTAGCATTGGTTGATATCTGGTAATTAGAAAATAAGCCTTCCAAGTAAATGCTTAGATTATCAGGAAATCATTGTAGACTTCGTACACGACAGATCTTCTGCATTACGGCTGTAATTGGGTCACAGGGTTTTACTAATACCCGTAAATACACAAGATGTCAGTAACATATATTACACAAAATTTTGCTTATAAAATATTGCAAATATTCAATCTATGAAATGAAATATAATAATTCCACATGATATAGATTTGGTTCCCTTTTCCAAATTTGATTTTAATCTTTTTTTAGTTACTATTTTTGAAAAAAAAATTGTGTTTTTAATCTATGCATATCTGTGGATTACCTTGATTTAAAAAATTGTAAATCAACATGTATCAATCATGTGGGAAAAAAACTAAGTCTTCTTATTTTCCTGACCACTGTAAAATTTCAAATCAAAAATTTAAATTTGTAAATCAACATTTATAAATAAAATTTTAAAAATTTGAACTCTTCATAGTTCTGAAAATTTCAATATTTTTGTGTCTTCATTTTACTCTTGGTTAGTTCCTGAGAACATCACGTGAGCTGTAAAACTTTTATTTTAAGAAGTGAACTACAGATTGTGCTATTTAATACAGAAGTCATTTTGATGATATATTAAAGTATTTTAAATTTTCCCAATTTGACAAAAAATGTCGATAATTTTCCCAATTGAGAGGGACCTAGTCCCTGTACCAAAAAGTATTGTGACAGCCCTGATTTCAAACGTGTTGAAAGTGGCAGTGACTTCGTTGCAAAAAAAGTTGATATGGTAAAATGGGATTATAAAAGAGAAACTTTGTAGGTATTTGAGACCAATCATATGAAAATTTAGGTGACATACAACGCAATATATTTTTTACATTTGCTACGAAGCAAGTATAGGGACCGAATTCTATCGTTAAACCGGATCCGTAGGACATCTGTCATTTAAACAATAGAACATTAATTCAATCCAGACTTGTGGTACATGTATGTTCGGTTTTTAAAGGTTTTAAATAATTTTTTAAAGGCCTACTACCCCCTGGAAAATTCAAATATCTTAAATTTACAGAGTAAGATTATTAAATATATGCCTCGTAACCCCCCACCCCCTTCCCGGAGAAAACTTAAATACCACAGAAAAAAATCTGGATCCGCGCATGAACATTATGCACAAAAACATTCATTTCATGATTTGCAAGGATATTTTAAAAAGTATACATTGTACATAGTTTCTCGAAAAATTCACTTTACAACCCGTCTTAATAAAATTTTCATTTCCGCTTTATTTGGTGACAGTATTTCACCTAGTTTACACGTACCTCCATAAATTGATATGCTACAAAGATACCTAGAATTCTCCATTAGCTGATTGGTAATTTTTTCATTCATGTAGTCATTCCGCTGTTTATATTATGCAAACACAGTTATGAATATTTTGGGATAATATAACATATTAAGTTTTAATCAGATATATCAAACTTACACAAAATATTCCATACAGAGTGTAGATAACAGTTTAAAGAAATCGAAATACGATAACACAAATTAGCTCGTTTCGGATTTTACGAAATGAATGACGAGGACAAAAAAACCTGAATTGCATACGATTAGAAAAGAATAGACACATCACCAACAAACCGGGAAAAAATCTTTAGCTGGTATAAAACATATCATTATGTTTATAGAATAACAAAAGCTATGCACCGAAATGTGTAAAAAGAATGGTTACAGAAAATCTTAAATATTCAAGTTAACAAAAATTAAATGTAAACAAACTAACATTCAAATGAATGGGTATAACTATACTGTATTTTTAGGTAAATATTATAAAGAAAAAGTTTTACTGACCGAGGCCGTGTGTACCATAAATCCAACAAAAAAATAATGATTGCATAATATGTACCGTTATTTTGTCTATGTTCAAATACTTTAAACACAACAGTGTTTTAATTTGTTAAGTTGTCATCCATTCATTTTTTCTTCCTGGTTCAATTATAAATGGAAAAATCAATTTAAATCCAAGTGTTCACAAAAGGAGTGAACTACGTTCAGTAGAAAATTATTATGGCTAATCTTTACAGTGATTTTCAATACAATATCTGACAATCACTGTTAAATCGAACAAACCCCATTAAGTTTTACCAATAATTCCTAACAGGGATCATAGTAAGTTAAACCTGTCGTTAATAAATTATCAGAAATCAAAATCATTGCAATATGCACACTTTTAATGTATATGCAATTGATCTGCAAATGAAACAACGTCCTATCTTGAAAACTGCAGGAGTAGTTATCCTTACGATAGGGGAACCCTATATGCAATATTTTGCCAAAAAATGACCAAATTCAACAGCTGGCATTTTTTAATAATTAATCAGAAATCAAAATCCTAGAAACATGCACACTTCTAATATACATAAAAATGGTCTGCAAAACAACAACTTCTTATCTTGAAAACTGTAGGAGGAGTTATCCGTACAAAAGAGGAACTCTATCTGCAATATTTTGCCAAAAAATGATGAAGTTCAACAGCTGATAATTTGTTCATAAATTATCAGAAATCGAAATCCAAGTAAAATGCACATCTCTGATATATGTACAATTGATCTGCAAAAGAACAATATCCTATCTTGAAAACTGTAGGAGGGGTTATCCGTACAATAATGATACCCTTTTGACAGCCGCTTGCTCCCCCGCCCGCTCCACCGCCATTTTTACCATTTCCATAACCGGATTTTTCCTTTGGAAAAAACGGTTAAAAAATGTCTAGAAGATACATTACAAGTAGTGCTTTTTTAAATAGATACATGTATATATTTGTTCTGATTTCCCCGGTAGGTAGTAACTAAGCCCACATGTTTCCAAACCCCAGGTACATGTAAGTTTGCATAAGATGAAATAGTATTGAAAAATTGTTGCAGAGAACCAATCATAACTAGAATACTATGTAAATCACTTTACATGTAAATTCATTGTAAACAATTACATGATGCTATGGGAAAAACAATTTTCTTTATAATTTTTATTAATATGTCATTGTATATTGTAAACATTCGATAGCAACGCGACATTTTAAAATATATGAATCCATTTTTTTGTGTCGTGTAAACCTTAACATTAACTATAAAGTGTAAAAAAGTTTTTTTGTTGAATCCAAGTTAGTTTATTTCATTGTGTCATTTTTTGACCGATTTTGATTGAATTATAGAAATAGCGTCACTTTTGATGTCATATACTACAAGTGAGTGCAAATAAATTATATAAAAAGGTGAAAATATATATTTTATATCAACTCTTCTACAAAAAACCATAACATTTTTTTGTACCCGAAACACTTTAAAAAATGGCGAATTATGGGGGCCAAATTTAACTCATATCGTATATAAAAAAGTAAACCAAAAAGGAGGTTTAAAAATCTTTGGAAAGGAAAAAAAATCCCCAACGGGATTCGAACTCATGACCTACAGGTTCGTAGGGAACGCTCTAACCTATTGCACTAGACTGTTAGTTAACAGAAAATATCTAAAACATTTTATTTGTTTTTATTGTTTATGTCGACAAACAATACGTGTCACAATATGGAGGTGTCCCATCCCACCTTAAACAACCTGCAGTTTAGAAAAAAGGTCTGTTTCAAAATGACATAAAACTCATATACAAATCTAAATGATAACATAGAAAACTTGAATTGCTAAGATACGATAAAGTATAAGGTTGGCAAATTAGAAAAGATAATTAGCCTAAAATGTATCATAGTACAGTAACTTAACATTAAAGGCCAATGTCCCTCTAAAACTAATTTTACCACTTATGTATTTTACCTTATCTAAGCTAGTAGCTAGTGTTCACGTTTTGTTCGGCGTACGTATGCGTTCTGTTAACCTTTTTTTTTTTTTACATTTTCGACTTCTTCTCCAGAACCACTCGGCCAATTTCAACGAAACTTGACACAGTGCATAATTGGGTAAAGGAAATTTAGGTTCGTCAATGATCTTTTCAATAACCAATTAACCAGACAAGCTGTAACTTGTGTAAAAGCATCATCAGCCGGTGGAGATTAAGTTTGTTTGGGCCACAATGGAAGGGGGATACGCATTTGTTTTTTACAAGGGGATATATAATCCCTTGTCCCAACAATTAATCGTAAGCAAAGTCCCATTTTTACTCGTAAACACTACTTTGGTTGCAAAGATAAACTCCTCAAACATGGCACCATTCCGTTCGGTACCGTATGTTTTGAGCGTGAATTGATTCGCACCTATCGACCAAAGTGTATATAACGAGCGCCCTGAACAGACGACGTCAGTGCAGTGTTGACTTGAGCTCACTCCCGTTCAAATGGAGGCTCTAGTGCCCAGCAGAATGGTAAATGTATACCCAAGACGTTTAGTGCCTTACATATAGGTTGGGTAAGTCTGATGCCGAATTTCGTACCCATTATATTTGGGTCCCCCCTAAATTCCCCATACTGTTTCATTGGGTAAATTATCCATTACCCATCGTGTGATTTTGTTACTTATTTATACCCATCTTGTATATTCACAGTTTACTTTATTTAATTATCAATAAATTTACAGAAAACTATAAATTCTTTGATTTATATTGGGTTAATTTCATAAATAAGAGACCCACATAATTTATGCAACTTTAACACACATTAAAAGGTAATTGGTTAAGTTACCATTAAAGCTACAAAAACCCAAAAACGTTACAAGTGCTATAAAAGTATCAGTTGCCAAAAGTGTCTATACATCGCCAGCTGACACATTCTCCATTTCTAGTTCAATGGAAGAACTGTGAACGCCAAGCCCGTTTCCCGCCTACATTTTACATCCAAATATTTCGGAATTTATGTCAAAAACATTTTCAAAAACAAAGTTATCTACTAAAACGTATAATCAAATTCTAATTGATTTATATCAAAATTTGAATGATAGAAGTCAAGTTCTAAGAGAGATACAGAGGTAAGAATTCATTGTTGTGTCAACAAACTCGAGTCCATTGTTTACAAATCAAATGGAATTACAATATCATTTTTGTAATCATGATTACTTGTGATTACCATAGATTACATGTACATTACCAGTATTGGGGTAATTTTTTCTTGTATATTTTTAAGTTTATATAATTTATGTTTGGACAGTTGACAAACTTGATATCAAGCTATCAGTTTTTACAAGATTTTTCATTACACATCTTAACATTTTGATTAAGAAGGTGGTGTCAACAAGCTAATTTAAAGTCTACAAATCCACAAAGCCACTGGAGCTGACGTATTCCAGCTAGACTGCTGAGGTTTCTTGGGGCGGACCTTACCTTGGTCCTCACAGTTTTCTTCCAGGCATCCATAAACCAAGGAGTCATCCCAAGGATATGGAAAAGGGAAAATGTGGTACCTGTATACAAAAAAAAGAGCCAAAATCAAACCAGAGAATTACATACCAGTGTCCCTCACATCTACAGTATAACATGTAAGATGATTGAACACATTATCACCAGCAACATCATGCGGCATGTGGAAGGCCAGAGAATTCTAACGGATGCACAACATGGCTTTCGAAAACAACGATCCTGTGAGACTCATCTGATTGTTACTATACAGGATCTTGCCAAATCTGTTGACGACAAAAGCCAGTCAGATGTGATACTGTTGGATTTCTCCAAGGCCTTTGATAAAGTTTCGCACATTAGGCTGATGAGCAAACTTCACCATTATGGAATTTGGGGAAACCTACACAGCTGGATCGGTGACTTCCTGTGTGATCGGACACAAACAATAATACTTGAGAATGGAAAATCTGACTCCAGTTCGATCAGGAGTCCCTCAAAAAAGTGTATTTTGTCCCATATTCCTGCTGTATATCAATGATCTACCAGATTTCATAAAGAATGGTTCCTCAATTCGACTCTTTGCTGACGACTGCATTCTTTATAGACGCATCAAAACACCGAACGATGCAGTCCTTTTCCAGGAGGACCGGAGGCCCTCCAAGAGCGAGATAAGAACTGACTCATGGAGTTTTACCCCCAGAAATGCCAAGTTCTTCAGATAAGCAACAAGACACAGCTTATACAACATCCATATACCATCCATGGACACATCTTGGAGATAGGGGAATCAGCAAAGTACCTCGGGGTCAACATTCACAACAAGTTAAACTGGAATCAACACATAAACCAGGTGACAAAGAAAGCTAACAACACGAGAGCCTTCCTCCATAGAAACATCTACCAGTGTCCTAAGAAGACCAAGGAAATATGTTCCAAACCCTGGTTCTACCTCAAATGGAGTTTGCTAGTGTATTATGAGACCCATATACGGCCACCAACATACACATCCTGGTGATGGTACAACGGCGTTACCACTATGCTGCAATCTATTATGTAGTAAACATTGTGTGACATCGAATTCCCACAGAAACTCCATCGTACGTACGAACTGACAAACATGTAACGGAGAGTAACTAGAATGGGTAGCAAAACCCGGGCCCGGATTTTCAAAACGGAAAACCGAGTTTTTGGTTGATTTCTTAGGAACTACTCATTTGTTCTGCACAGAATTTACTGGACTACCTTATTACATCTTTTTTGGTCTTCGCTGAGATTTTTTTCACCACAGAGTGAGTTTTTCAATATTTATTACAGATTATGATCAAGTGACTAAAATGGGTAGCGAACCCAGGTTACACATTTTGACGATATTTAGCTAATTACATCGATTAATTTGGAAACTTGTGTGTCTAATCATTGCTATTTAAGTTTGAATACTTAAATAATACTACAATTCCGTCACAAAAATATCATTAAACAAGGGCACAGCAAAGCGGAGCATCCCCTCGCGAAATAAAATATTGTGGAGGGAAATGCATTATTTAGGATATACAGGCAATTGAAGAGACCAAATATTTACCTTCTTAAAACCTCTTTGAATTACGATATTTCGTTATGCACGCTCTAGGGTGTATCCATGGGGGTACATTAACGCGATTGTACAATTCCTCCCAGAACTAGCAAAAACAAAACACACCACGAATGTTTGAAACTTTAGTAATATAGTTATATTCTCTTTATTCAGTGACATACATTACGCATTTTCATAATGAATATGAAACGAAGCTAAAGATCTAGCGCTTTGTAGTCTGCCCAATGGAAAAATTCCAGTTAACATGTCGTAATTTCAACCCCGATTTTTTTTATATAGAGTAACTTATCTACAGCGATTAACATGAAATGAATTCCCGTTTAATATTGTTGACGATACTCGTTTGAAAGTCTCTTCTGAATTATAAGCCTGTTATGCTCTTAGTAATTCGGAATATTTAGCTCGAAATTCGTCTCAGACAGCTGCTTGTTTTGATTAATTGGGATGAACTTAATCTCCTGCTCGCTTCAATTTTATACTTTGGACACCCTTCTTAGTCCCCATTTCTAAAAAAAAAAAATAGGTTGTTTCTTACATTTACAAGGCTTAAATCCAACAAACTATCAAGTTGTTGATTTGAAATGTTTACTTTCGCGAACAGGAAATTCTATTGTTAAGTCGTACATAAAATTTCTATTTTAAATGTTTAAATTAATGATATTTTAATAAATATTTAACAAAAATACTTAAAAAGGAATAGGGTTTGTCTTTTGACAATGCTTAAAAAGTGTACGAAGTTTCATAAATATGCATGCGAGGGCTTTCTTTGATTTTGCTTAAAAGGCTGAAATGGACACACATACATACACACACACGCACAGCAGCGATGCTATATCCCCTTTGTAACAAGTTGCGCGAGGGGATAATCAAATTATGGCCAAATAATATTAACCCGGGATGGAAAAAAATCAGATACGTTTACCGAGGACAAGCCTTAAAATTCCGAAAAAGCGACGAGAACGAACACAGAAAACATGTTGGCATAGAATAATTAAAATGATAACAATCAAGATGAGAACAAATCATTAAACGATTGTAAAACTCATTAATGATAATTCATTTATAATGAGATTGAAAGGATGAATTCTACTAAGCTAGTTCAGTGGTGTTCTTGTTTTGATTAACTGTAATTACTAGTTAATGCTGGTAAATTCTGCACTGCTAGTTTGGAAAATTCTCTACTTGAAATCATAAAGTACCTAATAGTAAATATGATTTCACAATTGCTGGTTTGCTACACCGGCATTAAATAGATGTTACAATTAGTTTAATTAGGAAGTTGTGCTCATCGTTCAGCTTCTGTCAAGATGAAAGTGAATTCATTTACAAAATTATTATAATTGACTAAGCTTTTTTCACAGGTCTTCTATATATATATATAGTGTCTAATACTACAGATGCCTCACTCTAGTACCCGATCGGGTGATGTGCGCACGTTGGCTATCTTAAGATTCTCACGAATCTTATTTAGTAGGAATGCTGGCTTGTTTTTTTAATAAAATGAAATGTACAATAAAAATATTTGTATGTTGACTTTCAATTCATTGCAAGGAAAACATCGATTAATATGCAGTTATAATGTTTAATGATTCTGATGGAAATAATAAGCTTATATACTATGACTACCTGTGTAATGACAAAACAAATGACGGTTATTTTGACTTTCAGGATGGAGCAATGTGTTATGACCCACAGGGCAAAAAAACCATCTTTAAGCAAGTCCTTAAAGGAGGCTTAAAGGTGGCGTAAAGGCGGCTTAAAGGATATCGATCTTTAAGCCACCTTTAAGTCACCTTTAAGCTAGTGCTTATAGGTCCTTAATGTCCAAACTTCTTTAAGCCATCTTTAAGCCACCTTTAAGCATCTTTAAGTGGCATTTACGCTCCCTTTAAGTTGTCTTTACACCATCTTTAAGTTCCCTTTAAGTCAACTTTGATCAAGCGGAACAGTTTCATATTAAATACATATATGAAATGCAGAAACTTCTTTGTAGGGGAGATAGGGGGTAATTCAAATGATGATAAAGTTTTCAATTAAGGAGGGTGGGGGGGGGGGGTGTTCCAGGCGGTTTTAATTGTCAACACACACACCATGCAGAAACAGGTATCTACATCCAAGTTTTACTTGTGTAAAAACCACACGCATGTAGTCGCTCTATTGAACACAGATCGCTATTATATCAACACCACTCCAATGAACACAGATCGCCGTTATAAGATTTTATGTTTTTGTTTCAAAATTATTGTAGCAGTGAGCGCAGTTCTTGTCTCTAAATCCGCGCATGAAACTACATTAAGTATGTTTGCTTCCTATTATAAACTAATTGGTGAAAGCTCTCTCTCTCTCTCTCTCTCTCTCTCTCTCTCTCTCATTAATAATATTATTTATTATTTGACTAAATAATACTTAGTCGAAAACCATCAATTGTTTGACTGTTTGCACATGATGTTAAATTCATAATTTTCATTGAACCGGATTCAAAGTTCAATAATACAAATCTACATCAATTCGTTTTTATTAAGAATTTGTTTTCGTAAAAGAACACGCGTTCACACTAAGTACGATAACGGATTTCTTTCTTTTCTTTTCTTTTTAAAGATTATACTGTTGTTAAACAATATAAAAAAAATAAATGAAAAAAAACCCCATGATTTAGTTTAATAATCAGTTTAAGATATCTATTTTTTAAATTCAATTTTAACTATTTGTAGGTCTAATTCTAGATCTGCTAGATACATGTTAAAGATGAAAACTCTTAACTGCCTTTTTCATATCGGGCGGGATATTGCTGCTTTGGTTGTCTAGACATGGTTTTTTTCGTTTGTGTATATCTAATTAAAGTCTATTGTTTGTTCAACTTGAGAAAACCCCTAGAATTAACACAGAATATACAAGATATACACAACAGGTGCGTCTTGTGCCCAGGTGCAGACCAGGGTTCCTAGAGGTGTTGAAATCTTAATATGTCTGTGTATACGATAAGTACATCGAATGAAAATTTTATTTACATTTGTAATTCATTCTCAAAATATCATTTCATCACCCTGGGTTTTAAAAATATTACGTCTACATATCAAAGATACATGCATGTAAGAGTAAAATCTTGAGGCTAATTAATTACAGTACTGGTGATAATGAATTTGAGTTCATTATTTAAATATATTTATAAGGTGTGTCACATACCAGGACGGTACATCATATGTACAAATACATGTATGTATGTATACATCATTTGCAATTGCCACATCATCGGCAGTACAAAATGTAAATACGTCACTGGTAATTGGTGATATTGTTTGTTATAGAATTGATAGTTTAAAAAATGTAAACAATTAAATATTCAAACATATATCATTTAATTTGTTATTCTAGATCTGTTCTAAATGTATAATAATCAGTATTATTTAAATTATTTCATGCCGAAACGGCGCCGTGATAATGAAAACCGGTAAATTGCGTAGAACTATTACCCTAATAATTTTAATGCATTTAAACATATATTTTCATCTTCTTCCTTGCGTTTCATAGTTATGAATTCTGTGAACGTATATTTAACATGTTATTAGATATAATTGATTGTTACAAACTGAATGGAAGAAGTCAAAATCTTTTTAAGTAAATAATACACACATTATAATGTTTTATAGGATATGAAAACCCTATCATATATGAGTTGCCGTAGCGTAGTAGAAACGAGCTGATGCTAGAAAAGCAAAGGTCCCGGGATCGATAACCCTCTTGGGCGTTTCAATTTTTTTAATCTAATTTTTTTTTTTTAGCAAAAAACGTTTTTAATACTTCTTTATGTCTAGGAATCATTGAAATTAGCGACAGAATATACATTATTTACTTAACTGCCGTACATGTTCATGTGGAATCAATCTTTTTGTTAAAATCGTTCTGTCGTGTGTCTAGACATGCTTTTATTTCTTTGTGTATATCTAATTAAAATCTATTGTTTGTTAAACCTAAAAAAAACCCATGGAACTAACACAGAATATACAGGATATACACAACAGGTGTGTTTTTGTCCAGACGCTCGGATATGCATTTTAAAAATAAATTCTTCGCATATAGGTTGAATATATTTGTCTATTGATCACAATTGATTAAATTGTTATAAAGTTACTACAATTTGTTGGTAAATAAGGCACAATATTAAATAAAGACTGTTATGATTTTTTTTAAATGGCTTAAAGGTGGCTTAAAGGTGGCTTAAAGAAGATTGGACATTAAGGACCTATAAGTTGTCCTTAAAGGTGGCTTAAAGGTGGCTTAAAGATAGTCTTTAAGCTGCCTTTAAGCACCTTTAAGCCATCTTTACGCTTTCTTTAAGCCCCCTTTAAGCCACCTTTAAGCAGCACATAAAGCTTAAAGATGGCTTAAAGATCGTCTCTAATCTACCTTTAAGCACCTTTAAGCTACCTTTAAGGAGAACTTAAAGATGGTCATTCATCCTGTGACCGCAAATGTTTACAGGATACAATCAACAAAATTAACCAGCAAAAAGGCTCTTCAGATTCCTCACAATCATGATCAAAGTTTGATTTTGCAAATTCCCCCATGGCGACCAAAGGCGGGCGAGATATATTTAATATCTAGTGGTGGTGATGGCATGAGGAACACCGATTGGTCTCATGATTGGTATCATTGGGTTAATAAAGGAGGAAATGGCTCTCCTAGGAAGGAGAACATATTGTGAAGGAAGTATTACAACATAAGTATCATGCCTTCAGACAAAAATGGCTCGTCTGAACTTCAGCGTACATCTTTAAAGCTTGTTGACAATCATTCAAAAATTATTGTTCATTACACAGGGGATGAAAATATATATGCGCCAAGACCTCGTTGAAATAAGAAATCAGAAACAGGGGACGAATTTGTGTCCACTTGTCCTTCTGTATTGTCACTGATCAAAGAAAAAGTAGTACAGACATATGACAAACCCCAGGAGCTGTATAGGAGTAAGCTATTAGATGGCAACAAAGTGAGTGGAAAACATCAAGGTGTATTGAATCCCAGAAATGCAAAACAAATCAGGAATATTCAGGCAAATATGAACAAGGCAAGAAAGTTGGCACACGACGAAATTTTCAACACACTTCAACTGGCATACCCTCTGGATAACTTTGTGCACCAATTTTCTATTTTCCCTGATTTGCAATGCTTTGTAGCAAACAAAGAACTTCTCCAAGAGTTGAACAAAATTCTTCAAGTGAAATCAGACGATATTTCACTTTTGTTATACGACACAACGTTTTTTATTGGAGATTACTATGTTTTAGTGTTAGTGTTTAAACACGTGTTGTTCGATTGCAACCCTTCCATCCCTGTTGCGTTCTACATACACGATAGAAAATCAGATGAAATTCATCTAGACTTCTGGAGGAAAATCGCCACACTAGTACAGAGCATTCACAGGGCATCGACTGTAATAGTGACAGATAGAGAAAAGGCAATAGTAAATGCAATTGAGAAAGTAGTTCCTAATGCAGCCTTGATCTATTGCTGGAACCACATCCACAGTGATGCTAATTATATCAGATATGAAGCAAACCATTTCTTGAACATTACCAGAGCAAACTACACCATGATATAATTAAGCATTCGGCAAAATTGCTTCTGGAAGAACACAAGGTTTATGACCCGTGTTCAGGTGTGACCAACAACATGTCAGAGAGCATGAATGCAGTCATAAAACGGATGATGTATAGGAAACAAGCTCAACTAGATGCTACGGTTTCGGCTTTCAATTATCTTTAACAGTTTTATGTGTACAAAACAATGAGAGGACTAAGCGGTGTGGGAAATTACTTCCTTAAAATATGCATTCAGGGGCTGCTGTTAATAAGCAGCATCGTGTAGTGTGTGGGGTTTTTTTTCTCTGTTTTGTGGCAGCTTCTGTTTTTCAGTTTTGTTTTGATTTTAAAGATGGCAAGTTTATGAAAAAAAAATAGTATATTAGCATAATTATATGTAGATACTGAACTTACAAAACATTTTTTTAAACGCATGACTTATGAAATACCATTTAAGTTTACCAGGGTATAAATCATTTCTGTAATAGGTAACAAATTATGTTTGAACCAAAAAAAAAATCTAGGGCAGTTCTACTGTGTGAAAATTAATGTTAATTTGTTGGGAGAATGCTAATTTGGACAGATTTTTTTCCTGCAGTGTTACACACTTTGTGGACATTCTTTTGAATCTTAAAAGAGACTAAGACCGGGAAGAAAAATAATCCATTTAAAATAAACCACTCAATATACGGCCGCTTAGCGAAGTTTCATTGTAAGACCTTTAAACACGGGGAGAAAACGTTGTAAGATCGGTGATTGTTAGAATTTTGTTGCTTTTGAATGTAAAAAAAAACCCACAAAAATGTCTGGGGAAAGTAAACAATTTGATTTTCTTCGCCAACTCAGTTTTTTTTTAGTCTTTTACTCTTAAAATTTTGATGAAATATTTTAACTAGTTTATTCCTATCGGGTTTTATAACACGGGTGTTTCTATTTATAGTACAGGTAAAATATGCACAATGTCGATACGTTTCTGTTATAGAAGTGATATATAAGAATAATTCCTGTTTTGTAATTTGAAAATTATACGTTTAGAGAAAAAACTAATTTAAAGTGTCCATAATAAATTCGAGTGCTGAAATAATAAATAGCCCAGAAACCGACTCGAACTTTTTATTTTCTCTCAGTTGGTTATTGTTGACTTAACACTGTTCATGTCGAAGGAAATATCGTTTTGAATTGGTGTTCAAATAGTTTGGTTTTCTTAATTGCACGGTTTACATATCTACCGCCCAGGACGAAATTTGGTCTAACCTTGACTTTTTTCCCTCGTCTTACTCATAATAATTTAAGAAAACAATACAATTTTAAGTTACATACATTGAATAATAAAGAACTTCTAGCAACTTTGCGAGTTAAATCTTCGAAGGTTAGAAACTGTGAAATGTCGCCATTAAATAAACCAGACATGAATCAAAAGTATAATTGTGTATCTCAGATTGTATACCAGAACGTGTAAAAGGTTAGCAAAAGGTAAACCATTAACTCATTTGCCGAATTATATGAACTGTTTTACACCAATTCTTGCGGAATCTATTAAACCTCATTTTGAACATGATTACAATTTTTTTAATTTTTTTTTTGAAAATGAAAGCATGAAATCCTATTTGAAAGAGTATCGTGAAGAATAATAATATGTATATGCTTAAACTAGATATTAAGTTTTTAGTGTTGTATTAAATATAAGTGTACAATGTCGACATCTTAGAGTCGCTTCGACTCCAAACTACTTAATGTCTCTATATTCTGCCATTTTTTTTCTGTATCCAGGACAGTGATACCTATTATAAATCATTTTGAATTAGGTTCTATTGTATAGATTCATGTATATTGTATAGAGTCATGTATATTGTATAGATTCATGTACCCGGAAGATATTTTTTTTTATTCATTCAAATTGTATGTATACTACTTGCATGTAAGTGTCCTCGAATTTTTTTTCAAAATGTCGGTGGGCATGTTCTCTATCCAAAAATAGAGATTTTGTCATTCTAAACCATAAATTTCCATTTTATTTTTCTAAACGTACACTCTACTTAAAACTTTTTTTAAAAAGCCTGGCAATCGATATAATAGAGTTGCGAAACGAAAACAAATCAGGTTCATGTTTCCAAAGTGTTCATTCATTTACTTATATGATCTAAATTGTTATATACAACGCCAATAAATTTACAAAATCACGGGTTTTTTTTTTAAGTTTTATTTGTTTGTTTAGATTTTGCGGGATTCGAGCTATGAACATTGTACTGCTGTAAATAAAATAGCAGAGGTTAGTACAACTTTATATATTGGAGTATCAAATACATGCAACATATTATTTAATAAAATCATTTGTTTGTTATGAATCCGAAGAAAATCATAAATGAGTTTGCCAGGTAAGGTTAAAAGAAACTGCTTTGCACATACGATGGAACGTGTGTTGTGTAGGATATTGTTAGATAAAAGGATTGTAACATGAATATTTTGGTACTATACAAATTAATCACTTAAACAGCTCTAATACATAATTGTCAAACGTAATTTATTTAAAAGTTCAAATGTCAATAAACATTTAAAATATAAATGCTGCTGTTCAGATTAGCTCATTTCTTTTTTTAAAATCACATAAATTTAAAGTCCCAGTGATGTTCTGATTATTATTATTATTATTATTATTTTAAATTTTTTTTTTTTGAGAGAGAGTCACAGAAATTTTAAGTCCCAAAGAGCTAACTTCTTTTCTTGAAATATATACCAAGTGGTTAATCTCTTACTGTATTTGATGTTATTGTCAATACATGTAGTTGATTGTTATTAATAATGATTTTATTCATACAGTGACAAACTAACTAGGTGATGTAATTCAATATCCTTAATTTTAATATGAAATTGACACAAATGCTCTATACAAATGCGAAATGCATTTAAATCAGTTGATATATAAAGAAAACGCTTTTCAATGCTTTATTTACGCTTGGATAATGATGACAAGGTTTTATGTGTTGGTCGCATGTCGAATTTTCTATCTCTGTCTTTTACAAGGTATGTGTCATTATCAAAAGAGTTGGTAAATCAATCATAATTTATACTCTTATACAGTTTTATTATTAAAGTCTATTTTGTAGCATGTTTAGTACAGAAATCTATCAAAACTTGTTCTTTGGTATTAAATGATATTTGCTTTTATTTTATTTTATATAGAGAATCGGGGATCAAATAACATTTGAAAAACTTATAGTAAAATAAAAAAAAAAACCAACAACATGGATTTAAATAGTCTTTGCCATCTGATTTTGTTTGTTAACTTTAACGAATATTTCTCTCTAGGATGAGCCCCACCCAGACTATGTTGAACTGTCAAATTCTACGTATGACAAAATACCAGATGTAAGTACAATGTAGTTTAGGAGGGTTTGATGAACGCGGCAATTGTAAGACTCTTTTCATCTACTTTAAAAACAGAACTCTATATAAAACTTAACTCTAAATTGTAAAAATTATGGATTTTTTTCTAAACGAAACAATATTCTATAGGTAAACAAATTATAAATGAAACTTTCTGGTAGATCTGGTAGCTAATTTGTTGATCGTCGAAAGTTTTTAATTCATGCATTTATAACACAAGAAGTATTCGTTCGTTATTATCAATTTTTCATGTACATATTTATAATGAATGTTATTTGAGAACAAAACAAAATAATAATAAATAAGCAATATAAAAGAAATGCTATTTAAAAATAAGTGGTTTTACTCTTACCAGAAACTTTAGTTTCGATTAAATATTATTTACAATGACTATGAATAAATATTCAACCTTATACTACTATATGAAAGAGAATGGCCGTACTATTTTGTCTAGCACCATTTTAATGGGCAGAATTCTGCTAAGTTGAGAGGATCGCAACACGAGTATACGACACCATTGGATTTTCAGATAACTCAATACTTTTAGACCTTTAATTGAATGAAGATGATGTATATATTTACCTTCTTTCAAATATGTAAGTCAGCAAAAAGATTTATTTTTAGACATTTGTGTAAATTTGCATTGCATCTAAGCTTGTATTTTAAGTGCAATATAAACAAAATGAAATCGTATAAAATAGTTTTCTTTTCTTCAGATTTAATATAAATTTGTCAAAAATAAAGTAGCTCTGCGGAATCTTCATCTTTCATTTTAGGTAAAACATACAGCTTAATTAATATGATAAGTTTGATTTATATTACGTGCTATGAATTGCGTCTATTAGTTAAAACAAATGATTGAATTTTTTAAAGTATTTTATCAAAACCTGAATGAAGATTTGTGCATCTTCGTTGTTAGTTTGTTTTTTCTTCATTTTTGTTGGTTATTACATTAATTATTAGATGCAATTGAAATTATTTAATTATTTTGGAAAAATAAACGTTTCGACAATAGCAAAAATTGTATTAGTTTGCATACCACACAATTAAACATTTTTTTTCTGCTTTCGTAATATGAAGTTTGTTACGGTATTTTTAGCCGAATTCACAGTCGAAATCTTTATTTTTAATTTAATAAAAGTGTGTACACTATTTTAACAATAGACCATGTAGCCTTTGCATTCCTCAATAGCTGGGATAGGTGATTTAAAAAACAAATAAACCAGGGCAGGGCTAACAGCATAGTTTTCACGACATGGAAAACCACAAGTACAAAAGGCATTTAAATCGACGATATTTGTGTTTAAAGGTTAGGAAATAAAGGTTTTCAGTGGGGGTACATATTTAACTTCTCCATTACAGACACATATTTAACGTATGAGACAGCAAAGCGTCGTGAAGTTAAAGGATTTTTGTGATTTTGACAATAGTTGTATGACGAATTCCTTTAATGTAGGACTCTTATTTTAATACAATTAATAGCAAGTTTGTAACAAATATTACATAAAAAGAGCTTATTTTTAGAATAAAGAAAAATAACAAATGCGCTCAAAATAAGATACCGACCTTTTTCGTATACAAACACTTAAGATTTTTTGCATGGGGGTAAATGTTTTAGTTATTTTATTCTTTTCCTTATTTCAAATTTGCATAACTTGTGGATATGCATATTTTACAGGACTACAGTCTAAAGGATTCCCTGGAATATGAAAAACCTATACAAGTTGTTCGCCCACTGAGTCAGTTGCAACCACAGAGACAACAAAACAATTATATACCAGAACTTCCCAGAGTAAGTGAAATGTGATTAAATCGTCTATACCGTCTTAATTATAAAAAAAAAATACGTTTGGCTTTTGATATATGGTATCTTAATTTATTATTAGACTAAAAAACTATAGACATGTCAAGTAGATGACAATTTTTTTTAAAGTTATTACTTTTTAACATAAAACATAAACAATTTTATAATATAGAATAGCTATGCAACCCAACACAATCATTTCTTTGAGCATACTTTAAACAATATAGTGTCACCTATCTTTGTTACAATATACAACTCCATTAAATAAATTCATTTTTTTTGAAGAACCGCCCACAGAATATCTATGAAAAAAGTTTGCAACATACACAGGTTCAAAATGGAATACAGGTATACTGTTCTTTGCATTCAACATTTCATTGAATTCTTAATTTATTTTTGTATACTTAAATTTATATCCGAAATTAACATTAAATTATTAAACATTTCATTTGTTCTTAATTAACGGTTGTATACTGAGATTCAGAGCCGAAAATAATTTTCAATTATAATTTTTTTTTTTAAATTCTTAATTAATGGTTGCATAATTAGATTATTTCAATAATTGGTACAACAATTATGAAGTAATTATACATATCAATGTCATCTTAAACTATACAGGATACTACGCAAAGTCATAAAGTTGAAACTAAAGTGCTAAACAACCAAGAACACTACTCTAAAAGAAGCAAACGTCCTTGCATTGTCGGAGTAGTGTTAGTTCTGACAATAATAATCGCAAGTTGTGTAGCAACCTTCTTGGTTTTTCACTTCAAGGAGCAAGGTAAAAATCGAACTTAAATGTAGAAAGACTACTATGTGTATGTAATATGAGTGGTAACTATAAATGTTATTAATATATAATATTAATTGTGAATATACGGCTGTACTAGGTTTGTGAACATTATAATTAATTATATTTAAAGCCTTTTTTATAAATCAAAGAAAAAATTTTGCTCTTCACTTACTGGAAATTGAAAAAAGAAATTAAAGATCGAATATATCACTTGTTTTATTAATGGATGTTTAAAAATAAAGAGAGCCTCTCTCTCTCTCTCTCTCTCTCTCTCTCTCTCTCTCTCTCTCTTAAATGAATACAAAAAAACCCTACTTGGCAGCAAATCCCGAAAAGTGATTGTTACATTTTTTTTTTTAAATTATCCATTGGTTTTAAATCAACATAACGCATTAATAATTCAGGTTTGCATTTATTTGATATAAAATAGACAAAAGCAACTCTGATGGCCAACAGCAGGATACAACTCGAGGTATGATTATTTTATGGCAGGTTATACAAACACAACATGCAGATACATGCAATTCTATTAGATTGGATATTTTTGATAAAAATACACATGTATTTATTATTTAATGATTCGACGGATTTACTTTTATTACCTAAAGGTCTTTCAACACAGCCTACGTTTTATAAAAGATTCTACTTCTTCCATATTCATATCGGTTTCGGGCCAGAATGAGTTGCAAGACATGACTAGTTTTGTTTTTTGTTTTTCATTTTAGAGAAGACATCGACAATTCCAGCAATGTCAGTTCACACATCTACCAGTATGACAGATAAGAATGTAACTGTACCATCTTCGGTTACCGCATCAACACTTGCCCAAAGTAAACCTCCGTCGCCAACGATGGCACCTACAACAGTTGCCAAAACAGAAGCTGTTACAACATCAACTACACCAACAACTGTTGTTCCCACTACGTTTATTACAACAACATTAAGCCCAACTACCACAACCGTTATACAAACAGCAAATCCATCTTCAACTGCCTCCCAGACAGGTTTGATGAATATTATACTTTGCACTATATCTAAACTGGAGATTATTAATTTTCTAGTCAAACCTTGAAAAATACCATTTGATAAGTTCTATTACATTCTATAAGTTTTCCATCTGAAGTAAAAGCTTATTGCAAAGTAATGTAAATTGATGTTGGTGTTTGTTTTTTGTTTTGTTTTTTTTTTCATAACGCTTGCGTTGTTATTTTTCAACCTAACATGTACATGTATTTTGATGTCAGAACTCAGAAGTATCCGAAGAATCAACATAATTAAAGTGACTGTTATTTCACAGGTATGTTCAAAGACTGTAAAGAGCTCAAGTTAAATGGCTCCAGCAATGATGGAGTTTACTCTATATATCCATACCTCCCGATAACAACGCCAGTCAGAGTTTACTGTGATATGACGACGGATGGTGGTGGATGGACGGTAAGGTTTTCTCCTTTATCTCATAGAAACTATCATCAACAAAAATATAAATAATAAATATTATTATTATAATAAAAAATATTGATAATCGTTAAATATAGAAATTTAAAAATTCACCTTGGTGGCTAACGTAGCATCGATCATCAAAACAAAATTAATGTTTGAGACACAACAAAATTCGGCATTAAGGGTGTCTGTTTTTAAATAGTTAGAAATGAACCAGAAGCCGCAGTATATATTATCAAGCATCCTTGTCGAAGCATGTTTGTTAAGGAACAACCCATTATTTAATCTTTGTTACAGCATACAGTGATGTGAACTTCTAGGTATTTCAACACAGAAGAGACGGATCTGTAGAATTTTATCTTTGGGACAATTACAAAAAAGGATTTGGAGAGCCAAACGGAGAGTACTGGCTGGGTATGAAATATTCCAGAGTTGTTATAATTATATATATTAAATGTGAGAATATTTGATTTTTTTGTGTTTTTTATGTTTTTTTAAGTTCTTTTTTTTTTAATTTTTGTTTGGCTTTTAGTTTCGTGTGTGTATTTTTTTTTTTTTTTTTTTTTTTTTTTTTTGGGGGGGGGGGGTCCAGTAAAACAATGAATGTTGTAATTGTAAGCTTTAAAGATGATGACCAGTTAATTAAATACCTTTTATTCAGGAAACGATCATCTTCACCAACTGACATCTTTGGGAACTTCGGATTTTTACGTACGTCTCGAGATATTCACTGGAGGATGGGCGTATGCAAAATATAACAAGTTTAGTGTAGCTGACGAATCAGATGGATACAGAATGAGACTGAAAGTCGGATCTTATCAAGGAAATGCAGGTAAGAACAAACAATAGTTTATTCTTTTTAGATATGCATATTTTGGAAAAACCTACAAATTTGAGAAAAAATTACTATATTATAAATATAAGTACGCATTAAATAGTTTAACTATTAGCATTAGCCAACTGATATACGTCGGATTTTGTCTGTGTAGATTTTAATTTCAACAGATATGTACAAACGGTTTTTTCTTCAGTTACCGGTGGGGAATCCGCTGTGAGTTTTATAGAGGTATACTGACCGTGGATCATCAGATTACTTTGTCCTCCTCTTAAAAGTCATTCTTAATAAACCCGTTTATGATTACGAATGAAAATCAAAAACAACGGAATGCTTTCATAACGGGGTCTTTTTTTTCATTCCGTCAAATACAAAACTATTATCTCTCGTTGCTAAAAAAAAACAAAAAACAATAAATATTCATGAGAGAAATTCGACGAAGTTACCCAAAGCCACGATACGCGCCGATTTCATCTGTAATTATCTAATTTCTAGCGTTTAAACTGAAATGAGTCTTTCTTCTTGTAAAAAAATTAAAAGGTTACCATTGGACATTTGATAAAGGTTATCTTATCGCCTTATTCATGTAGATGTATAACTTCCACTTTTTTTAAATCATGATCTTACAGGAGATTCCATTGAAAGTCATGGGACTACCAATACATATGGCTACAAATTCAGCACCTCCGATATAGATAACGATTTTGCTCCCGCTAGTTGTGCCGTCGCACGTAAAGGAACCTGGTGGCATAACGTCTGTACGTGGGCAAACCTGAATGGACTTTATGGAAACGGAAGTTGTATAGTCAGTGGGAATTGTAACTTTTGGTATTCGCTGACTAACAGCTATAGTGGGGTTAAGACGTCCTTTATGATGGTTCGACGTGTTTGTTAATGCCATCGAAATTTCTCTAATAGATTTATATATGTTCATAGACAATAAATATAAGAATGGTCATGTTTTATTCGATGAAGAAGTGTTACATGTATCGAAATGAATATAATATCGCTACCAATTGTGTCCAAGTGTGAAATGTGCCTATTTACGTTCTGTTTTTAACAACCTATATCTAGACACGTCAATTTTTAACCAATGCACTTCCGATCAGTTGAAATGCTTTCCTTTTTGTTTTCTTCCTATACTTCTAGTGACTAATCCTGTCTAACCAGCAATGTCGGTAATATTTGAAAGTTCTTTGAGAAGTCAGAGTGTTTATACAAGCTACTCATGGGGGCTAGCAGGTGAAAAGGTGTGAAACTCAATTGATAGTCTTAATCTTTCTAATGTATTAATCGGAGTATCATTAAATTTTACCGTCCGGTTAAATGAAGCAAAATTTATAGTTAAACAGTATTTTGTGGTAAAAACATACCGTCCGGATCTGGAACGCGAAATTCCGGATATATGAGACAAAATATCGTATACAAAATCTGTTCCCAAATAAAATAGTCCGTAAACTGAGGCGTCCGGATATCTGGCGTCCGTATATCTGAAGCCCCACTGTACATGTTAACAATCGTATCTATATGAATCACTTTATAATCATTTTATGGTAACTTTAAATAAGACAATAAGTTGTATATTGACCATTATAATACATATAATTATTAACTTATATCTATACACAGTAAATAAAAAGTCCAATATCCTGTATGTTTCTGGGAAGTTCAAATTATAGTTCTCAATATATCAATGTTAACGCACGTGCCTTTTTATTAACGTTACATCATTTATACATTCTTTATTGGAAGGGTTGTAATTTTTTTTTTAAAGTTTAAAAATAGTAAATTATAGTCTTTACCAAACCGAATCTCCGTATTTCCATTTGCATCCAAACTAGTTTCGTTAGAGTTTAGGCTCGCGGTGTAGTTTCAAAATAAGAACTCGGGTTTTTCTTGAGAGGTCAACAACTCGTTTTTGTTACATGTATCGGGTTAGTCCTGGTTAATGTTTGCATCGTCGCACTCGCCAGCATCAACGATGATTTTTGTTTGAGATATGCATGCTTAAAATCGTTGAGTATAAATGCATTTGTGCCCCAAACAATTCGTATGTTTGTCATCTTGCACTTTCCGCTCATATTCAGAATTATTGTATCCCTTGTAATGGGACGTGGAAATAGAAAATAAAAAGCGTCACCGTCACGTAATTGCTGCAATCGATTTATTATTTTATTTTTTGTTATTTTCGAAAGGCAAACGAAGTTGCGATTAGTAATTGCCTTTGATATTTCTGTACAATTTAAATCAACACTTACTGGCGGGAACGTCATTACACATTACACATATTTTAAAACAATGGGTTTTGGTCAAAAATTAAAAAAAAATCATTTGCATGTAGTTTTACCTTGCCTTTTAGAATTTTAACAACCAGACTTCAAAAGTCAGTAACTAAAAACGTGACATAAAATGTAAGGGAAAAACGGTACAAAACATACTCTTGATTTATAGAAGTAATTTAATTAAAAATACTATTATATATTCAGTTTATTAAGTGTATGAAACTTAAATATCATGTAGATTGGTCCATTGTAACAGCGCGTACATGTAGAATCATTACGATAGACATGCATGTATTGCTGTCACTTTCTTTAACATTTAACGTTATCAAATCTAAAAACATGATTACAAACATTTGCACTTTCTCAAAGAAAATTAGTTTAAATTTATTTTCTTTCTATAATACATGTATGTGATCTACTATTTTTAAAGCGCATATAATCAATCAGTAGATGAAATGTCTTCCGTTCTCTTGTCTGTAAGTTGTTGACTTCTTCTGTATCAAGACAATAAACAAGATCATTTAGGTAGCAAACAAAGAAAATATATTGTTTTAATTGTTGTTCAATGATCGTCATAAAGTAGAGAGAGAGAGAGAGAGAGAGAGAG
>WFKH01011926.1:36651138-36665247 GCA_016163765.1 Magallana hongkongensis
CTCTCTCTCTCTCTCTCTCTCTCTCTCTCTCTCTCTCTCCATGATATCTCTCAACATCTTTGTCAGCAATATTGCTATTTCATTGTGGCATTATTGAAATATATATATGGTTCATGGAAGCAAGGTAATCAATAACAATTACATGTATACACTGTAATTACAGTCTCTCTTCTCTCTCTCTCTCTCTCTCTCTCTCTCTCTCTGTGTCTATCCCTATCCCTCTCTCATACTATCAATTGTATAATGTTATATTTACATAACAAATGCAGACCCTTGATTCATAAACACTCTCATCGTTAATAGATAAATAAGACATAAAATTAACAGTTTAAAAGAGACACATGTATCAAAACTACATGTACCTGTCGAGGAAATTCTGTATGGAAATGACTGAAGGCATGACTGACACAAACACAATATTTTAGGAAAAACATACATGTACAATATTTTTTTAACATATGCTAGGTACCAATATGTGTAAAAACTGACTATAATACACCTGCATACACATTTCATACTAAAACATGTCTTTCAAGTCACATTTCACAACGACAATTATTTATTAACATTTTGGTAACACATGCAGTGGAATTATTGCACTGCAGGTTTTTAAAGGAATATTTATCTAGTTTAACACTGTACTTACCGATTCATGACTACCCCCTAGCACGTTTCAGATTGTTGACAAAATCGAAAACTGCTGTTCAGACGGTTTCATTCTGAACAATATTTATCGAGATAAGGCTAATCACCCCAAACTTCGAATTCACATTAATAAACAATTGTTCTGCAAATTTAAATAATTTAAAAAGCTTGCCGATAGAATAAACATAAACTTTTACTTACTTTTTCGATCTAAACTCCTCTCTCGGTTTGCAAGAATCTCGAACTGGTCTCGTTAAAATCCCGTGAATGACGTATTTAGACCTTCTCGGGTTTTTTTAGTATTTCGTTAATATAAAAACCAGAAAGGCTCCGATTATGCTAATAAGGCTGTGAGGTGTGCTATATATCAACACTCCCATTAGGACAAACGTAACGTTTTTGATATTACCTTTTATATCATTTTGCTTTATAATACCAAGAGGATCATCGGCGTCTTCAGTCGCCTGCGTACTACTTGCCAAAGGGGCAAGAAAATGACTAAAGTTTCCAAATCACCTACATCCATTTCAAAACTATTTAATACTTGTCCAATTATTTTGATTGTTACAATATAATTGAACTAGCAATTCATAATTAATTTAGTTTTATTTCCTCTTAATTATCCTTAGTTATTTTCTGTATTAAAAAAATCGTGATAATATCCTTTCAAAAGTGAAGCTATCCCTATTTTAGACAAAACTGAATCATTTTAAACTATGGATTTTTTGTGGCAACTTTGGTTGAAACTGGCCACATAGTTTTGGAGAAGTTAAAAACGGACACCTACATAAATAGTTAACATAGGTGGCCTTAAAATTCTAGATCCTTTTCTACGCCCACATTTATTTAACCTTCCTCTAGTTTTTATTTTCTGTTTTCGACTAACTAGAAATACAGAACCTGAAACTTGCTACTACACCTTAAAAACGAACCGTACTTACCCGTGCAAGAAACGAACCGTACCGTGCAAGAAACGAACCGTACCGTATACAAAACGAACCGTAGCGTTCAAAATCGAACCGTACCGTGCAAGAAACGAAGGTACCGTTCACAAAACGAACTGTAGCACGCAAAAAGGGCCCAAGACACTCGTAACCTCAATTACAAATAACTTAAATAAGATCAAGATTTTGAAATGCATTATAATAGCAAATTTGTCAATCATAGCAATATCTGTTTGAAAAACTCATTGACATTCTCAGTTATTACGTAATTAGGAATTTTTAGGGGCCAAAGTCCTCAAACTTTGAAGCAATTTATCTAGAGAAGGAGACATATTTTGGTAAGCATTGTAGAAGAGTAAATGATTGCATTGATGATTTTAATCGATACCACTTATCGAAACACTAATGTATATCCCCACTAAGGATCTACAAGGCCGGCCCCTAAAATATTAAATCACATTTATATCAAATATGAACAAAATGTTAGATAGGGGTAAGAACAACAAATGTTAGTATTCTTGAGACATTTCGTATGATATCCAGAAAAAGGGGCTGGCCCCTTTATTTAGGGACTAAAATACTCATAAATTCTATTACAAATAACTTAAAATCAATTGAGATTTTGTAATGCATGATCGTAACAGTATCTGTTTGAAAAAAAAAAATCATTGCCACGTCCATTTGTAACGTAGTTAGGGATTTTTTAGGGGACTAAATGCTTTTATCTTTAATGTGCCGTATGTTATAAAAAATACTTTATTGAGCATTTTGAAAATATATTGGCAATCATATACTTTATCAGAAAAGAGGGGGGATTCTGAAATTTTATCGATATTTCATCGTATCTTTTCAAAAGATTAGACGGAAGACCTACTCTTTACTCGCAACGAGATCGTATCTAGTTTACTTTAAAATCGGCTTAGTATTTGTTTCAAGGTCTTTAATTTTTTTTTATTATAGGTGCGCCGCCTCAAACGCCGACGTCGTCATTTTTCATGTCGAATTTATGAACTAGTAGGCTTTCATTTTACTAATTTTATGTCATACAATATTTGCTATCAAAACATAAATTTAATGCAAATACTTGAACCCTTTGTGGCACAAGTTTCATCTTTCCGTGTCTTCGATTAACTGAAAAATGCCACTTGTCTACGCTATGTTGGGACAATCCTCGTATGTTAATATGAATTATGGAAAGAGAATATAATAAGTGAAGTGTTTAATGATTCGACTGTTTACGCAATGAGAAACAATGAAGCATAAAGGCTATTCACATATCTTTAGGCCATATTTGGTTATTAAGATACAGGATTGATATGAAGCAACATTATAGATGTCAACATATAAGCGGTGAATAATTTAGCATAGTGTAATTTGTTATACTTCTTTCAGGTTTTCGATTCATGTATTCATTATTCCTGTTTGTTGTTTTGTTTTTTTTTTTTTGGGGGGGGGGGGGGGGTTAGTTTTACACCAACAATGGACGTAGTAACATCATGTTTAGTGATATTTCAAGTTTCGTTTTACATCGTACATGTACCTTTGGATCATATCCATGGTCAACCTTTATATGAAAATCCTCGAGAATATCCATTGAAAGACTCAGAGGTTTATTCCTATTACAGGAAAGTATATGGTAAAAATGGTTTTCTAGTTATAATTTACTTTCTTTCTTGAACGTATATTGTCGTCACTGCCACATGAAAAACGTACAATTACATCAAATGTTCATATTTTGACGTTTATTAAATTCCAAGAACATATCGTTAGCAAACTTGTACAAGCATCCTAGCAGTGTTGTTGTTTCGTTTTAAAAATGATTTCTATAGCTTTAATTTCACAAGTTTTAATAAATCTGAAGCCATATATCGCCTGTTATGATTGACTAGTTTATGCATGTTAGACTTGTAGGATAATAGTTAAATAAGTGTAAGCAACACTAAAATATTGACTTTGAAATTAATAATTGATATTATTTATTTTATTTTTTTTAGAGGGAGGGGTGTACAAATGTGCAACATACATTGCATTACTTTTAAAATTATTTCCCTGCTGATATGATGCAAGTCCAAGTGTTTGTGCATCTTATTAAGACAGCAGTTGGTAATGTAAATATTCGAATGATTTGTTACTGACACATTTCATTCTAGCTAGTCAGGAAAATATTGTTGTTTTTTTTTAATTTCCATTTTGAAAAAAATACACAATATACCCTTCGACAAATTTAATGAATGTGTTGAGAAATTTATGATTATCGTATGCGTTTTTTTTTATTCAATGCTAATATTAATCTTTTTTGAATAGTATATTTTCTTTACTCAGAACGAGAGCTTTTCCATGAAAACAGGATGAAAAGTTTGCATGAAGAACTAGAAAAGATTAGAGGTGACATTATGAATTAAAATTAGTACTTTTATAAGTTATAATCAATTATTATGTTTACGTCTATGATTGTATGGAAGTAAATCAGCTATTCAAGTTAATTAATTGACGTATTCATATAATTGTATTTGTATAATATGTAAATTTGTTTAAAGATGTTAACTTTGAAAGGACAATAACTCTCTAAATATATGATGTTTTTAAGTACGAAATGCCGAGATTATCAAACGACGTTTGCATTTATATTTAAGATTTATGCATATCTATATATTATTTATCCTTTTTTAAAATATCATTTTCTTATTAACTCAGATACGTGCATGAAACCTGATTTGCAATCTACTTCACCATCCTATCAAATTCCTAGTCAAAATATGACCAGAGGTAATTAAAACAAAAACAAAAAACAATCGAAATGCGTGTTCATTGGCAATTAATTGCAATGCACATGTACCATATTTGAAGGTAAACCAAATAAAAATGTTTCCTCTAAGTTACTTCTTTGTTCTACTCATGGAACATAGACATAATAAAAGAAATGTGGAAATATCGGTAATAAATATGTCTTTAACAATAAAAACAACGTTATGCTTCTTAGTGTCCAAATTTGAAATGTACAATGGGTCATCCAAAAGTAATGTCACACAATGCATCGTGATTGTGATATGTTGTATATAAAATATATTCATTGTTTTATAGTTAAGTACTGAAGTTATTTTACGAGCGAGACAGGATTTTTTAATATATAAAAGAAATCATGTCTCATGAGTGAAATAACTTCCGTACCTAACTACAAAACATTGAACTTTCTGTTTATAAAATTTTCCCCGGGTTTTGTTTTCCCGTATTAGCCGTCTCTTGCTAAAGCCTTCAAAACAATATTGCGCGGTAAATAAAGGTCCAAAAGAAAGATACACAAATGATAAACACAACAGATTTGAATAATTTAACAACCTTTATAAAACATCATTAGAATATTTTCATTGTTAAAAATATTTTTTTTTCTTTTACACTAATTGAAATAATCGCCCATCTAATACACACCAAAGAGTACGTAAAATGGCATCAATATATTTTTGGATGGCTACAATTTTCCCGGTGACATTTCGTGAAAGCCCATTTCCAGATATGTTTCCCTTTTCTTGTGATTTTTTATCCGAATACTTTGATTATTATAAGATATACCGTGATATTCTTATGATAAGCAGTAAGATTAGTTCACTTAAAACATTGGGCATTAAAAACTTATTCATAAAACAGTCTGCAAGTTGTATTATCTATTGACGATTTTTGTTGGGATTTTTTTTACTCATTTCTGTTAATTAAGCGATTGTTTTGTACAGTACAACTTGCAAGTACAATGGGTGCATAAATCGACAAAACATCATAATAGTCCGTGCATCTTCTAATCTCGTGATGCTCTTAACTTTATATTAGATAATAATTAGGCATTGCATAGGGAAACTAGCGTGTGTTGTCTCCAAAAAGACAAATATACTATTTGAATAAGTTATTTTGTAGGCTATAACAAAGTATTTTCTTTTACAAAGCACACACATAAAATAATGCTGTGTATTACAACATCCATTTTACAAAATTTAGTTTACATCAGTTAATATTTGCGTTACTATAATGTTTTGGTTACAAATGCAACGGTATACAAGTAAAACAAGTACATTCTGATAAAAGCAGGAAAAAAGATATGTGTTTATCTATTTATTTATCTTTTTTTTGTATTAGACAATTCGGAAAAGAGTAAAACGAAAAAAGTTAATTTCTAAATTTCTAAATAGGTTAGAAAGGAAACGTATATTGAACATACTTAGAACAGCAATTGATTGAAACTCTGTTTTTAGGCATATGATTCCTTATATGGAAGACAATCTGCACTTCTGCACAGGGAACAAGAGCACAGAACGTCGCATACCCACCAAAGAGTAAGTCAACTGGTATTGCTTGGACCAATATACATGCGAATGGCTAGAATCTACCTCGATTAAATTTCTATCGGGTTTCTTTGATTTTTATTATTTATACCGGAAACCCTTTGTATAAGCAGTAAGATGTTCAGTCAAAACATTGATCATTCAAAAATATTAATGAAACGATTTGCAAACTTGCATAAACTACTTTTGGCGCTGTGTGCAAATATCAAGATGTTTATACATTGTTATTAGACTGAAAAGAAAAAAGAAAATAAACAACATTTTATTTCATATTTCAGGGATATGGTTTTTTATATGGAAGACAGCCTGCCATTCACACGGAACGAGGAAACCCAACGTCGCATATGCAGCAAAGAGTAAGTGACATAATGATATTGATATGACTAATGGTGATGTGAAGGACTAAACGTATTATTTATCTGGCTGAAAGTTAATGAAACATATATTCAGATACATGAACCCTTACTTCTTCTTCATTTGTGTTTGTATATTGGGATACTTTTTTTCATTTACATGTAGGAAAATAAAAAATACAGCATATTTTGATTGAAAGAAGATATATTATAATGCAATATTATATTTGTAATATTATGTAACATTATTATCATAATTGCAAAAATTAAAAATAAGGAATCAACTAACATAAGGGTTTGCCAATTTTCATCATCTTTCTATGTTTTTGTGCGTTTAAAATCCATTTTTTACCACTCTAAAGTTTAAGGACGGCGGACATAATTCATTTCTTTAATAGTGCTGTTCATGCTATTTTTATATGAGTTAGAACTACCTAAGATAATTATGTCAAAATCAGTCAAAAATAGCATAATAATTGAATTAGATTTGTAGTAGGGACTATTTTAGAAATTATTTATTAAGGTCTTCTGTTTATAAAACTAACTCATTGCCAAGCCATTTTTTTTTCACTAAATAAGGGATTTTTAGTGGTCAAACACTTGACACAAAGTATCTAGAGATGGAAACATGTTTTGTTAAGCAATGTACAGAAGTAAATATATGCATTGATGATTCAAATCGATTCTATTAATCAAAACAAAAACCTATATCCCCATCAAGAAACTTCAGGGCTGGCCCTAAAATATTAATGAGTAGTATCTCTCAAATGAACCATGTTTTTCATAAAAAAAAAACGAAAATGAAAGAAACAAAATGTAACTTTTTTATAACCTTTTGTATATTGTCAAGAAATATGGGTCTAATCCCTAATTAAGGACCAAAAGACTCGTTAAGACTATTACAAATCACCTAAAAATGATCAAGATTTTGGAAAACATTTTATAAGCAAAGTTGTTGATCGTAAAAATAGGTATACAAAACTTTGCCGCACCCTTTAAGTATGACATCATGGTTTTTATGGGACTAAAAGCTTTAATTTTAATGTGCCATATGCTTAAAAGAAAACCACTGTGGTAAGCATTTTAAAAGATATTGTCAACCCTATACTTTTATAGAAAGGAGGGGGATTCTGAATTTTTATTGGTCTTTTTTTAATTGATATTAAATCAAAATTATCATATAACTATCATATTTCAATTTGTATAGAAGGGACGTTTTAAATACGTTTTATTACTGAGGTCATAATTTTAACACACGCGCTGGGGAACATGTATTTTTTTATTTTTTATTTTAAGCGTACCGTGTAACTAGTGTAAATTCCCTTAGGGGTACACAACCTCTGTTACAGTACAACGAAGTCTTTGGTCTCGAAATTGTTTTACACGCTCACATAAAAAAGGTGAAAACAATCAAAATTTTTAGAAATTAGGACATCTTGATTTTTATTTGTAAACTATAAAAAAACCTACACACTATCCTGTTTGCATTTTGCATATTAACAAAATATCGTCATTCTTTCTAGATTCTTTTTTTTCAGGATCCATCTATTCAAGATGAAGGAAGAAAAGCAAAAAGAAAATTTAAATATTACATGATCGTGATTGTTATTCTATTATTTGCTTCTATTGCTGCAATCGAAGTGGCTTATCAAAAACATTTCAAGCATAAAGGTAAACTCTAATACTTTTATTTATTTATTAATTTGCATTTTGAATATATAAAGCAGTTTGCTAGTTACCTAGTGTTGTATGATGTATTCACAAGAAATGAGTTGCACACAGTTTCATGAATACATGTATATCATATTATAATTAATATTAAATAATACCACAGACATTGAAATTGTCAAAAGTAGAGTCGGTTTTTTTTTATACATGTATGTGTGTACAATCAAATGTTGATTTAAATCTATGCCTTCAATGTTTATATTTTAAGATGACAAGGAAGATATTTCTTCAGATGACGTTCAGTTATCACCTAATAAACCTTTCCCAGAGTATTCATCTTCCTCGTACCATTTTCATACCAAACCCCTGCCAGATTATTCATCAACTACATCTTCCCTATATATGTATCATAATACTACCAAACCTTCTGCAGAGCATCTAACCGGTTTGTATTGGTTACAAGTGGCAATAGTTCATTGAAATATACCTTAAAATGCAAAGTAATGAACTACGTTGTAACTTTTGCTTACAAAAATGTTTAAAGTGTATTTTAAAAGAAAATATTGAGTTAAGGCAATTGCTACAATTAGCAAATAAAAAATCACTACGGCGGCATTAATTTCCCAGTATACCCGTATAAAATAATTATTAATTTGAATAAATTTGTCTTCAACATTTTTCTTATAGGAAGCTGGGGAACACGGTTTATTGTGTTGTTCATGAAAAACATAATGAATACGAAAAAAACCATTTACGCCACGTCAGTCAATGGAATCCATATAAACGTTACAACGTCTGAACGTCTAAATAATTTCATCAAAAGTGAGATTGACCAAACCGCCAATATATCTTCTTTTGAGCAGCTCTTCATTCCAAATTCAATGGAGTTAGAAAGCTTTAAAACAGAACCAAAATGTATATTAATTGAAACTTCTCAAAATGCTATGGTTGTAAGTCAAGCCGATGTCTATTCATCAGTCGGGATGACAACTCATATCCCGTTACATAAACTTTCAGCTAAATATGTTATAATGTCGACTAATCCGGTGAAATACTTCAGTCAATTTGCAATTGCTTCAATTGATGAAAACACAATGGTAAGGATAACCTTCCAAATGACAGAGGTATTACAAATAGACGGAAAAATATATCGGAGTGTGGAAACTTTTAGCATGAAACTCAACCGTTATGAAACATACCAAATTCAACATACTGTGGACTTGACAGGAACAGTCGTTGAGTCATCTTCACCTATTGCCGTTTTCTCTGGAAATGATTGCAACAAATTAAACGGACAAGGGTTCTGTGATCACTTAATTGAACAATTACCACCGATATCCAGAATAGATACAGTATATGTCGTTCCACCCCATATGTACAGTAACACCAAAATACGAGTCATAGCTATCGATAATTCAAGAATATTCTACAATTGCACGAATAAAATTATGAACAAGTCTTACGAGCGTATGGAATACTTTGGTATTGATATTTCAAGCAACGGATTGTGTTATATTCAATCAAACAAACCTATTTTGGTAGCAAGTTTCAGTTTGTCTTCTTCAATAACATACATGAGCGATCCATCGATGGTTATTGTTCCAGGAATTCATCAGTATCAAAATTACTACAAAATAATAGTTCCTTTTGCATATGATTACAGCTATATAACAGTTATTATGGAACAAAGCGACAGTCTGCTGCTTCTAAATGGCTATACAGTAGCAACAAGCAATATTCTTTATCAGGAAACCCTCTTTTATAATATTCATTTAAAGGTTATGATAATACGTGTGCTCGCAGGTGAACTTACGGTGACAACAACGAAAAGCGTTAATTTTGGACTAATGTGTGCTGGCATGAAATTTTTCCAATCCTATGCTTTCTCTGGTAATTCTGTATTGTAATGTTGGTTGGTTTTTTTTCATTGTTGAAAGTAAGATTCTCTAATATACAACATGTTCTAAACTGGTGTAACGTGCTGCATGTAGAAGACAGTAAGGTGTTATAATGATTTCACATACATGAACGTCAACAATGTATTTGTGTAAATGTGTCTAAAAAAATGGTTAAAACGAGTGTTCCTCAAGATTTGATAAAATATTGGAATTTGAATTTGAGTAGAAATGCTTAACTTTAACATTAACTTATTAAACAAGAGAGAGAGAGAGAGAGAGAGAGAGAGAGAGAGAGAGAGAGAGAGAGAGAGAGAGAACAGAGAGAATGTATATTTACGCATTATTTTGATATCACACTGTAGTAGCTTATAAATGTATGTACATTTTAAAGTCATTAACATATCCATGGTATTTGTCATACAATTTTTAGCGCACACATATATTGTAAAATCTATTTACTGATATATATGATTTAGAATTATGACATCATTCATGTTACTTATTTATCAGACTATAATTCATCGCTTATGTTATATCATATTAAATGTGAACGTGCAATCGTTGTTTATAAAAAATAAAACAAAACGTTGTTAATTAGTATTTTAAATATTTATATTGTTACAAATTAGTGCTTTAACTGTTTTTGGGGTAATAAAAATTATACTTTGATATCTCCCCAAACAAAAGCAATAATTAATATCACAAAGAAGACTTCTTTTAAAAAAAAATCAAAATGTTTAAAATATAAATAAATGGCAAAAGGAGCCTTTAGGCAAATGGCTTTCAAAGTTTTACTAGATCGATAAACCAAAGTATCATCTGCGATTATTCCGTCTTCTTAAAGCCTGATATTTTTTTATCATTCCAATCAGAGCTCATATAACAAGTTAAACTTAGTAAAACATATTGAAAACCTAATTTATCACAGTCAATGTATTAATATTTGATATATCTTAAAAAATAAGGTATGATTTTTCTTTTGTTCTTCACTTTTTGCATTTCTATTAAACTGATTACCCAAACCGAAATGAAATGCATTTTCATCAGCCCTTGTATTTACATGTATCTGTGCACCCTATTTTTACACATACGTTACGACGTCCTTTAACTCTGGATGTTTGACACAAACAGGAAGAAAATACCAGCGCACAACGCCTTTTCATTCTTTTCAAACTATTTGCATAAAGAGACACAGATCGTTTACTTTATGTTCGACTCTACGTGTGAATATTTATTAAACGTTTATTAGAAATAGCAACCAATGCACATTGCTTCATATATACTGCCAAAAGTTGGTCAGAGGTTGTACTCTATATTTGTCTGTTTATTATCCATACACATTTATCTGATATTCAACACATTTTAATGACAGCCGGTTTAAAGAAAATAAATTTTCCATGTATGAGTAAGCATTTTCATGACTTAAGGTCATATGTTTCACGAATATCATGTTATTTATTTGGGTCTTTTGGTATATAATAGTGAAAATGGGTTAAGCGTTTCTAATATTTAAAAAACCCCACATTTATCACGCAAGTTTCATATGACATACTTAACACAAGGGGTGCACCTCTATTTTCATATTATGCAATAAGCTGCTCTGTTGAAATTTAAAGGTGCATACTTGACAAAGGATGATGTTTATGCATGGATAGTTAACATTATGACAACGACCAGGAAGAGAATTTAATACAATGATCACCAAGCAAGCACTAATAAATAGAAAATTCCAAAAAAGTAGTTAAAAAAATCATTGCGAATCAACACACCAATTCACTGTCTGGGATAGTCAGTCAAAATGTATTCCAATGGGTCTGAGGTCAGTCGTATCTGTATAAATCTGAGGTAAGTACTATCTGTATAGGTCTGAGGTAAAGTCGTATCTGTATAGGTCTGAGTTAAGTCGTATCTGTATAGGTCAGGGTTAAGTCGTATCTGTATAAGTCTGAGTTAAGTCGTATCTGTATAGGTCTGAGTTAAGTCGTATCCGTATAAGTCTGAGGTAAGTCGTATCTGTATAAGTCTAAGGTAAGTCGTATCTGTATAGGTCTGAGGTAAGTCGTATCTGTATAGTTTTATGTAGAGACTAGTACTACGAAAGAAAGAAAAATAAGTCAAGGTCAGATACTCTTGATGTATTGTAAGGTGACTTTTATTTGTTTTGAAGGCCTGACTCTGACATTTTGCGATTTTTGATTATTTATAAAGTCAACGAGAAAAAAAAAATTTTTTGTTTTTTTTTTTGGTATTTTGTTTGTTTTTTTGTTTGTTTGTTTGTTTGGGGTTTTTTTTGTTATTTTTTTTTTTTTGTTTTGTTTTTTTTTTTTTTTGTTTTTTTTTTTTGGTTTTTTGGGGTTTTTTGTTTGTTTGGGTTGTTTTGTTTTGTTTTTGTTTTGTTTTTTTTTTATTCTTGAACTTCTTTTATTTAATATTCACTACCACAAAGTGACTGTGATGCTATTAGGATGTAAGAGATCATATGCTTTTCTCTTTAATATAAGTAATATTTAATATACATCATATAGCATAAACGTAATGTGCCTATCTCTTTTTATTCATTCATACCAGGTATACTTCAAAAGTGGTTATTAACGCTGGTGGTTAAGTACGCGTTTTCTATGGTCAAACAATACGCATGGGTGTTAAATACGCGGATGCGTGATTTACAACTCTTAAGTTTTGATTTTTTTTTACCATACACGCGGGGGTATTTTACGCGCTTTTAAGCTTACCGCGTTTATGTAACTAGAATAAATTTCCCTCAGGCGTTAATAATCACTTTTAAGGTATTTTAATCAGTTGCTGTATTAAAATATATTTTAATTCATTGTTTAATCAATAATGTTCAGGGCTCAAGAGGTTCCGGTTACGCACGTTTTTCAGCTATCAGCAGTTCAATTAATTCAGAACAGGTATGCTATTCAGTAAATAATGATTTTTACGAGATGCCAAAATAAAAAAGACATGCCTTTTATGTAAGATATATTGTTTCTAAGACTCGCTTGGCAAAGATTTTTTTATTATAATTTCAAATTATCATATTAAATTGACGATGCCAATGTGTTGGTTGAGTGTGTTGTTAAGCATATCAAGCGTCGTCTCAATAAAGACGAAAGTGTTTCCTTTTGCAGAGCATAGAAATATACACGGTGATATCCAGTTCAACTTCTACTACATATGATAAAATTTCCGAGGTAGGTTTCCAGCTAATTCAAATAAAAGAAACTCTATCCTATGTATGAAAATAACTTTGTTTTTGATAATGATCCTTGTTTGTAGTAAATAAGTTGTGATAAATCACTAAATACTAGTATTTTATAAACAATGTTGTGTGTACCAATGAGATTTGTACAAGAAAAATTTGTAGGTTAATGCTAAGTTGTTAATTTAATGAAATGTATGTTTTGTGTAATCTTTATTTGCAGGGCTATTATGACAGACAGATTGGTAAATTCATAACACCAAAATCGGTAAGAGTTACACTTGATTAAGACTGTTTCTGTTCATAGTTCATTTATTCGGAATGACAAATCAACGTCATTATGATAATTGGATAGATATATAATTTTTTATTTCATGTTGATCATTTAATTATTGTTAACGTCGTTATCAGCTAACAATGTTGACCACTCTACTTACATGAATATATTTTTTTCTTTATCTACATAGACCTAGTTTTTTAACACTATGAATTAGCATTTTTTTATGTACAGACGTACGTCATGCACATGTATCACAATGTCTGTGTATACATAATAATCAACTATCACGCATATGTGTCTCTGTGCTATTCGAACTCGGGACTTGCGGGTTGGTTGACAGAAGCTACATCCATTGCGCCACAGAGTTAAACACCAAACTTTGGCGATATAAACTGTTTCACAATGCATTAAAATCACCATTTCGCGACGTACTGTCATAAACATTAGCAGGCAAGGGGTGTCGGGGATCCTTAAATCCGGTGTAAAGTTACTCCTTTAAACCTCCAATTATTTCAACGAACTGTTTTTGCCGTGTATTTTGATTTCTTTAAACTTCCTGGTACTTTAACACATGCGATTGTAAACAAGGTAGCTGTGTGTGAAACATGTAGATAAAATGTCTCACTCAACATTAATATCGGACCTTTAATGGCTTTGTTATAACACCTCGTTCTCTTTCTCTATCATTCACTACATGTGTCAATTATAAAAGTCTCAAAATATTCATAAATATTGAATATCCCTTTTTATTTCCCACGCTTCAAATCAAGCACATTTCATTGAAAAAAACC